>JAUCMU010000079.1:748414-789713 GCA_032275025.1 Enteromius treurensis
AACTGGTAGCTGTGACACCAAAACAAATTCCTTGTATGTGCAAGCATACTTGGCAATAAAGCTCTTTCTGATTCTGACTCTGAGTTTTTCAGAAAGAATCGAGAGGCTTAACACCAGCACACTGGGAAAGAGTCGCTGCTTTATGCAGCCGTGTCAAGCGTCTTTCTCTGATGTAATTCTTAAAGGGCAAAAGATAAGGAAAGTTCACTGGAACTATCTCTCTCTTTCCCTTTCCCACTCGCGATCTTCTCTGCGTCCCTCTAGGCCTATTCGAACAAGCAGCGGTGGAAAGCGGCCTAAAAAAACACGCAGTGGAAAAGGTTTTCAGCAAGTTAATTACAACAGGGTGAGGGCTGTGAAAGGCCGCATTGTTTGTGTCAGGGCCAGTCAGCATCAAAGGACTGATTCAGACGCGTTCGGCGCACCTCAAACCCTGCTGGGTTGGACGTCGTACCACGTTAAACGCCGGCCTTAAAGACGCCCTCGTGGCTGTTTGCTGTTTTTCTTCAAAGTGATGAAAAAATATTTGGAGTAGCAGAATAAACACGATGAGAGGTAATGGGCCAGAGGGGAGGAAGGGCGTCATGCTGCTCGGTTCGGTCAACGGTGCTCTTGTTTGGTGTGTTTACAGAGTCCACTGACCTTCAGGGAGGTTATCTTTAGGTGGACGTTTAGCCTGCTTGCTTCTACCAAACACAAAAGGAGTCAGATGATCAGGAAATGACATCAAGAGCATCCTAAGCTGGAGCTAGCAAACAGTCTGTCGTCTGTGGTTGCATATAGCATGCGAGCCTCCCTGGAGTGGACTGTGGGCAGCGCCATATGTAATGGAAACCAGACTAATGATACAAACAACAAAAACAAAGAGCAGGAAAAAAGCTGAAATAGATGCATGCTTGTCTATGCTGGGAAAGGGCCTGTTTATGCTCTCGTTTCATTCTAGGGCAGCAGTTACGTCCGTGGAGCACCAGAAACTATGTGAAAACACAGTTGCTCTTGTTTTTCCTCTCGACGTGGCACATTTGCAGGCACGCCGTGCCTCATACTGTGAAAAGCAATTTGTGCATGGAGGGGGTCGTACCTGAGGCCCAATTACGTTATCATAGACAATAGCGGCGGCTGCGGAGAACTTGGGCAAATTGCTCTATGGTGATTCCCTTTCAATTTTCTTGCCTATGATGACCCATTTCCTGTTAAAACAGGAAGTTAAGGCAGGACATAAGCAACAGCAAGTGCTTTCCAGGCAGAATTAGTGGAGATGTTCTCTTTCACAAAAAAGGCACAAACGCAAGCCATAGAAAGTAAATTGGTAGTACTTTATTTTAACGGTCACCAACCCCGACATGCATTCTACTGACTTTTTAAAATACAGTTATTACCTACTGTCGCTCAAGTTTTACCAATACAAAAATTATAATTCAAGTTTATGTGGAGCACTACTTGTGCACAATGCACATTTCTTAATATTAAACCCAAAATGCGCTTTAACCTCGCTACAGATGAGGATTGTATGATCTTTAAATAATAACACAAGATATTAAAAGTGTACCTGAAGTATGCTTGCAATAGCTCAACTTTAGCACAATCAGATATATTTCAGTATATCTTTAGTTGGACTTCTTGCACAATTAAAGTGCATTAAGCACAAAATTAATTGTTCCAACTTAGCAGACTTTACTAAAAGTAAAACTGCAGGGTATTTTTATTAAGTACATAATATAGAAATGTATTTGTAGCATACTTAGAATGAAATGAACGTATACATTAAAGTATTTTTTTTCACTAGGTTACAAGTAAATGACAATTTGCTAAGGAATGTAAAATTTCCAAACACTGTGAAGTACTTTTGGAAACATTGCAAGGTTTTTGGGAAACTTTCAGAAACTTTTTTTTTTTTTTACACCGCTCTGCCACCCTAATTCTAGTAACCCTAACCTAACAGTCTAATACTCTAACTAATACTCTACTAGTTGCATAGTTTCATCAAGTCAAAAAGTGGAGCATCAAAATAAAGTGTAACCTGTGAAGGCGCATGCAAGCGTTTATGAGTACGCTGGCATATAGATGTCAGCCTCAAAGCTACTGGCCCAGGTTAAATTTTTTTTTTCAAGATGGTCTGTAAAATAAACTCTTGCTATATTACAAAACAACCCCCCCCCCAACACGCCTCGGTCGAAAAACATAAGAGCAGCGGGTCAGGACTGAACAGATGTCTGGAATAAGATATGACAGCGGGCTACAAGAACAAAAAGCATTGCATGTTCTGCATCAAACGCACTGCCCGGTGTGTTCTTTAGATGCCACAATCAAAGGACAAATGATTAAACTCGCCGTCGCCCCACTGTGAGCAGGCCCAGGGTGTATTTGGGGATGTAATTACAGGACTGGAGACTGGGTTAGATCACGCCAGAGGAGTTTTCCTCTCTGGCAATCACCTGCATCACATTAGAAGAGATGAGAGAGCGCAGGACAGGAAAATGAAACTGTTTACCCAAGAGTCACTCATCAGTAAATCAATGCTAGAGAGGGTGGCCCATGGGTTCCTACAGGATATCCTGACTGTATAGATACAGGAGCCTGCTGTGTGTGACCTCAGGTGGCTGCTTTTTAAACAGGAAAATATACATGCATGCTTTTACCTTGTGATAATAGACCACAGTTAATTCAACTGCCTACTGTTTCAGTGGCCTGGATTTTATTCATTTATTTAAATTTATTATGGAGTATATTCATTTTCTCCATTTGCTTTTTTTTTTTTTTTTTTTTGGAAGGGGAAGGGCAGTTTTATTAAGCATGTTTCCAAATGTCCATTAATTCATAAAACACGACAAGCAGCATTTTGCTTAAGTTTTAAACAACTAGAATATGATTATTATTCATGGGCATTTCTAAGTACTTATCAATAATGCATTCTTGAATCAAACCAATAACCTACAAAGATAAATTACACCTTCTGATTTAATAAAAACAATAGTTTACAAGTAAATAAACAGTGAATAAATTAACTACTGAAGTGTATTTTCTAAAGTGGATTTAAAAACTTGGGGGGAAAAAATAATTAATAAATAATTTATTATATTTTATTTTTTAACTAAATATTAAAAAAAATATATATAATACATAAATACTAAAACAAAAAAGTAAATAAATAACGAAAAATTAAACAAATAAATAAATAAGCAAATTTAAACTGATTTTTTTGTGATTCCCTGTACAGTGAATATAGTGAATTATCATATGTAATCATTTTTCAAAAGTACTTTCTCAATGAACAAACACAACAGCTGTCTTTTAGACCGTCTAATGCTAGCTAATATTAGGCAAACGTTAAACTTTTTACGACAAGAAAGACTGCAACCACAACACTGCATGGATCTTGTTCGCACTCCAACAGCAACTTCTCAGAGATCATCCTAAAGTTGAAATCACTTTGACGTAAGCATTTCGAGCCAAAGTGCTAATTTGAAGGAAAAAATCTGGAGCGCTTTAACAAATTAAGCACTCTCATCTTGCATAAATTAGACAAAATATCTAATGAATGAACACACAGGCGAGGGCAGCTGACATGTGAAATGTTTTCAAATCAACATCAAGTTTGAATTTAAATGCACGTACAGTATGAGATAAAGCTCTTCCAGCCCGCTCATGACGACCCAGCTTTAACGCTGCCGTTAATGTACTTAATTAACCATCGGGAAACGGAGGCGGCTCAGGAAGGGGCTTTGAATAGGATTACAGGAGACTAACATCACTCAGAAGTGCAGGCGAAAACAAACACGGCTTTAAAGGCAACGTCCGCCGAAAAGGGTCCTGGACTTGGCCGGCGCACCTGACAGAGAGGGACACGGACACCGACAGAATAAACAACAGGATTAATGTCGTCCCGAGCAGATCTCTCCCACGGATGCTCCCCTTTTCCCCCGCTGAGGGATTATCTGTCAGAGCCCGGCTGAATCACAGCTCTAGACACCCTCGGCTGTCTCTGGTCGTTGGCACGACTCTCAGTCACAGCGCTCACTGCTTCTCCAGGCCAGATCGGTTTATCATTAACCCGCCCCACCAGTGAGTAATGCGAAGTAGACAAGGACGATGACAAAACGACCTTCTGTCTGTGCGCAAGATGCTCGACCACCCCTACGCTACATATCTGATGACCCCCCATCCCTGACAAATCCGCCCCCGGGGAGCGTCCCAGACACGGATACCCCTGTCCGTCGTAATTGATCATAGGACGTCAGCTGGCAGGTAGAGCTGTGAAGAAAGAGGCTGGGGAGATAATGATTTAAGTGACTTTGTAGAGGTCAGAGGTTCGAGACCGAGGTCGCGGGGGACTCTTGTTTGCTTTACTTCGTCGGTGCTTTTGTTCTCTGTGAGTATCGACAAAGAAATTCTGCTGCGGCAGAACTGCGCTTCAGCCCATCATTATAAATCAGCCTGTTAAGAGTTATAAAATTTTAAAGAGCTGCTCTCTGGATTCACTCAGGGGTCTACATTAAAGAGACTGGAACGGATGACGGCCAACACAGCAACAAAGCGAGCCACACGTCTCTTTCTGAATTACCTAGCAACTCAAAATACACTCCATTTACTTTCTTAATAAAGCTTCCTGCTATTGTGATTGATTCATCAACGTGTGTTGTTCTAAAGAGAAAAATGGGTCTTCGTAACCTTTTATTGAAATATAACAACTCAATCCACCTCTGAGTCCAGGTCCTATTGGTCTAAACTGGTCATTCTAGGTCTTATAGAGAGGTTTTACACCATACAGTCAATTCCTGATAGATATAATCAATGTATTTTAAAGTGATTTTAACATCTTAATGGGTATTTTTTAAATGCAGCGTACGTGGAAGGGTTATTATATTTAACTTAAACCATTAAATAACCTTTTTGTTACTTGAAATAAAATGTTAACCAAGACTAAAAATACATATTGTATTTTAGCTAATTACCAAAGAAACATTTTCATTTAGTAACTTTAGTTACACAAAAAAAGAAACACAACAAAAAGATAAAAATGAAAAGCATAAATATAAAAATCTAAACTATTAATAAAAATTCTAACTATTAACAAAATCGTTACTATACTAAAATAGCACTCGTGTGACCTGAAAGTCCCTGTGAGTGTATTATCATAAATCATACATTTATGACATGTACATTATTTGAAAGATTTGAGATTCAGGAGATGAAAACATAAATCTAATTTCCGTAGGATTAAAATGCATGACACTAAGAACAAAACCCAGGGATTGTTACTGCAGTGTTTGGAGGCGTCCCTAAACTAGCAACCATCTTGGCAAGCTCTGAAAAACTGTAAGGCGAACACGTAACCGGATCTTTGGCACAGCGTTATTTCTCACAGAGAATCTCTCATCTACCGGTCGAATGCATAGTGAGCATCATGTAAAAGGAGACGCAACGATCCAGTGATTGTATCCCTCCATCCCCCCCGCTCGACTCTGTACATACACATTAACCCCATTAAACGCATTCCTCTGTCTACATGCCCAAAACCACTAGAAACACAGAAAACATGAAAAATCTCAGCGTGTGACAAATGCATGGCAAGCTGTAATTTTTTTGCATGATAAAATACTTGAGTAAAGGCTTGATACTTGTTATGGCACATAGCTTTGGATAAAGGTGTGTGCTACATGCATGCTGTAAATAAAGCACTACAGCCATTATCTTAGCACTGCAAAACATATTATTTGAAGCTGTAAATAATTGTTACTTGGGTATGTTTTATGTTTGCATTGATTATTTACAATTATTATAAGCATTTTATTTCAACTAGTTGCCGATTAAACAATTTCTCTTCTTTTTTTCTTTTTTTTATACTAAAACATGAAAGACACGAACATTCAAACCATTTAAACAGCTACGGTTTCTCAGTGATACTGAATCGCCTTATTTTTACAGAGGTATAAAAATGACAAAATTTACAAGCAATATATTAAAAAGTTTCAATTCCTGATGGATAAAAATTAACAATATAGTTTATTATTAATCATATTATTTCACACATCTCAGGAACAAAATGAGTTGCAAACGGCATTTCATGAAATCTAAATTCAGTTTTTCTATAAAAATGTCACATTCATTTCAGTGTGTTATTTGCCATTTTAAATTCACCTGCAATTTCTGTCTCAAAGTCAGTCCTAGAAAGGGTGTTGGACAAAAACTTCAATTATTATCGTTGCAAAGCAATTTTGCTGACACTCGAAATGACACACTTCACCTTTAAGCATACAAACCGCTTTACAGAAAAAGTCTAATGACGTCAAACAGCTATTTTCAAAGTTGGAGGGGGAAAAAAGCCCAGAAAGAAAGAGTCTTTCTCTAAGTAGCAGTGAGAAATGAGAGCAGGAGATTATAAGCCTGGTGTGGTTCTCCGGCATATTCTTGGCTGGAGAATGAAGACAGATAGCAGGCATGAAGGGCTGGAGAAGCTGGAGGGGAGGGAGGAAAGAGAACGACTGAGAAAAACAGGCCACACTGTTGGGCGTGGAGCACAATAGGGATGAAATATGGTGGCGAGCAGAAAGATGCTGATTAGTGGAAGGCTTCCCGGAAAGATCTACCAACCCGCGAAGTGAACTCCCCCTCGCAA
The DNA here is from genome assembly GCA_032275025.1 of Enteromius treurensis. Classification (NCBI taxonomy): domain Eukaryota; kingdom Metazoa; phylum Chordata; class Actinopteri; order Cypriniformes; family Cyprinidae; genus Enteromius; species Enteromius treurensis. Next base: position 755,031 of record JAUCMU010000079.1, read on the forward strand.
AGACGCTTTCCACGGCCGCCTGTGGCTTCGGGGGAGATTTTCAGCCCGCCCTCCATCCTTCCATCCGGATCGGACCTTAATCTGGGTATCGTGAGCCTTCGGGGCCGCGGAGGCTGCGATTAACGACGGCAGGGAGATTGTATGTTCCTAATAGTTACAGCCTCCAAGTGGTGTAACGCAATTACAGAGGCTGCAGAAGAACAGCTAATTTGCACGCAACGAGCAGCCTGATATGGATCAGCTATTGAGTTGGCTGTTTTTAATTCACTTTCCAGCACAAAAACCGGGGCATTAGTAAGATTAGATGGGCCTCGGACGGGAGGGGCAACTGAGGCCCGGCGGAGGGCAAGTGAATTTGTTTAGTGCCGCCTGTCAATTACCATCTCAAACCTTCTGCTGAACGGTTATTTATCTTCAGAGGTGAGGGGAAGGGAGAAAAGACTCGACAGGACAAAACAAGGCCCGAACGCAATTAATAAAGAGACTGTCCATTGACGAGGGCTACTCACGACCGTAGGCAAAGCCATTTGGGTTATGACCATCAAAATGATGTATGAGGCTACATCCAAAGCTGCCACTATAATATATTCTGACCGGAGCGGAAAAGTCTGGCCAAGTGCAACCGTCCAGGACAATAAGCAGACTATAAGTGCATGAAAGGTAGCAAAAGTGTAGCTCAATTATGCATAAATACTAGTTCTGCTTATGGAGAATAATAGTACTGTGCAATGTAGATGGATGCAAGGAAGGAAAAGGCAATCATATTAAAATAAAATAAAAAATTATACAGTTAAATTAATGGTAAATGCAAGTCAGGGTTGTTAATAAACAGCAGTTCGACTGAGGTAATAAAAATAAGTAAGTGGAATTTCAATACAGTGCTCATATGAGAGTCACAATGTAGCAAGGAAAATTAGCGACCGCAGCCCACAGAACTGCACAGAATGAGTTGGGCGAGTTTTAGATTCTGAGACCAGCTGAGAGAATAAAAAAAAAAAGAACAAATGATCAAAAAGCGCCACGTCGTACAAAGAAACAATGCTGCTGAAATCTGCATATGGCCTACATTTCTTTGTTTTGAGTAAACGTTAAAAAAGAAAAAACGTTCATGACTCCGTTCTCTCAGAGAAACAATTATTTTATGAGCGTGGAAAACCATTCAGATTCAAAGCAAATGGAAACGCTTGAAACGTTCACCTTCAGGGAGGCTGGGAAAGGCCATGCGAGACCCTAGTTAACAAATCATTATCTGCTTCATCTCTTCCATATCTGCTGAGAAACTCCAACCGGTGCTTTCCTCCCCCTCTTCACAAAACGCCTCTTACAGCACATTCAGCTGGTTAAATAGAAAAGAAAATGGGGCTACTGTTCACCTACAACCCACACGCACACATAATCGCAACAATATGGGGGAAAAATCCAGGCACGCCAGCTCAATGATATAAAGTTACTGTGGCTGCAGGGAAAATGCTTTTTATCATTTGCAGATTACACAACACAAGGGACTTTTCTGTAACCCCGAGACCACCGGGACGCAGACAATGAGCGACTGTGACTGATCTGAAGTACACAAATCACAAACTATCCGTCACAGACTCGCAGTACGTCAATGCGCATTTGGCTACTGTGCTCCGAAACCTGAAGAAAGACCAGAGGAAGGTAAAGAGACGGAGATGCAAGGGCAGAGCAGACAGAGCCTCAGGAGCACTTGAGACGAAATGACAGCGTTCAATCTCTGAGAAAGCCTGGTCTTTTATGCATCAGTCAAGACTCTGGTTTTTGGTCTAAGGGTGACCCTCTCTGAACAGTCGACTCCTTTCTGATAAAAACGGCTCTTGAATGTCACTCATTTCTATCTCGCCAGCTGTTTACACTCTTGAGAGTCTGAGCAGAGGTTGTAGAAACTCTATCCTGTCTTCTGTCTGGCACGGTTGAAAACAAACGAGAGAAAACGCAAGCTAGAAAGTAAATATTCATGCCCATACTTCAAGTGCCTACATCGCTAAAATTCAACCAGTGTGGAAACAACTGCCAGAATGAGAAATCGTCTGAAACCAGACGCAGCCTGTCCCTGCTATTTCTTGCGTTCCTACTAAACACTGCACAAAAGAGATCAGATTTCCACACAAAATCATTTGCACATGACAAGGAGGGGATGAAAAAGGAAACATGTATATGTGCAGGGGGAAAGCAAGCTTTTGTGCCATTGTTTTACAGACAGGGTTTTGATTTCCATTAGGAAGAAAAAGAAACAAGCTGGAAAAGAGGAAACTATACATATAAAAATATATGGATATGTATATAAAGACTTTAATATATGCATACATTTCAGGGGTATTTTAGGGAGATCCACAAATAAATGTAAAGCGATTGACAAAAAACAGAGCACGTTCACAAAATAAATCTTAAGAGTTCCACAAACATTAATTTTATTTACAAATAAGTTAAATTAAATTTGCAAATAAAGAGCATACTCACAAAAATGTATTATATACTACAAACACAACTTTACCTGGCATTTATATGTGAATCGCATTTGAATGTGCATTTGTAGATCGCTGCAAGTAGTATATATGCAAGAAACATTTCTAGCTTCAAAACTCGCACTAATCCACCAATGGATGGACTCCACCCACCTTCTACTTAAGCCAATCACCGGCCAGGTGACGCTGACTAATCGTTGCATGTTCTCACTCCAACCAATCACATGTATATGTATACGTATACGTATATGTATCTCTCTCTCTCTCTCTCTCTCTCTCTCTCTAAGCAAACAACAAATACATTTAGAAAAATCATAAATACACCATAAAATGATGATTATATTATTACTATAAACACACACACATATAAATATAATATATACAGATTATTAGTGGTAATATGCACTTTTAAAGGTCCTAATAACATAATGTTAGTGATAAATAAGGTACGAGGATGTTACTTTCATGGCGCTAACAAGCTGCTGTACCTTTAAAGGTAAGTTTTTGCAGTTCTTCTGTGAATGTGTTAAATAATTGAATGTGTGAATGTGTATTAAATAACAGCTTCGCGTTATGCAACAAAATACTTAAAGAAGAAAAAAATAATCGGAAGCTGTTATAAAATAGCACAAAACTGTGAACGCACATCATAAATCTATATTAATGCAGCGGTCGTGCAGCTGCAGATATCAGTCTCCGCTGAATCTCTGTTACAATGTGACTTGAGGTTTTAATTTCCATATCCAAAAAAAGCGGTCAAGAACAGAGGCGGTTAATATATCGAAACCGGAGAGTTTGTGCTATCCTGCTCTCCCTCTTCCTCCTGTTTACTCCTCTTCCTTTCTGGCCCAAATTGTTGCTTTTGTTGGCGCTGAATTCAGCGCTGGAACGCAACGGTACAATAAAACATTTCCCTCCCAACAACAACGATAAAGCACAAAAATGTAACCAGTAAAGTGCAGAACTTTTGCAGTTTTATTGAAAGAACAACCGTGTGGAGATTTACTGACGTGTTTTCTTACAAACACGAGAGGTAAAAGTGGGCGGCGGGTGAAATTTATGTGCATGGCTACTGAAGGAAAGCATTCAAGGGCCCGTAACTCAAACCTGACAATAGCAGCGGCGTTCTGCACTTCACACTCGCCAACGAGAGAACCGCTGTTCCCTTTAAAAAAGACGCTGGTTCAGCGCCAGCCAAAAACTGGCAGGGTCGCCCGGCGCCCCTCGGCCAGGAATCGATACGCTCCCTGTGTCGTGGGTGAATCCCTGCGTTTGCGTGAGAGTGTGTTAGAGAGCAGTTAATGCAAGGCGAATCAGCCAGCGCTCATTACAGCAGAGTTTATGACCCCTGACTGACAGAGAGAAGCCGCCAACTGCATCCTGCAGACAGACAGAGCTAAAAATGTCACCAGTTAATAATGAATGCACAGGCACATACACATTAACAAAGTATGGCAGCGACACTCGGGTGGGCCGCATGAGTAATGCTATATCATACTATATCAGTACATGACTGCAGAGTTAATTACACCAGAATTTTGATAACAAAGGAGTCATTTATTAAATAATAATAGCATTTTTCTAAATATTTCCAGTGAATAAAATGATTTATACATTTTTACTTTATTTAAAACCTTTGGTCAAAAAACTAAATTATTTCTACATATATGAGTTAATTTAAATAAATAAATAAATAAATATATTATGTTATAAGCGCACTTTCAGAAAAAAAACTGGATTTTTAAAAGGTAAAAATTTTGCTACTTTTGTCAGAGAATGTATTATATTATTTTCAGTGTTTTATATTAAATTCATTATTAAACAATATAAAATAAATCAAATACCACTTTACATCATATAACACTTTTAACCCTTTTTTCTGAGAACACAATATATTAAATATTAAACATAATGCAAATAAAGCTTTGCATTATACATATCCTTTACAATTACAGTCAAAAAAAAGAATTAAAGTAACATATTCAGCAAACAAAACATGCATAAAAGTCTGAGTCAAATTTGTGATTTAAATCTATATGAATGCACCAGTTGTGCAGTCTGTCTGTAAACACACCGTCTCACTTCCACCCATCCCTAACTAACAGCTCCAGCACTACCTCAGAGGAAAGCTTTTGTACAAGAAGCCAGAAATGACTGCTCTGGGCCAGCCTGTTGTCAATAACACAAAGTCACTTTTCTGGTCCCTGTGCAATGCTGACTCTCCACTTTATCCAGCCCCTCGCCACTTCCATTACGCTTCCTATCACTTTAGGGGAGGATATATTATTTATCTCCTTCCCTGTCTATGTTTGAAGGTCTTCATCGGGGCCAGTAAACTTCTTGTTGTTGTTTGGGAATGTTCCCATCGTACGAAATGCCCACAGGAGACGTGATTTTCATTTAGCCCTCATTCCAGTAGTTTTATTTTAATGGGTTTTTTAAATGCCCAGATTTAATCAGAGGATTCCGACCTTACGTTTTTCCTCTAGTTATGCGTCCCGGCCATTTTTTACTACGTGGCAGCAAAGAACACAATTAAATGCAGTTTTGGGGCTAGCCGCTCGGCCCACCCGCTCCTCGTCGAGGGCCCTGTGATTAACGATGTTTAACGCTCTCAATGGACACCTTCTCTTGTCTTTGCACTTCATCTCAACGCCCTCCATTCTCGCACAGCCGTGGTTTTGTTGTGGTAGGCTTCTCCCGGTGGGTTCGACGGCGTCAGGTCATGCAGAAAGCCTTCATTAAGGAGACTTACTACTGTACGATTCCACAAAATTAGCCCCAGCGAGGATGGCCCAGTTAAGCACTCGCGGCTCGCTGGACCCTAGGGAAACGGGCCTGGAGATGTGACTGAACATGAAAGTGCTGAGTTTGGCTTTACGGAGTGTGATATCACACGCACATAAACTAATGGTCTGACCACAGAGCAACTGCTTAGACATGGAAAACAGAGACTAACACGCAGCAAGATTAAGGGAAACACGAGGCCCACTTTTGCATTTGAGAAAACAGAACATGCAAGAAAATGAATCAAGGCTAAAAGTAGTACAACGTAGATAAATTCCCATTACTTTGATCTGCGCTACATATTCTAGGCACGGATCACACAATATGCGGCTCTAATTTAGCACCTCATTTAACCGGCCGAAAAAACAACATTAGACATTGACATTATGACACGCACCCACTGAAGCTTTCCCGTAACGGTTAAAACTCTGCTTGGCAGTTTTGTAGATAACTAAAAGGAAGAAATATGGGGGGAATTATCCAGAAGATTGATTCTGGAGAGATGAATGCCTGCTATTCATGCATCTTTATCTGACAGGGCTTGTGCTCTCCGGGCCTTGGGTTTAGTTATTCTCTCTGACAAAACATGTTTGGGCCAGGTTGAGGATGTGTCAGGAGGCAAGCGCTTCATCACTCTCTGACGGGGAACTGATAGGCTACGCCATCCAGACGTGAGGATCAGTCTAAAAGCCCCAAATGCAGAATGATATAACCTGCTGAATTCCTCCTGTATGGGGTCTGTCTGACGCCAGGCCCCTCTGCTCATTCACTCACACGTGCTTCCTTAACATACTTACATAAACATAAAGGGTTTTTGTTAATCAAAATGAAGCTGAAATGAAATAGAAACGTTAGATAGAAAATAGAAAGTGTTGCTTTCAGTTTGCCAACAGACAGGAATAATTACTTGGAACACAAAAAAAGTAAAACAAATAAAAAACAAAAATTAACTTTTTTTTTTAATTAGGTCAGCTTTTTTACATTGCAGAAATAAACTGGTTGTGAGTGACATTTCATGTTGACTTTAACTAAGTGCTCCTCTACTGCCCACAAAGCACCTGTCCATGACCATAAAAACAACTGCAGGTCTGTGCATTAAACTTCAAGTAAGATTAAGCTTAAATGGGGAGCCTGGCCTGAGGCGGCGTTTCTCTAATGACCCGTCATGAACCAGACCCTTCAGCCCCCTTTTGAGCTCTTTACGTTATAGCCAAGTCAACAGTAGGACTTACACTGACCTCTTATCATCTCTCTGGCTGCATGGGGCCTTTAATGGAAAGCAGAATCCAGTGAAAACCTCAAAGTACCAAGTAAATGTATGTTCTTATTTAAGCCCCATAAAAACAGGAAAGCACAAACATTTATCTGTGCTATGCTTTCATCTGCTGTCTGCCGAGCTAAAGAATAACAGAGCCAGGAGGCTGATAAAGTGAAGATAGGAAATGGAAACGCGTGGGTCTCATGTTCCCATGATTCCAGCAGGGCGGTGATTGCTTGTCCCGGTCTCCCTCTACGGTGAACAGCGGTGCACGGTCCTTTCATTACAGCAGACGCATGCATCAGTATGCACAACAAAAACCCATCCCATGATGCTCAATTTGGCCGGTAGTCAAGCGTTATGCATTAGCTAAGAATACTAATAATTTGGCAAATGCAATTTTAGTGGCTTTGTGGCTATTTGCAGAACTTGGATTGCATGCATTTGACACAGTACAACACGCTGTCAGCTCTATAGTCAGAAAGCATATGGCTGAGCGTTTAAGGGTTAGTAATATGATTTTCTGCCGCACTAAGTGATGATAAGAGCGCTTGCTAGTAAACTCAGTTGTGCACGTTGTGACGGTATCCCAGCAGGCTTTTTGTTTGATTGGACACCACTTTGTGCCTACAGGGAGAGCCATCACACGACAGCAGAGCTAAAAGCAAAGCAGACAGCGTTTCTGGTGGGACTGTGTGCTTTTTATAGCCGCGCATGCAATAAGCGAAAAACTGTGTTCTGCTATTAAGCCACAATGACAAGAAAAACATGCAAGAACAACCGTCCAAGATGAAAAGCTTTTACTGCAGGACTGTTGCTCTGTTGTTGGAGGACAAATGATGCAAGTGCTTCATTTAAGAAGGTCAGAGGTGAAGAGCGTATTTTCTGCACTACTAGATGCAGCAAACCGAATGACTCAACAAAGAATTAAGAAATGCATTAAAATGATCTGGCTTATTTTATGCATCACTGCTATTACAGTGTATAGAAAACTCTAACATAAATATATTAAACTTCTATGGAAGCTTAGAAATTCTCACTTTTTTCCTTGTAATTCTGGTCAGGTCTAAATTACCTTTTTTATATTGGTTGTGTAAACAAAAAAAACAACAAAAAAAACACAATTCTCAGAATTCAAGACAAAATTGTGCAACAGAATCTCGTAATTACAAGATGGAATGTAAATTCAGAGTTTCTCCCTAATGTTAACTCCAAATTCCAAGGAAAAAAAGAATTACGGGAAATATAACTTGTGGTATAAACTCAGACACACAAAAAAAAGTCAGAATTGTAAGATACAAAGTTATCTTTAGTATTGATTATTATTATTTTAGTCCGTAATTGACAAGTTTCTATAAACTTCAGTCTGTAACTGCAATTTTTTTTTTAAATTATTTGTAAAATTTATTAGCAGTTTTAAAGCCCTTTTTCTCTCAACTTTTTTCCAGTTCGGTTTGATGCTGCAGAGAAATGACACCCTTCACCTCTGACCTTCTGAAATGAAGTAAAACGTTTAAAGCGTTTAACATGGCCTCAGATTGGCGCCGTTCACCAGCAGGGCCAGTTTGCGGTCGAGCACATTTACGGCCGGACGTCATCCGCTCCCAAAAACCAAACTCTATCCTTCAAACTGTAAAAAGGGCGTCACTCTCCTCTCCATAACTGCCCTGAGTGGAAGCCCCTTGACTGGTAATAACTCTCTTCTCTCTCTCTCCATTTCCTGATCACAATTACCCTCTCCATGAGGAGCAGGGGCTGTAAATTACATTTCTCTGATCCTCAGCTATAATTGGACACTGAGGATTCTCCAAGCAGCAGCCTTTCTGTAAGTGGAAAACAAAGAGCCTTTGAGCGTTTGGGTTTGGATTTCACAACGCGACTCATTACATTAAAGGAGAAGCGTAACATCACTCCATACTGAAAAGCACACATGACCACGTCACCTTATTTTTTATAACACTTTATATGATGCAGAGCAGCACGTAAATAACAGAATTAATGATGCAAAAAAAAAGCTGATTCAGTTCAATAAGTGTGTAAATTATGAAATTACTTCATTTCAGCTACAAGCAGCTCAACAGGAAACACAACAGTGTCAAAACTCAACTCAAGTAAGTTTAATGTTGATTAAATCCAGTTTACAGGAGTGTCAACGCAGAAAATTTACACAATAGTGTCATTCTTCAGAGCAGTTCGGTTCATTGTTGATTTAATAAGTTTAATAAGTTTATTAATTACAGTGTTGTCTAACAATTAATCATGATTAATCACATCCAAAATAAAAGTTTTTTTATGTTATGTTATTCTTATATTTTAAATATATTTATATTTATAAAATGCGTAAATATTTTTAAAAATATATACAGTTTGTGTGTATTTAGATATATATACATAATATATGTGTGTGTGCTCTGTACATTTATTATGTAAACAAAAACTGATTGCATTGCAATCATTTGACAGCACTAGTCAATTATGAAACAAATATGCTGTACAAGAGGCAACAGTGTCATTATTTAGATCAATTCGGTTCAAAGTTCATTCAAACCAGTTCAATAACTCTGTTAGTGTTGCAAAATTCAACAATTATGAGAAGAATTTAATTCAGTCATTATTTAACCCAGTTCAACTCAAAGTTTAGTAACCCACCCAGATTAGTAACTAAATTTGACACTTTTGAAATTAAATGACTCAAGTAAATTCAGTTTAATACCATTGTCAATGTTTAGAAAAATAATCACTTATGAAAAAAAAATTGCTCTATAGAAGACAACTATCATTATACAGCTCAATTCAGTTCATTGCTTTTTCAATTTGGGAAAACAACAGTGTTGATGTTGCAGTTTAGCAATTACGAAATGAATTTGATTCAGTCATTATTCAGCTCAGAATCTAACTCAATTAAACGTTGCAAAAATCAACAATTAAGAAATGAACTCGGGTTCTACATTAAAGCAGCTTTACAAAAGAAACAATGTTGTCATTTCTTCGCTCAATTCAGTTTTGTTTTCATCAATGCAGTCAAACTGATAGCACTGCTGAATATTACGTGTCTCCAACTGAGCAAACCAAAGGCAACAGTGCATGGCGAAGAACCCACAATCCATCAGCTGACAAAAGCTGTGCTGAATGAACAAAACACAGATCAGGCCTGAGACTTATGCACTAAAATTATTCAAAGATTTTACATCCAGCTGCTTCTGCGTGAAGTGTTCAGAAAAGGAGATCAGCTGACAGACAGGTCGGTCACTTCAGCAGCGGCATGCTTGTGAACTAGCCACACTTGTGCCGGGCTTCACTAATGGACTGCTAATAGAACCCAAAGCTGCACTTTGATGCTTCCCCTGTAGTTTACAGGGTGACAGTGTGTGATTAATTGCACTCACTCCACTCCCCGTCCGCTTTTTCTCTTTTTTGCTACGAATAGAGGCTGTCATTGCCATGACTTTGCTCGCTCACCTACCCGCGCAGCTGGATACGGCGCGATTCGCCATAGACAATGCCGAGCGCATACTGTAATACATCTTTTCCACAGCCGGCACGCTAAGTGACGTCAGGAGAGGAGAGCTGCAACCTCAGCACGCCTTTCACAGCAATTATCACGAAAAAATATCCTCAGCACGGGGGAAGGCCAACAAACAGCGTGTAATGCTGACGCCCACAAGGCAACCAAGAAGAGTTTCTGATGACACACCGTTTGGCTCGACCTTTACCTTCACCAGCACGTGACCGCATTAACTCTCATTTTCTCTTTCAAACGTAAAAAATGGCCTTACATCACGAGGGAATTGCGATACACGGTGGTGCTAGGTCATGGTATAGTAGCCGTTCGGTGCACAATGCAGCCTTTGTGTTTCCAAACGTACTTGGAGAGCAACCACGATGGCTGTAACCTTAGTAGAGCCCTTGAGACCCGACCGTTAGGCAACGAGTGAAGTGCTTAGAGTAATGATGATCGCAATAACATTCTCATTTTTACACCTACCGGAGCTGCATGTGTGTTTTTTTTTTTTTTTTTAAATATTTAAAAAAAAAAAAAAAAAAAATTACGCCCCCCCCCCCCCCCCCCCCCAATCCCATAAACAAAGCTCAGAGGACGCATAACATGCAGAGCGAGAGGACAGACGTGGAAAAAGTGAACTCACGCTTTGACGCACTCCGCAGGCAGTGGGTTTGCTTTGCTGTTTTTTTAAACAGTAATTACACATATAAGACAGCAAACAAGGCACCTTTGTTTCCCCTCCAGAAAAGCATTGCATATGCAACCGACGGCATACAGAAAGCAGTAAAAGCGTGCAGCCTACATGAAAACAAAAACGTACAAGAATGGATTATGCACATTTGGGATCTTCGCCTTTCATCAGCAAAGGATCTGCATATTCAAACAGACAGCCGGTCTACTTCAGCCCCCAAATCCACACGGCCTTCTGCCGTTAAGGCGGATGACAAGATCGTCTCCTGTCTAAGTATTGTCAAGGGTCGCACAGCACTGTTTTTTATCCCACTCGCTCCCTCTTGACTCTCCCGGTCGCCACTTATTCATATTCAAGCGACGGGAGACACTTGTGGTGGAGATGTCAATGATTTTACTGTACTTGACAAAGGCACTCCTTTCCTCTCTATCGCTCTCTCCTCCATTTCCAGGGCCAAGAGAACACTGGGACGAGTGGGAATTCACACACTTAATTAAAACAAGTGTATCGACAGTGAAAAATAGGGGGATCAGGAGAAGAAAGAAGTGCAAGGGAATTTTTTTCCACTGCAGAGTAGCCGTAACAGCTTAAATAACCGGGCAGTTCTTCAAGCACGAAAAGATCCCCATGTGAACCGGAAACGTGTAGCTCATTAGTATCCAAAAAACCTATTGGCCATTAATTAGTCGCAAACAATGTTCTCCCTAAATATCGACTTCTTAATGGACACAAAGAGACTTGGTTCGTGTTCCCATTACAGTCAATGGCATTGGCCTCTCAGGGCTTCTGAAATCGGCCTTATGTCATCCAGAGATGCCCTTCAGACACTGGAGTGGGATAGTTTTTCCTCAACCTTTCCTTGTTTCTCATTAACTATGCACAATCGTCGAGGGAGGTTTTGCTAGACTGGATTGGGTTTCTAACAATCCGATTCCTGCAGTTTTTGGAGCCTTAAGCAAGAAATTCTTAGAAACCTCACTTAAAAGTAGCTTTTAAATAAGTATTATAGTGTACATAATCTAGAAGAATACAAACATTGCTTTATATGTAATTATATGTATTTGGCAGAAGCCGCTTACATTGCATTTAAGCTTTCCTTTTCATTCAATGCATGCATTCATGGAAACAAACCCATGACCTTGCTGCTGATCTATTGTTTGAGCTACAGTAATCACTTTTTTTAATAGTAGTACATAATCTAGAAATGCACAAACATCACTTTACGTTTTAGCATTTGGCAGATGCTTCGTACACTGCATTCAAGATTTAGCATCCTCTGAGAATCGAAACCAACAACCTTGCCACTGCTCTTCTATTTGAACGAACGCTTTAAAAAGAAGCTTTTAAATAATAAAGTAATTAAGCATATATTATAGAATAGAACAAAATTTACATTTATAGATGCTTTTATCCAAAGCGACTTATACATTGCATTTATGCTTAACTTTTTCTTCAATGCATGCATCGCCTGGGAATCAAACCCATAACCTTTCTGCTGAGCTACAGGAATAATTTTTAAAAGTAGCTTTTAAATAATACAGCAGTATAGTACATAATCTAGAAGAGTACTGTTAAAAGTTCACATTTTTGTCAGTGATCTCCGAAACATACGAGATCAGCAATTCTACTACAACTGCATGTATATAAACCACTGAGGGAGGGTTGAAGTCAATGTCAAACGTGGCTCGGGGGAGATTCACAAACCTGCCTTGTGATAGGGAGGTGGTCTTTGTGTCATCTCTCTGTGTCAAGAACATGGCTGCCGGTTTACTTACACAACAATTATTCAGCGAAATCCTTTTAATGGAGTCCAAGACGTTCAAGAAGGCAAACGGCATCAGCTCTGGCGTATCTGAGATATGCCACAAACACAAACTTGAAAGCATCTTCAGCATAGAGAAAGCTCTTTTAACTCACAACTCTGTGCCCAGAGGAAAATTCATTTAATTAGTTCATTATAATGCAATCAAAGCACGCAGCAGAAGTACTCAATAGCAAAATAACCAAAATATTTATTTTACTCCTAATAGAAACAAGGAATTTGGGTAAATTATCAATTCAAACTCTTAATAAATATAAAATGCCAGCAGCACATTCGCTTCTCACAGAATGAGGCCGTGAGTGATAATTTTTCAAGCAATGCGTTTGTCCTGTTTCTCCGATTTTCTCAATTTTTCCAAAGAAATTTTGCCACTTTGTAATTAGGAATATATGTTTAATTTAAAAAAAAAAAGAGAAATAAATCATTAGTGCGCTTAGTACATTCTATACCAGACCACACGCGGAAACATGATTTACAGCAAGAGATGGATTTGAAAAACAACCCAGAATCAAATACTCTTATCCTTTAAAAACCAGAATACTGCTCTTTAACAAGGTTTCAGCATTCATTGACAGAACTAGAGATATTAATAAGCACGATAAGTAAGGTTCAGGTCTGCGCATACAAGGACAAATGCAGAAGCTCATTTCTAACGTGAAGAAACACAGACGCGCTTGTGCTTTCCTCAAGACAGACACACAGCAGCACAAGACAAAGTTTTCTCATGTAATGACCTCACTATGAGCTCATGCCTAAAACTGAGACCAAACGACAATAATCCACACAAGCGATTTTTCAATGTAAAGAAATGTAACCAACTGTGACAACTCTGGCTGAAATATGAACATCAGGCTCTTACACACAACTAACGTTATAATAAACAAAACTACTGCAGCAGAAATACCATTAACAGTAAATACCGTTGTTAGTTTAATTATATAAACAAATCGGATCTGGCGTGAATTAACGTTAATTAATATGTTCGACCACACAAACACAGGATTAAAAGCACAAACTTTTTCATATGGCAAATCAATTCATGTCTGAAATATCAAATCATAGCTCTAATCTAAGCAAATGAAGGGTTTGGGTAATTCCCATGAAGACTTATGAGCATTATTTACTGAAATCAGATGCTATGCCGTATAAACACCCGCATGAAGCTCAATCGGTTTGACAACTTTTCACACGCAGAACAATAATTTAACGAAACTTCCGCTCATTCACCAAATCAGTCAGCGATACTGATCGATATTCATCTAATATTGAGAGGTTTTCTTACCTTGAGCCGAACCGGTGTTGACGAGCGATAAAATAGTAAAAACGAACACAGTGATCATCTGCGCTAAGAATCCCGATCCGCCTCGTTCTCTCTTCGCAGTCTTTTTACTTCTTCCCATCATACAAATAGTCAAAACCAGGCAAAAATCCGCCGTTGAGGTAAAATAATAATCAGTGGAGCCTCTGGAGATGTTGTTTGTAATAAAACCTGCGCGGACTGTGGCGGGGAGATTGTTATTCGCGGAATGAAATGTTGTTGGAATCCGTTGGTTGTTACCTCAGAGCACTCTTCTGACAGACAGCGGCCACCAACGCCCGTCAAACACAAGTGTTCGGGATTAATATCCTCAGTTCCTCCTCTCCTGAGCAGTTTTTCTCTCAAGGCTTCTCGAAACGCCGCGGATCGGCTGTAAACAGGTAAATCTGCGCTCCTGAGGTGACTTGGTGTCTGTATGTGAAGTTCCCTCAGCGCGCGCTCCCCGCCTTCTGATGGAGAGCTCGAGGAGCGCGAGATCCCCGCGCGAGCCGCCGGCGCTCCAGCCAATCCGCTCGCGCTCCGACTCCAGCGCCAAGAAACCCAGGTGCGGAGCGTGGAGCGGATCAATACCTGATCAGGTCGATCTTCTTCTGTGAGTTTTACAGCTGGTTGCAAACCATCAGGTGGATCACGAGCTGTTGAGGGGCTGTTCTTAGGGATTCTACTGTTATTGTGCTTTGGTGATCCTTTTCTGCCCATAATCTCAGCACATACTGAGATACATTTGAATATAATTCAGAGATATTATAATCATAAGAATTTCTAGGAGTGCAATAATTGTGTCCAACGTGTATTTGAGAAAAACATTTATTTCATAATAATATTTTCCTCCATTTTAAATTCTTATTATCCAATGAAAGGTTAGATTTTTGTTAACGTGTTTATAAAATATCAAAAGGATTAACAATGCAGATTAATTTTCACAGCCGTCTTTGATCTTATTTACCAAGGGTGCCAATTTTTTGGGCCATGGCAGTATATATATATTTTTATTATTATTATTATCCTTTTTTTCTATTTTTAGACCTTTTATATTATTTACATACTTTATTTTTCTGTTTCTTAGGCTCATAAAGGAATACTGTAAAATGAAACTAAATGTAATTTGTATTTTTTATTCATTTTGCAAAAAGAAAGGCAATTAAATTAAGAACAATTTGCCATTGCATGACATTATTTAATGACTTCAGCTGTTCTTTTTGAGTGTCATTTGGTTATTTTATTATTATTTTAGGACTCTTTTATGCTCACAATTAAACCCTAATCTCAGCACACACAGATAAATGCATTTTTTGATTGATTTAGCAAAAATTAAGAACAATCTGCTAATGCACAACTTTTTTTTTAACTTCATATTCACAAAAGGAGATCTGAAAATGACTTTATTGTTGTTAATGTTTCACTCTTGGTTCTGATCCATGACACTAAGTAAACAAGAGGAAAACAAACCTCGCTGGAATCTAATCAACGAAACCCTAAAGTACATTTGCTTTCCTTATCAATGCCCTCCTGTTATTCATTTAGCCTTGCTAATTGCCCAAAACATGCTCTCTTGTCAGAAGGCATGATCAATAATTATGACAGGAAGAAAACCACAAACCATGATAACTGAAGTGAGCTTGCAAATTCTGCTGCGGCGCGCCGGGCCTGTCGTCATGATAAGAGGAGACTGTATCTGCGATTCCAGCTCATCAATCTTCTCTATCTGCAGGTGTTTTGTGTTTGCATTTATGATGCATGATGTCATGGCTTAATGGTTAAGGATCCGGGCTGTTGGCTTTAGTATTGCGGGTTCAACCCCAGTTGGAGTGACCTAGAAACTGGAGAGCTGCCGAAATTCCAGTCCTACTCCATCACCATTGTGCCCCGGAGCAAGACACTTAACCTCGGGTTTCTTCAAGAAGGCTGTTCAGTCGTTTCGGATGAAGCGTCTGCTAAATGGCCAGTAAAATAAACAGTTTGCACTATAAATAAAAAAAAAAGTTCTCAGTACCACTACTTTGTTCTATCAATTCAAAGCCTAAAAATACATCAGTTCTCTTGTTCAACAGGTTTTAATTCAGTAACACAATAAATTATCTTGTTGCTTCGCTAATGAATGCTATATTCAATGTTAAGTGAATGCTATATTTATTTTAGGTCTGTCAAAATGTTAATCACAATACACTGCATTCCAAAAGTTTTTTGTTTACATAATATATGTGCATATTTATTATGTATATATATAAATAAATATTTACAAGTATATACATTTATATATTATATTCTGAGATTTTATAATGTATATAAATATTTTCATGACATAAACACATTTCTTAAATAAATACTTGCATGTGATTGCATTTATTATACATACATAAAAATATACACAGTGTACATACATACATTATGTATTTTATTCTAAAATCAATTTTTTGATTTTATATGATATATCAATATTTTCAAATATATAAACATATAAAATAAATAAATGCATGTGATTGTATTTATTATATGCATATAATAAGTATACAGAATGTACATGCACATATTATGTAAAATGCAATTCATTGTTTGACAGCAATAATTAACTTATGAATCCTACAAAGCAACGATATCCGGGATATGGTTTTAACGGTTGAACACACTGACACACAAACCTGAGGAACATTAACAATCAACGACCGTAAACAACTCAACAAATAAACATAATTATATTTCATGCGATAATGAAACAATTCATCCTATACTCACCTTCATGTTGTTCCTTGACTTCCTTGGTATTTATTTTTCCCTACTATGGAAGTCAGCGTCTGTCTGGTTGTCTTTATCTTCTTTGAAGTTCCACACAAGAAAGAAATTCACAGATATAAAACATTTGAGCGAATTCTGTTTGGTCTATTGTGGGTTTTATATAGTTTTAAGTAACTGCATTATACTGGAGACTCAGAAGGTTTTGTAAACAGTTTGTGGCAGTTACATTAACTCTTCTCTTATTTATCACATAGAGTGCACTCCGACACTGCATTGTCACCAAAGACACAAGACTGTCATGTTTTTCCATTTGATTTATGCATCTTCACATTTTCCATGTAAATTCTTGAGCAGCCTCTGTAAATATTACGTAATGTTTACCGACGGAGGTAATGCTGTTTACAGCGGTAAGATCATACCGCCTTTAATCTTGCTGAGTGACAACTCAGAAAACCCATTTACTCGGGTAGTGGTTAACATCATGGGTGGCCTGCCTGTGAAATCTCATACATGGAATTCCAAGAACACAGCGTCTTCCGAGGCTTTGCCATGGTCTTCTGTGAGCACAAACTCAACTCTGTACCCCTTTGTTGAAAACAAACATTTTTATCGTTACTTTGCCATTATTGTTGGTTATTTGTTGAGTTGTGATGTAAATTTGTTAATTCTCACCTAAACTTGAGGTTTATGTGTCAAGTCTTGAGGTCTACAGTATGTTCAACCATTTCAAACTGTTGTTTTTATTCACTTTATAGGACTACTGCTCCTTCACACACTGATTTTCTATGTATTTCATTTATTAATATCTAAACATTTTTCTATTATGGTTAAGATATAAGTCTTAAATCCTATTCCCTGTTGTTTTCTTGCTTAAACAGCCACTATTATACATTTTTGACAATGATCTTTCATTCAGTGTGTAACAGAACGATCCTGCAAAGTTTTAAATCTGAAAGTGTACTAGTGCATAACAAACTATAGTCTCCCAAAAGAAAGAGTCGACTCTGAATCATTGAAACGAGTCATTTTTAAAACGAATATCATGTTGACGTCCACATGAAACAGACCTGGAAGACCCGGGCAAACTAGATTTTTGCATTGGTCAGAATGAAATTGCAGATTCATTCTTCACCACTAGGCGTCACTTATGGAGCGTGAAAAACGTCACAAACACTGCTTTTTCTGAAATCGACCAATCACTGGAGGTTTATGAGAAATGAATCGTTGAGCGAATCGTTTGGGAGTCATTGAACAAATAAGGTAAAAATAAATGCGTATGACAATGATGTCCAGTGAGTAAAAATATTGTAGTGCATTTTTGTGCATTGTTACATTATTGAACATAGGCTGAACAAGAAATCAAAGATTCATTTATTGGCTGAATTATGCCATTTGCACATACTAATTCAACAAAATAAAGTATAGTGTTACAAGAAGATGAGATGATCAAATCTGAACACATCAAGAAACCATTTTTCTGGGTTTGAGTAGCTGCGGGCAGAATAAATGCTGCATCTTGAGCCGGCATGTGCTACTCAATTGTGCCGTACGTTGTTCAAAAGCAACAGAGATCTTTTATATCTTGGATATTTTTTAAGCTTTACAACTTTGAAATGATACAGTGCTCCGAAGCAATATCAAAATGTCAAAGGTCTCCGTCAGCAACACAACAATAGACATAATTCCCTCTCACCCCAAGGTTCAGCTCGGTAATATCTCTCTCTTTTTGGCATTGCAGCCGTTTTTATGAACCCGCTTTGATGACCTATTCCCATCCCGGCCCCAAAAGAAAAACAGCCCCCGAGAGAGCTGGGAAAAGAACATGTACAGTGTCTCCAAGACTAATGTCACCCAGTGCTCCCATTTGGCACCAGAGGTGACACATCGTGACATCATTTCCTCTTCCCAGCGAGGAGCCACAGCATCCCTTTATTCTTCCACTTTTAGAGTTATTTGGACTGTAATCCTTCATAACTGCTGGTTAAATCAAGCGCAACGATGGACTGAATTGGGTGGCCTGAAGGCTGGACAACATGTTTTAGGATCTTTTTCTGGACATATCATACAGTAAATGATAGAGCAGCCCAAACAATTCACAACACAGTTGATTCTGTGTGTTTATCCTTTATTTTAGATCCATATATGCAAAATGCAATCAATCAAACTGAGGACACAAGGACGTGAGAAACCAAATCGAGTGCTCGGAATGAACTGGGATTTGAGAAAGCATGACTTATGCATTGACTCATCTTGTTTTTCGAGACTTGAACAACGATCTCAGTGAGAATCTGACATCTTACTGGCATTTCACTTTGAATTACCAGCGGGAGGGAAATTGCTTTTGTGCTGTGTTGCTGATGGGCCTGAGAGAACATTATCTATTACTCGGGCAAACTTGACCAAATACTGAGAACTATGATTATAGTCTGTCTTTCCCTGTATTATTATTATGCTAATTCAGAATGTTTGGTAAATGCATTTATGTGAGAATATTGACTTTTTTTTTTTTTACTTGCATCACAAAGTGACTTCTGAAAGCAGTCATAAAAATAATAACTATGGACTGGCAGAATTATTTGTACTAAATGTAGGTTTATTTTAATAAAACAAGCTAATTATGAATTATGAAAAATGAAAAATAGTCAACAGATAGCTCTATGCATATGTTACTTATAAGGTACGTATAAGGTCAACATATTATTATGTATTTGAATATATTATTATTACATTATGTACTATTTTTGCATACATAACTTCTCTGGATATATAAAAATATGAATTTCTAAAATAAATAAAATCCCCATAGTCAAATGTGTATATGAACCTATCTATGCAATACTGTATATGACTATTTTTATATGCCATTATTTAGCAACCCATATATATATATAATAAGCATACTAAAAAGCAACTAACAGGTGTAACCATAAAATAAAGTGTTTGCTATATATATATATATGTATATATACTGTACATGGTGAGGGTGATTTCACCAAGCACAAGATGTTCCTGGAACAACATTCCAATCAACCAATCAGAATTGAGAAATAATTTTTCTGGAAATATCTGTTTTAGGCTCACTTGGCAAAATCACGGCGACAATATACAGTATACATATATACACACACATACACACACACATACACCAACAAAGTATATATACCAACGTACATTTTTTATTTTCCCTTATACAATATCAACAGTGTATAATTACATTTAGAGTGATATACTGTAAAAAAAAAAATACATCAAAATATATATATGTATAAAATACAAAATAAAGTTCATAAATGTTTTACATATGGGCTAGATATATGTTCATATATAATTATTTTCTCATTTCTGATAGATGTTATGTTTTTACATCACTTGACAATATATTTAATATATGTAACATGCACATATTTCACATTTGCATATGGTGTAGTTTGATTTACTGCAAGTTTTTGCAAAATGTCCCAAACTCCCAAGACTGAGCCTCTAGAGGGCAGAAATAAAGCCATGAAATATTTGCTCTTAATATAAAGCTGCATTATATCTTGGCGTATATTAGAGCATCTGAAGAGTTTTTGCACAACGCCAGCGCTCGATCGGCTCTATGAATGCATCTTTTGTGAGTCACTGTAATGTACTTTTTTAAAAGTATGAGGAGATGGATTGTTCTTCAAACCTAATGGCTCTGGCTGGTATTTTACTGTCAGTCCAGATATCTCAAGCGAATGACCCTGTAGTGAAAGCACGCAGTTATGTGGCCCGAGCTCGTCCAGCTCTTCAGTAACGAATGGCTGGCCGCAGACCGAAAGAGGGATAAAGCTGAATTAATTCAGATGCTACTGACATTTATGCATAAATAAGGCATTTAGTGCTCTTTGCATATGCCCCATTTAGCGGAAGTACGTTTTTTATTGAAATGGCGGTAAAACTGTTAAGAATCCATTATGCTTTTATTAATTGGGGTGATATTAATCTGCAGCAGCAGTGAATAATTAGATTCTTCGTTTCAATCCAGAAACAGGTTCTGATGGGTCACGGACAGCAGAAGAAAAGTAATGTGAAATGCACATTGATCATAACTTGTCAGTTTTTACAAGCTTTTCAGTGTCAAAGGTCACGAGTCCAGTTATGCTCTGAGTGCAAATTCATGCCAAATAAAACTCTAATCAGATGCAAAAAAACTGGCACACATATGATGACATACAGTGAAAGGATGTCTTTTTCTCTGCACATAGACATAAAACTAAATAATAATAATAATACAACACAGTTGATATAAAATAGGGGCTTGCCTGTGGTTAGTATAAACATGGTTCAAGAGTATGGAGGACGAAAACTGACTTAAGTATAAATAAATTTATAAACGTAGAATAATAAATAAATATATGTAGAAATACATAAATAAATAATATACAAGCATAAGTCAATGTATGGGAAATATTAGCTAAAAGGAAAGTCATGAATATATATATATATATATATATATATACATATATTTCATTTTAAAGTCTTAGCAATTGATTATTTGTGTTTTTTATAATCTTATGTAGTTTTGTGTGTGTTATGAAAGCTAAAAACTGCAAAAACAATAAATAAAAGAAAATAAATATGGAGCTACATTAAAAAATGAATAAAAAAAATAAAAAAAATCTACTTTCAGTTCAGCATTTTCTTTAGCAGTTATGTTTTTTATTTCCCCCAAAATTGTATATGTATATGTAAATGTATATATTTATTTATATTGTCAATAATGTCTATTTTATTTTATTATTGTCTATATTGTCTGTTTTATTAAATAATGGAATTTTTTTTTTTAATCAAAGGTTTTGTAATTTTGTTCTGTATTTTTGTAATTTTCGTGTTTTTTAATTATTATTATGATTATCCAGATAATCAAGGTCTTCAGGATAACTAGAAACTGCTGGTTGGAGATAAACTATGCTGTGGTGCTCTAGGAATTGATCTTAAGACCACTGATGTAAAATCTACACATGTAATTAAAGTAATTAGAGTATGTACATGTTACAAGAAAATACTATCTTGCTTTGTCTACTTCAGTGTCATAATTAATTCAACATGTTAATGCCAGTTCATTGTAGTTATTTGTTAAATGTACTGGGAATTTCCACATGGGAATAGTTTCTACACCCCTTTTTTGTTTTTCTGTAAAAATCCAGATGACAAACCGCTTGAGAAAATCTGTTTTAATTAAACCTAAACAGCAACATCAACATAAACTCACCTCTCTCAGCTCCTGATGCTTTCCCCCAAACTGTCAGTCAGCGTTTGCTAATGATAAAAGGCCTGTCAGTCATTGTCACGAAAACCCTTCTCCTCCGTTAACAAAGACGTTAACAGTCTGAGCGAATGATGGGCGTCCTTGAGAGAAAAAAAACTCATCAATCTCTAAAGCGCTGACTTCAGGCCGGCGTTATGAAGTGAAACAGAAGTCAGGGAATCCTTCTCTGACACACGGTGCTAAAACCAAATTTAAATTGGAAATTTATTCTGCCCATAAACCTTGACTCAATGACTTTTCTGTGATAGATGATGCTGAGAGAATACGCAGGGGTTAAACTGAGGCGGCACAACACAAGGATGCTACAAAATAAAAAGCCGTTTTTCATGGCCACGGGCCGACTTTAGTGCCACTCTCCATATCGGCGTTAAAAGTGATTTGCAACACCGTATGTGGCAGGGAATCAAAACTTAATTTAAGCAGATAAAGATGCCATTTCAGAGCCAGATAAAGTGCTGCATCATGAACACGCAGGTTTCGGGTCTCCGCCGATCGTCAGATTTACAGGCCTGTTTTTTCTGCCCCATAAACGGCAAGTCTCCTTGCCAGGCGACACTGGGAAATGTTAATGGATTCATTTGTCAAGAAGGCCTTCTGCTTATTTACAGTCCACCTCCATTACAGTGTTTCTCCTGTGAGACAAAAAAAAAATCGATTTACCTGCTCATCGCCAGAGTGAGTCACTGCGCAAAAATACAGAGCCCATAAACACACGAAATACGCTCGCCGTCTCACCTCGCTGTTACTGTAATCATGAGAAGTAATCTTCCTGTAATTTAAGTAATTGGGGCATTTAAAAGTTGCTAAATAACACCGCCGATCAGCGTCTGAGCGAGAGCAAAGCCACGATATGAAACATTCTGCTACGTTCCTTCTTTAAAGTTTGTTCCGTTTGGCTAATTTTAACGAGGTTTAGGCTGAACGCCACTTAACATTTCTGAATCAGCCATCCTGCCTGCTTTCTATTTCATTCTGATTCAAACATGATCTACAGTACACCGCATGATGTATGAAAAACCCACTTAGTACAGCCAAAAATGAAAATGTGCTCGGGCTATTCAAGATTAGGATGACTTTTTTCTGCATCAGGTTTGGAGAAATGATTCAGCAATGGATGTGAATGGATGCCGTCAGAATGAGAGTCTGATAAAACATCAGAATAATCCACAGCACTCCAGTCCAGGTGTGTCGTGTGTTCTAGTGCCTGTGTTTATGTTTACCTTGTCCATGTGCTCTTTGTTGTTCTCATACCTGTTTCCTCATGTCTCTGTCTCGTTTATACTCCGCCCCTGTCATTAGTGTTTTATTATCCACCAGCACCAGGTGTCTGGTCTTTCGTCTTTGATTAGTCTGTGTCTTTATGTCACTCCCTGTCTCAAGTTCAATGTCAGACGTTGCGTTCGTGTATGTGGTTGGATGTCATCAGCTTTGTTCAGTTTTCCTTTTTGTTTGCTTATTAAATGTTTCTGCCTCCGTGTCCTCCGTGCCCACTGAAGAAGCTTACGGCTCGCTTCACCACCGCGCGCTTCCGTGACATAACATCTAGAGAAGACAAAAGATGAGACGAGATGTTTTTCCATAATAATGCTAAACTAATATGTGTCTGGGTTTTGATGTGAGAGATGACAGGACATTTTTACAGTAGGAGGTGTTATTAGGGATGACGGACTCACATTTTAGTTAAAAACGTCTTTATGTTCGACTTGTTGCAGCTTTTGTCTTCTCACGATGTGAACTGATGGCCTGGAGTGGATTACTGTGATCTTGGATCCAGGGTGAGCACATTTACATTTTTTGTGAACTACAGTATTCCTTTAAGTTTAGGACTCTATAACACACACAAAGTGTCATTCAATCTGGAAAATTCCTTCAATATTAACACAGCACACTGTGTCCTGTTTTTGAATGAACTGTGTGTGAGTGTGTGTGTGTGTGTGTGTACATGTTTTTGTGATCAATGAGGACACAGGTGTGTTTAATAACATGGGTATGAAAGGTGGTTTAAGAGGACACTACCAATGTCCTCGTAATTCAAAAGAATTAAAAAACATACTAAATGCGAGCTGATGTGTGTATCCTGTCAATGTCACAAACCTGGTGGCGAATGATTCAGCAGCGGATCAAAGCTGAAGCACAGCTGTACAAAGGTCGGTCCTGATGCCGCTCACGCACCAGAGAAAGTCTGTTTTCACTTAGACTGTTGTGGTCTAAACACACAGTATGCACTCACGACTAACAATCCAGTGTGGCTTTACTCTGATTGATCATTGAAAAAAAAAATCAGAATCATATAATTACGATATAAGTAAGCCCATGACACATTTAAAGAAATTTAGAAATCACAACGGTTATTATATCTAAAACCATTTAAACAATATACAATAAAACATGAAAAAATAATACATTTCAGCCAGTTGCATATATATGTGTGTGTGTGTGTTTGTGTGCATCTGTGTAACTGGCTGAAATGTTTATCTAAAACTATTACAGTAAAATATGAAGAAAAAAATACATTTCAGAAAATAAAATTAATAACAAATGTTTTTAAAGCCTCTATTCACATTCTTTACACCATCCAATCAGTTCCTGATGGCTAAAATCAAGTTTATTCTAAAATGCATCACATTACGGAGGCAAAACAGGTTGCATTTTATTTAGTCTTTACAATGTTCTGTTTGGCAACTCAACTGTGTTTTAATGAGTTGAGTTCACAGTAATGAAGCAGTGCCATATGGGATCCTCTGCTGAATTGTTTGGAAAAGATTTAATTTTCCCTTCTTTGGGTAAAACCTTAGAATACTTTTATTTTTTTATTGAGATTGAACATATTTTGGGGACATAATCAATACTTACTCGACACTTTACTTTCCAACGGGCCAAATCGCCCCTGCAAATCATCATGGCTTGAATTTTTATGATTATTGAAATCGACTTCACATCAGCCAAGACTCACAGAACTGGAGCAGCCCTTTAAATAATGTCATCAATCATGTGTTTCCAGGTCACCTGTGGAGCACCAGACACCCGCGAGACGAGCACAGCGTCCAGAAACATCCACAGACAAAGAAGGACACGCGTGTTTCTCTTATGAATCAAATCAGACGAGAAATTAGAGGTCTTCAGCTAAAAACCTAATTTCTGTTGCTGCCTTAAACTGAAGTGTTATTAAATTGGCTAGTCAAGTCATTTTAATAACAATTTATAAAGCTGAATCTTGCAAAAAGTAATTGATTAAAGTAATGAATAACATGTAAATTTCTGCAGATTTTTCATTTTTTTATTTAATTAAAACTAAATCCAAACAACAACAACAACATAATACCAATAAATAAATAAAATAATAAATATAAGTAAAATTAATAAGAATAAATGAAAACACTATAATAATATAAAAATAAGCGTAAAGAAATGTCCAAACAAAATTTAAATAAAAAAGAAAATGAAACTTTCAAATTTCAAATCAGTTCTGTAAAATGATTAATTGCAATTAATTGCATCGAAATTGCTTACATAATATATGTGTGTGTACTGATTATATTTATCAATATTCATTTTTACATACGTGTATATATATATATATTTTTTTTTTCTTCATATAATTAATATATATTAACATATAAACTTTTTTTTCTTAAATTCACATCCATGTGTTTATATACATATAATAAATATACACTATACATATATACTAGCCTATGTAAATAAAAACTTTCATTTTGGATAAAAATTTATAGATTAATCATTTGACAGCAATATTTAAAATATTAATATAAACGATGAAAGCATTGCGAAGATAAGGGTTGCCGGGAACTCATTTTAACCATTGATTTTGGCATTTTCTGAATGAGTGGGTATTGCATTGCTGGCACATGCGGTAGTTGTGTCTGATTTGAGTTCATCTGACTGCACGATTTGAGAAATCATCTCTGCCTGTCTCGCAGACGAGTGACAAGCCAAAGTTAAGTACTCAGGGTGAGTAGTTTGTTAGCAAACAGCATTAAACAGGGCTTACGGTGCTGCTTTGTGTGTGTGGGATTGATGAAGAGCAAACAGATCATTACCTTCAGCTGGTGTCTTTGTGCTTGTGTTTACCTCCGCAGACTAATGAGCCCATCCTGCGTCCTCATACACCATCATGCACTCCCACACGCAGAAGACGTCTCCACATGTCTGTAATAACCATCAGCATGTGAGAATAATGTGAGGAAATGGCTGGAGAACAACAGAGACCCTCATCAACCCTCGCGCAGTGAACAAGCAGCGTGAGTCAATTTCAAAGAATCTCGGTGACCTTTTTAAGAACATAAAAGTGTTTTGTTTATTTCTTCATAACTGACGCCCACCTGCATGCATGCATTCGTTCGTGCATGACCAAAAACACTGGCACAGAAGCCTCACGCAACGCTCACTCCTCCTCAATGCCGTTCAGATAACAAACAAACACCCACAAACACTTCTGCTCACCTGCCTACAAACATCTGACCTCCTATTCAGAGCAAGGGTGAGAAGCTCCTCTAGAGACGATCTGAGAAATCTTAAACCTCCAGGAAACAAAAACAACCTTTACAATCTTAAATATTTCCCTCAGTTTGCTGAAGCCACACGCATCTCAGATGTTTCTCCTGGTAATCTCACATACGGCTCATTTAGAGCAACCAGACGATTTCATGTTTACACCTAAAATAACACAAAACAGACTCGAAAAAAAAAATGTAAACAGACATTTACAGTATATAAGAACTATATTAATATAGGGCACTTAATATAATATAAATTGCAAACGTAGCTTTACAGATAAATCAGAGTTAGGGTCACAAAATCAGTTTCAGGCTTCAAGTTTTTACTTAAATGTGATTTTTAAACCTGAAAAAGTCATGGAAATATATATGCCAACATCTAAAATACTTTATCAGGTCAATTTGTTTAATAAAATTATTTTATGCCAGTGTTATTTTAGTATAAATGAGATACTATTCCTATTTTTTCATAATTAATTTTATTTCATATTAACTGTATTTACATTTTTATTTATTTATTTAAGTTTTAGTAATTTTGTTGTATGGTCATTTTAAATTAATTTTGCAGAATTTTTTATAATTATAAAATTTATAATTATATAATTATTTGTATTAATTAAAAAAAATTATAATTATGTCTATATTCTTCAGTTGTAGTTATTTTATGAAATTAAACTAAATGATAATGAGAAATGTTGAAAAAGATTTTTTTATTTCCTTTTCTATTCCATTTTGTTGTGTTCAATTAATTTTAAATGGTTTTAGTTTACTATAATAATCCCATCACAAACATGATTAAAAAGCAATCTCTGAAAAAAGTATATATAACATATACTCAAACATGCGAGCTGCATTCATTTTAGAGCTCTACTCTTACTTTTATGTGTTTTATTTCTCCTAAGGAAATAAACGAGAAAGATCTAAAGCAACGTTGGTCTTTTACAGAAACTTAACCAAGATCTGCAGGTCTAACATCAGAGCAATATCTTCCCTCATTAGCTGATCTCTCCACCGGCTTCGAGAGTCTTTGTCCTTTAACCTGAAGCTGGCAGGTGGAAGCCCTGAGTAATTGCACTTTTCTTTCACATAATTTCTCCCCTCCTCAAACTGAAATGGTTTGACCTGCTGAAGTAAACAGGCATTAATCAAAGGCGGATGGGGAATTATCACAAGGGGAGCCCACGGCGTTTGAAGGGGAGCGGTGGGCCGCAAAGATGGATGCGGTCGAGGCTCTGGGCTTTACTGTCCTCGGGGATCTGGACAGCACCAGCTGATGGGGTCACTGTGTCCACCTTGCAGAAGTGTGTCAAGGACGGTGAGCAGGGAACTAGCGCTGAATTTGTCACGCTGACTTCAGAAGATCAGGACAAAACAAGCGATCACCCAGAGGAGAACCGGACCATCTCGGACATCTTTCAGTGATGCAAAAGTGTTGTGAAAAATGGCATTAAACAGCATTGTTTCCATCTCGTGGAAAATTTAGTGTTAAATATCAGTAACTGTAGCTCTTTGCATTTGCAGATAAATGTAATAACACTGTTATGGGTGTGCAATCATACAAGAAAGTGATGGAAAGTATGACAGAACAATATCTGAGATAGTGTGTGATGAGACTAGACTATTATCCAGTCTGATCTATTATCGATAGTCCAATCTGTTTAGGGTTTTGTTGGGCATCCAACAAAGTTTGTCCATAAAAGTTTGTTTACATCAATGTTTTCGTCTTCGCATCCTCGTCAAGTGTTTTTTATGCAATATCCCAAAATCTGCATTAAAAAAATATGTTGAAAACACACAAATTCAGTCAATATCACACAAATTAGAGGTTCTTCATTGGCATTGATGAGTTAATGAGGAACTCTCAACATGCAAAGAACATTCCCATTACACAAAAGGTTCTTGAAAAAGTGTTCTTTACACTTTTTAAGAAAAACAAGGATTCTTTGTAAAACTGTTCACTAAGGAACCAAAATCAGGAATTGTGAAGTTTTTCTACACTTCTAGAAGTAAAGGTTATTTACTGGCATGGATGGTTTCACGAAGAACATTTAACATTCATGGAAGCTTTTCAACGCAAAAAAAAGAAAAAGAAATATTGTATCTATAGTGGAAAAAGTTTCTTTAGATGATTGAAATGTTCTTCACACTGAGACCATTGGTGAACTGTTTGGTTCTTATGATGGCAGTAACCACACTTTATATTTCAGAGCTGAGCTGACTGCAGAGCATGCACAACAGAAACACTCCATTTTCATTTGATCTCCAATTTCACCAGTTCTTAGTCTAGTGCATATAATTGATTTTATGTACAAGAGAAACAATTGGTGAGCTTCCTGTTCTTTACAATTGCCGCAAATCCCATCACACATATCTGTTCTGACACGTCTTACCCGTGACTACGGCTTTGATGCAGCACAAACACTGCAGGATTATGGGTAAAAATCCATCACTCTGTTGGAGGTTCAGATTCAGAGGTTCAGAAGGCAATTAATCAGTCCTATAAGCATGTAGCATTAACCAACCCAAGACCCCTTGACATGAATACATGAAGAAATCCAACCTAGACTCATAGAAATATGTGCCTCTTTTTGTGCAACACTGTTTTTTGCATTCCTTACTGCACATTTCACCACAGTTTCAAAGAGAAATGTCCACTGAGTGGAGCTAAAACACAGGTTCAATACGTAAACCCTGGCGCATTTTTATCACGCTGACTGCTCCGGTGTGTGTGTGCACTTGGATGGGTTAAATGCAGAGCACAAATTTCTAGTATGGGAAACCATACCTGGCCAAATGTCACGTCCTTTCCTTTCCTTTTCCTTTCCTTTAGGCTTGCAGTGGTTCAGAACTCAAATATCTGTGGACTTAAAAAGTTAATGCTCTATTATGTTGGAAATATGCCCTACACCAAATCCAACCCTAAACCTACCTGATAGTGTTAACAAAATGCTAAACTGATATAAAAAGGCATTTGTTGATGCGTGTCATTTCAGCTTCCTTTTCCGCAGATCTGAAGTGTTTTGTTGAAGCGTAGTTACACAGGAACCAGAGCTCATCTCTGTACTCCGTGAGCTACCCAACAAACCTAGTGTCTAAGAAAATATATAGATATGAAGCTGGATATGTGTGATGATAACGCTCAAAAAAGCAGCAGTTTTCAAATATCCCAGCATATTAATATTGTTTTGAATTCATAAACCAATATTCTTCAAGTACTTGTGGGGAAATTATGCTTTATTAATCTAAACTCTGTAAATTTGTGTAAAAAAAAAAAGAATCGTTTTACTGCCTCTAGTGTTCATTTCTTTCGGAAACTGTAGTGATATGTACTTATTGGTACATATTTTGTGCCTCGCTAACAAGTGCACCCAGGTACGTTTATACCATGAGACCAGGCATGACGCAGGTGTTTGTACAGTCCAGATAAAGCGAGTGACCTTCTGTTAGCCAGATGTCCGTCTAAACCGAAACAAGGAGGTCACACGTGTCCTTAACCTTAAGTGGAGCTCTAAAAGGTATTGATGGTTTAAAAGGCTTTGAGAAAGTGATCAATATGGAGATTCATTGAGTGGCTCATTAGAGTGTCCCTGCAGTCATATTACAGCTCTTAAAGAACACACAGCGCTGTTATCAGATGTAAAAGCTCTCACCGAGTGCAGGTCTTTGTTTAAGGTTGGCAGATTGCTCTGCGGGAGAAGAAGTCATGCTGATTGCAATCAGCCAAAGATCTGAATAAAAGGTGATTGCTTATTTATTTCTGTGTGCAGTTTTCACATTTGTGCATGTCCGAAATATTTGCGTTCCCGCTTTGGACAGCAAATGCAACGCTGCGGACTTCCGTGTGTGATTGCGAATAATAAATGCTGTCATTTCTGGGATCTTAATGACATGCGCGCGCGAGGTTTGATGACATTCGTGCATCAGAACAAAAGCCACATTTGGGGCGCCTTGCGATGACTGATGAGCCAATCACGTAGAAATTGCTCATTTGTTAATTGTTAATTGCACATGCCTGATTCTGTAGATGTGAGGACAGCACAGCCACGTGTCATCGAATCAACAAAAGAAGAAATGAAATAATCAACATGACTGAAAGACTCAAATCAGCTCTGAGCCGGCCAATCAGAACGCATCTTCAGTTCTTTACATTAAACGCTGAATTTATAATCTGAAAATCTGGTAACACTTTAGAACGGGGAGCATTTATTCACTATTAACTTTGACTTTTCCCTCAATAAATGCTTTTTATTAATAATTAGTAAGGTAGTTGTTAAGTATAGGTATTGGGTAGGATTATTAAAATAAGGCATTCATATGTGTTAAGTACTATTTATAAATTGATTATATTCTAGTAATATGCATGCTAATAAGAGTCTCTCAAATAACATGTTACAGAAAAAGCATTTAAAATTGCTTGTAAATGCCTTATTATGATCAACGATCACAAAATATTGCTTTAAAACTTTTTGTCAACAGTTTCTACAGGGATTTGACTTTTTCTTGTATAACATTGATCGTAGGCCTCATTGATCTAGACTCATGCACATCAGTTTTGTGATAACAAACACATTATTTCAACGAGGCCTAAAATCACTCGCCTCCAAAAAGAAATAAAAAACCTGTGCTAATTAAAAAAGAAAAACTAAGTTTACATTAATTCAGAGTTTGAATAAAGCCTAATCTTTTTTGTAAAACCTTTGAACCCATTTCTGGAGTTCTTGAAGGAAGCAGGATCTAGATGTTTTGTTTAGATGCTCATTTATTACTGTGACAATATGTTTATAGGCATTTTTTATGCTTGCTTATTTGTTTGTGTGTTTATTTATTTTACTTTCTTAATTCTATTACAATTACGCTTATATTCTTTTCTTTAATACCCCTTTTTGGCTACAAAGACCCTACACAACACAAGGGGCAAAAAACTGATCAATGAAAGGTTCATCGGAGAACCAATAATGCTTATTCAGATGTTCTTTATGTGCACTGATTGTGCCATGAAGAACCTTGAACATCCATTAAACCATTAAAAGGTTCTAAGGGTTCCTTCGATGTTCTTTACACAAGCAGAGGAGGCAGATTCTCAAATGAATCAAACTATACCTAAATACTTCATGAATGAACACAAGATGGACAGACGATGTGTAAACGGAGTCTAGATTCCTGATCACTAGCTGCAAAGACAGCGGATCTCCATTAGCCTTTCATCTCGCTGCTCTTCTGTGGAACCTGAACCAGCTCTTTTAGTTTCAATATTGTCAAGCCGTGACATTACAGGCACAGGGATATTTGTAGATCTGAGGTCTGAGTAACCAAAGAGGAAAGCAAATCCCACCTTATGATTAATGAGCAGGATGTCAGGACATTCTCCTAATGATGATTTATGGAGATTTCAGAAGAATGCCATCGCTCTGTCATCCAGAGATCTGTCTTCAAACACACTGTTTGAAATACGTACAGACAAATTATGCATGAATACAGTTGCACCACATCTATGATTATGTTAGTGAGGCTGTTAACCTTGATTTCCATTCCATCATTCTGAAAACAAACGTCTTGAAATAATAAACCGATTGTGAAAAATGGCATTCTGGCAGACGGCCTTATAGAACTGGAATCTGCATTAAACGCCCAACCCTTATAATCAACATATTTCATTCATTTAAACATCTTTATTGTATTTTTTGTTAGAGAACAGATCTTGAAATTTATTTTAACAAAATATGTCAATTGCCTAAGAAATTTATATATATATATATAAAAAAAAAAAAATATATATATGTATATATTGAATTATTATACAAAATGTATATATATTAAAAGTACCACAAAAAAATCTGAAATTATAAGCATAAAAGAAAATACTATTTTAAATATTCTTCGTATTTTCTTTATTCAAAAGCAAAATAATATAAAATAATCTAAAAAAAAAGTTACAATTTAAAATAAAATAATTTAATAATAAAATGTATTTATTGGCTTAATTTGTCAATGGGTATAGGAAAAATACCTATATTTTAATAAAAAAAGGATATTTATAGAGTACATTCAGAATCATACATTTTTTATTTTATAGACAAGATATACTCACAGACAGACAGACATACTGATCTCTAAATGATCTAAAATAATGAAGTGATTATGAAAAAGTCATTGAGATCTTACAGAACAGGAATTTTGTAGACGTTCAGGGCTCTTGTTCAGGGTCTTACAGGTAACAACAACACAAACACAGCAGCACAAAGAAGAAACCAGACACGACATGCTTAGAGCAATCAATAAGCGGAGCCTCTGTAAGCATCGCTCTCTTTCCCAGCGTTCCCGGCACGATCATGTGCCTCTCCTGAAGTAAAGGATGGGATTACATTCAAGTAACCCTAGACTGCTGCCCATCAGCCTCATCTGATAACATGGGACGTTTCCCAGGGAAGTGACCCGAGGGCAGCGTGTCGACTGCAGACCTGATGCATTTCAACACGCTCTCTTCATCACAGTCTCTGCCGTGCCATGTCTCACACACACACACACATGCGTCTGCGTCTGGAGCACACTATCGAGTATATGAGCAAATTGTTAAATCATTTGTTCAAGAAATTGTTAAATAATTACATAATAATAATAACAACAACTATAATTAAAATATTTAATTGAAATTTCAAAGTACAAATACTTAAATTGTATTTTCTTGTTAAACATACCGCAATATCCTTTAAAAAAATTTGTTACAGCTTCCAAAAAAATACTTTTTTGAGTGTCTGTTTTTTTTTTTTAATTAAACAAAATAATGTATGAAAGATATATATAACATTATTTATTTATGCATCATGTTAGTATTTATGCAAATTCAAATTTTAAAGATTAGTATTTTGCAGGAAATATGACAATTATGTCTATTTGCATATATGTCTAAATTAATGTCAAAATAACTAATCAATGTAAAATATTATTTTTTTTGTAATTTTCTGTGTATATGAAGCAGTTTGGAATGATTTATATTTGTAATGTTCCTAAGTTTTTTTTTAAGAAGAGAAAAAAAGCTGGTTTGATTAAAAAAAAAAAACATTAAAAAATAATATTTTAAAATAGTTTAAAAGAACAATTTTTAATTTTCATATGTTGCAATATGCACATTATTTCTCTAATATTATATAAAAGTCTGTTTCCACCACAGAATTAACAAAGGAAATTGTGTTTCCATGAAAATAATCAAAATGAAAGGCCGTAAAAGGAGTTTTGATGTCAGATGTAATTCCTGGTTTCTTTGTTCTGATGTTGGAGAGTAATCTGACCCGGATGTGTCCTCGACAGGTTTGCTGAAGCGTCTCAAGCCAGCAGTGACCTGTTTATCTCATTAAGAGATGTTCGCTACAGGGCAGCTAAATGCAAAGCAAGCAGGAAAAAACGAAAATCAAAACTCTTCTCCCCTTCAAGCGTCTCTCGAGAGTCTCATATCCTCCAGACATCAGTCAACGAGAACAGCAGCAAATTAGCAGCACATATAATCCTCCAAAAACACACGCAAACGTCTACGAATCACTTGCAGGATGAACGTCAGGCCTTGAAAACAGCAGCTCATTTAAAAAGTGTATAAACAAGAGCAACAACAAGCAGAAAAAAAATCATTCCGTCCCGGAAACCTATTTTCACTAAAGCAAAGCCGAATGATTGAGATAAAGCACCGCAGTAAATACCCAATAAAACTCACCCGGAGAGCGACTAATGTAGATTACAGAAAGTGTTTTCTTACCAACAGAAACAGCAGGAATCGATGTCTTCCGATCGCCCAAGGAGCTCACGCCAGACAGACACGAGGCCACAAATAAAAAAAACCCAAAAGAGTGCTAATTCTGCTTTTGTTCTCTGAGAATCCAGACTCTCCTCTGAGCCTCCTGCTGAGAGCGGACCCGGGGCCCGGGACGGGAGATATCAGGGACCCCTGCTCTGTTTCTGCCCTGGGAGACGGTAGCGCTCGCGGGCTTTCTTTAAGACCCACAGCGACCCTCGTACCCCGCCGGTAAAGAGCAACCGCAAAGCTTCCTGCAGATAACAAAAACACTAGCTTGTGGTTGTGTGTGATGAGCTGATTTCATCAGAACAGTCATGTGCTCACCAAGCATTCATTTACTCGATCCAAAATATGCAGTAATATTGTGAAATATTTTTACTATTTAAAATAACTACTTTCTATTTCAATATGTGTTCAAATGTAATTTATTTCTGTGATGTTCAGCTGTATTTTCAGCATCATTACTCCAGTCTTCAGTGTCACATGATCTTCAGAA
>JAUCMU010000079.1:818721-829563 GCA_032275025.1 Enteromius treurensis
CACACACACACACACACACACACACACACACACACACACACACTCACACACACACACACACACACACACACACACACCCACACACACACACACACACACACTCACACACTCACACACACACACTCACACAACCAAATCCCTCATGTTTCTCTCAACTGTATTCTGACCGTTAACCCACACCTCGTTTGCATTTACAGGTGAACGGATAGTTTGCATTAATATTAGATCATATTCCATCAGATTTCATCGTCATCTACAGTAGCACCAGATGTTTTCTTCTCTTGCACTTGTATGGAAATGAGACACTGGCCTTTTGCCATCGGAATTGTAAATGTGTTTATCGTGCTTATCAATTAGCTGCGTCTCGAGTGAAGAGAGACAGTTGGGAATACAGCTGCGGACAGACAGAAAATAATACCAGCCATTACTGAAGCTAATATTCAGAGTCTTACCTCACACACACACACACACACATCTCTCTTCTCCAATAATCAAATACAGTCGAAGTGCACTCAGGCAGAGAGTGCAGCAAACGCACAGCAAGATAAACCCATTCCATTAAAAAGACATGTTTTCCTGCGTGTCGTCTCTGTCAAAACAGCTAAAATAGAGAGTTGCAGCAGCCTCGCTATTTATTTTCCTCTGCGTAAGATCGATGAGACGCTGGCACTTTTGTGGAGCTTCAGAATCCAGTTTAAAGACGAGTCGCCTCAGGCATCTGCATTACAATGCAAACCAATGATTTTCCGTTACGGCTGTGCTTTTATTTGCACTATACATGTATAATTAAGCAAACAGAAACGTTTAATGGATATCTCGGGTCTAAAGACACACCGCGCGGTCTCCTCGGCCTCCGCTATCGATGAAGGCACAATGCTTCCCTCTGAACAAGCGGGAGGTTTTAATGAAGATCTGGGGGTGTTTTTGAAAAGCACTATTCTGATCAGATGAGCTGCCTTTAAAGTGTTCAACGCAGACAAACATAGTCATTTATTATAGGAATTTCAGTTGAGGAAAACTGATATTCATATTAGAACGGGAGTAGAACTAAACTTAGTTGAAATTTATAAAACTGTCATGCTTAATTAGAAAAGCACAGCTCAGGATAAACTATGAATGCTGCCATGACCATGCCTTGAATGAAAGAATGAAAGTGGATGGATGGATAGATAGATGGAGGATGGGAGGATAGCTGTATTTCATTGGATTGCAGCACATTATTTTATTCCTCAGTTTTATCATCTTAATTTCTCAGCGTTTAATAATGAAAGGCGCAGGTATCTCAGACTCCAGCTCTCGGGCGTCTTCTCATCATCTCAACGGCCGTGTTTGGACATCAGAGAGGGAATATTCTCGCGGGTCGTATTAAACGCCGCTGGAAATCGTTTGATATGTAGAACGATGGTACAAAGGGAAACATTCTCATACGAACGATCACAGCACTCCATCATAAAGCCATATGCTACAATATGAGTAAGTACACGGAGAAATTCATCAATATGCAAGCGAGCAGCACCGCAGGACCGGACCTTTAATCCATACACCGCTCCATTAGCTAATAAAACACCATTTTGGACGAGCAGAAGCTCATTTATCACAAGTTCAGATGATTTCTACATGTATTATTTATCGTCCGTCTATCCCTTCACATGCTGGCCGGATCGGTGGCGGGACTTTGTGCCATCGTTCCCAGCGGACGAAGCTAAGAAGGCCTCAAACTGGAGGAAATCCACAAACTGGCTCGGTGACTAAACCAGATAATGCTCCGGCCTGGATTAAGCGTGCCAATTCAATTCTGGCCACCGAGAAGTGTTCTCCCCTCCGGTCTTCATGGGATCACTAGCCCTTCTCACGCTGAGCGCTACAGACACATCATTAGCTGCTTTCCTCCGCACTTATAAACAACTGCAAGAAGATGAACGGAAATTAATTGAAATTCAGGAAACTGTACAAAATGACATTTTTTAATTGAACAGCAGAGTTTATCAAGATCATGCACCTACTGTATGAATGCTGGCATCACGAAGCCTCGTTGGAAACATTTTTAAATGTGATTGTAAGGATTTTGAAAGACAGACAGACAGATGGATAGACAGATCGATTATTAGACTATATTGAAACCTTCAGAGGAAAATCAGCCGGCGGTAAGAGCTTAGAAGCTGCCAAAATCTGTGGAAAAACCACCGACTTGGTAAACATCAGCTGTTCTGAAGGTTTGTGGCCCTGGAGCTTTGATAAGTGACCCAAAGTTGATTAGCCAAGCCTCTCTGATGAGTTTAATCTTTATGACGGTTAATTACCTGCAGCTCGTTTAGTGCTGGGATGTTTCAAATACATGCAGAAACAAGGACTATTTACTGAAATAAGAGGAAAATTTGTTTATTATTACACAGAATAATTGAACAAGGTTTTTAGTACACCCTCACGTCAATAAATCTTCATAGAATATTACTCCAAATTAATCCAAATATTAATATAGCTCACTTCCTAATCCTTGGCTCTTTGACAAAGTGATTTTGCTCTTTTTCGTACATAATAAATAAATATATCATGATTTACAAAAGATAAACAAAAGCCATTTGTCTATGGAGGGCCAAATTATTTAAAATTAAATAATTAAATAAATGTTGAAATATATGAATAAATTGTTAAATACACAATGAAATATTTAAACATATAAATAAATGCAGAAATAATCTAGAATCTATAAATATTTATTATTTCATTTATTTTTTAATTATTGATATGTCTATATATCTGTTCATATATAATTTATTCTATTTATTATTATTATTATATATTCATTTATTTATTTAATAAATTATTTATTCATAAATGTATTTATTTATGAATTTATTTATTCATTCGTTCAATCAGTTAATCATAAATTTGTTTATTCAATCAATCATTTATTTATTTATTTTGTTTGTTTATTATAAATATATAAATAAATACATGAAAAATAAATGAATAAACACATAAATAATTATATATATATATAATTTTTTTTTTTTTTTTTTTTAAATCTGAATTTATTTATATATTTCAAAATGTTTTAATTATTTAATTTTGAATAATTTGCTCTCCTTTTTTTAAAGAGCCAACAATATTCAGATACAATGGCAGGACTGATATCCAAGTAATTGAAATAAAGCTGAAGCTAAATAAATTAAATTAACTAAAGTTGAAGCAGTAAAATAACTAAATCTGAAATGAAAATACAGGTAAACAGCAACATAACAGTGACAAATCTTAAACTGAAAATGAAAACTGAAAATGCCATAACGAAACTCATTAGATAAATGATTAAATACATCTAAAAAAATTTAAGTAAACTATCTGAGCAACAGTGGGTGGAACAAAAAAATAAGTATAAAATAAGTAAACTCACACCAGTGAAGCATCATAAACAGACAAAAAGATCAGAGACTTAGAAAAACAAACAACTATAAGCTTCCAAACGATTGGAAACTTTCTCTCAAGGTTTTCTGAGGCCAACATCAAACTTTCCTTTTAGAGTTTACAGCTTATAAATCACAAAAGTACTTCTGAATATTAGTCTAAAACATTAATAATCCTGATGTTTTTCTCACAATGATAACTTTCTCCTCTGTAACTGATCTATTGTGCGGAGGTCGTGTATTAATATCAGTCGTCTGAGGAACTCAGGAGGAACACGGCCAACTCTCCAATTACAGTAAATGAGTCTGACCACAGTAAAGCCGCTCAGAACATCCCATTTGTGTGGACAGTAATGAATAAACTGTTGTGATTAAACAGATGGGCGGCGGAAAATTACATTTAGTGCCTCTGAAGGAGGTTTTGTGTGGACGGAGCACCGAGACCAATCTCACTCGTGCTGGACGTCCATTACGTGCCAAACGCTTGATCACAAACTGAAGGATTAAATCACAGACGTTCAGCGTGAAAACAACAACCTTCAGAAGAGTCATGAACATCTTTAAATAGCAGCTCGCTGGGCGTCTAGCACTAAACGCTACAGAACATTCATAACGCAAGAGTAACTTTACTGAACTAGTCCATAAAGCAGTTTAGATTCACAACATTATATATAACATAAAATTGCACATTCTATTGTTTGACATCAAACAGCATGAAAAATTCACAAGTTACTATACAGAGAGGTTTTTACTTCTTCTGAACCTTAAAGCTGCTGTTAACATGTTGATCAATTAGTTTATTCGGTTAAATTCTTTGGTTTATTCAGACAAGGATCTTATTCAACATATATATATATTTATGTGTGTGTGTGTGTGTGTGTGTGTAGATATATAAATAAATACATATAATAAAGCTAAAAATTAAGAAATAAAAAAACACTTTATAAATGAATATTAAGAGCTTAAGATTTATAAACATATATATTAAAACATATTAAAGATCTTATTTAGACTGTGTAAATAATAGTGATAGATTACAGTATGTACAGTAATAGAGCGTTATTGTTATTGACTAAAACTAATATTATAAAAACTTATTAAATGTACTAATAAAACTAAACTTAAAAAGGATACTAAAATCTATCAAATGAAGAATATATATACACACATTACACACAAGCATATAAAATCAGCTACATTATATATATGTATTTATAAAGCTATACATGAAGAAATAAAAAAACTTTTTATAAATGAAAATGTAGAACTAAAGATTAATAAATAAAGCTGAAAAAATAAAAACAATATTTAAAAATAAATGCTATCAAATACTATAAATACTAATAGAAAGATTTATAAATGAACTACAGCTGAAATAAAACAAATATTAAATGGTACCTTGGCGATTAACATAAATAAAACTAAAAAATAAATCTGAAATGGTAAAATGACTAAAATGTAAATTAAAACTATAAAAATTAAATAAATAAAAAATGCCAAGCATAAAATGCCTAGGAGTAAAATAAAAACGGAAAATTCTTAAATAAGTAATTATTAAGTATAAATTAAAATAAGACTGAAGAGAAGCAGTGTGTTATCATGAACAGCAGAGAACAGAGGCTGCGAGGAGACGGCAAGCTTGTGCTCCGTATAAAAAGACTTTTTCAGGTGACACCCTCGTGATGGGGAATTATGAGGAAAAATGATAAACGTCATCATCAATTGTATTAATGCGAGGACTCTGTCTCCTCGGCATCACAACAGTCAATAGAAACGATGTTACGTTACCCATGGTGCTTTTCAAGGGGAGCGTAATTGGA
Organism: Enteromius treurensis; assembly: GCA_032275025.1. Taxonomy (NCBI): domain Eukaryota; kingdom Metazoa; phylum Chordata; class Actinopteri; order Cypriniformes; family Cyprinidae; genus Enteromius; species Enteromius treurensis. The sequence continues at coordinate 823,943 of JAUCMU010000079.1, forward strand.
GGCGATGGTGATTGTGATTGATGTTCACGCTGACTCCATCTGACCCCGCTGATGATATGTGGCCACATTCACAGTTGTTCTCCTGCATCTCCATCACGAGAACCTCAACCATTTCACTGCAGAGGAACGACGACTCCTCTTAAAATAAAGGACAAATTCAACCTGTCATTCTGAGCACATCTACAGAAAATATTGATTTGGTCGCAGTGAAGACGCTCATTCTGACGTCACCCATTCACATCCATTGCTGGGACATTTCTCCGGATCTGATGAAGAAACACACTCATCCTAATCTTAGATGACCTGAGAGTGAGCACATCTTCAGCAAATGCTCATATCTCTTTAATATGGTCCTGCAGCTCTTCTCTGAACGGTGCATCATTCTCTGTACTACGTCGCCTGGCATCTTCTGACTCTTTAATGCATTTCCATTTATATATTCTGACATGCTAATGCAGGGATCTGAATACGGTGTCATACATCAGTTGACAATTACCTCATATTCAGGCATCAGTCTTTGCCAAGTCAGAAATTCATTAGAGTCCTGGAGGTGGACGGCTGTAATTATATTACTCTGACACACCACACACGTCATGATGAACATGAATGTATGTGACTGTAGTTAATGTTTTCAAACAGAAAATACAGCTGCGAGCAAGACAGAAAACATCATATCACTTCATCATTACTGTTACACAACAAACACCAACACATCTGTCGTGCAATTATTTTTACTGCTATTTTATTATTTCAAATGTTTATTATTTCTGTTCAGGAATTGAAGTTATTTTGACATGCAATACGTTGGAGCTGCTAATTTGATTTATTTATCTCTGTCTATGCACGCATTTACTTTTATAACATTTTTATTTCATTTATTTATTTTTGTATTCATAAAATGTATTTAATTAATTTTTTTTTCACATTTGGATTTGAATTTACTAGAATTTTCTCCATTACTCGTAAATAATATATTTACTAGTTTAAAATATATGAAACTGAAACATTCTTAGATAACTCTATTTTAGTAATACTTATAATTCTAATTATGCAGTAAATTAATATATCTACATCTATGTGTCCCTTTTTAAAATGTTATTATTTAACTCATACTTATTTGAGTATTTCAAACATTTACTTCTACTTTTCACATTTGGATTTGAATTCTAGGCTTTATTTGGGGTCAAAACATGAATTCCTCGTGTAATAACATGTAAGTGTTTTAATTTTTAGTTTTAATGTCTATGTATGCATCTGCATGTTTTTAGCATTTATTAGTTATTTTATTGATCATTATTTTATTACATTCTATTAAATTCGCATTTGAACTCAAATTGCGCAACCAACAGCATTCAACAGAACCAACATATCTCCTCTCCAGCTCCGCCAACAGACCGATGCAGTTATTTCATTTTTTCTGAAACCAGGAGCAGCAAGAATAAAACTTCCTATTCCTACCATGTTCTTCCAGACCCCCGAAACACAAGAGTTGATTTCCCTGACCTGATTATGAAAGCGCTGTATGTGACGGGAGCGGGAGGAGATCGCGAGCGAATGTGTGACACAGTCCGATGCTCTCGAGCCAAACTATATTTACTGCTCTGCTGAGCGTGACCATTAAGTACCGGCGAGTTCACAACTTTCATCTGAAGCAGTGTTTCAGAGCAAACCGGATTTATAGGGTCTGCTATTAGATATGCAATATGCAAAAGGAGGCTGAGAAGCGTGGGTTATTATTCTGCGCTCTGATTGCTGGACTGTGGAAACAGGCTTTGGGGTGTCTGCTCTGTCATTGGAGGAGACGACCTCTCCGATCCTCTGGCGTCAGGTCAATTATTCACCGCCAGGGAAGCACACCTGTGTCCCGAGCGGCTCCGGCTGATGCAGTGCTGGACATTTCCATGGCAATGCCAGGTGATGGATTCGAGAGGCTCAGCTCAGGTACTCCAGAGGTCACCTTCAGCATGGAGCCTTCCCGGAGGAGCAAAGGAAGAACTTAAGCAAGCGTCCACTCGGATAGAGAGCAAACACACACGACACTGCGGCACGATTTATTCCCAAACCAGTTAACTACAGTATATGTGACCCTGGAGCACAAAACCAGTCAGAAAGATCCATTTTTGAAATCCTAAAGCGACATAAATGATCTCTCCATTGATGTCTGGTTAGTTATGAGAGGACAATATTTGGCTATGATCTAATGATCTAAATCTAGAACCTGAGGGTGCACTAAAATCTAAATATTGAGAAAATCACCTATGAATTCAGAAATGACGTTTTGAGATATTTGGGGTAGGAAACTGACTAAATATATTTATGGAACATGACCTTTACTTAATATCCTAATGATTTTTGTATAATTAAGAGCCATGCAATGTATTGTTGTCTTTTGTTACAATATAGCTGTGCTCTTAAGACTGCTGCTGTGTGTGCACCAGAGACACATACAGTCTCATGAAACATCTCGATTCTCTAATATGTGTAATAATAACCTTTATAGATTATGGGTGAATTCCAAAGTAGTGTAGTAGAGATTATGCAGTCTATTAACTATATAAAAACCCATCTTTTTATATGTAGCAGATATGGGTGTCATGCCATGAAATATTTTTAATAGGACTGACTTTGTGAACACTGAAGAGAGCAGTAGATTTACAGATATATATATATATATATATACTTATACATTTTGTTGCTGCCACACAGGTCTAAAATAAATGTGATTTATTTCCCGGCTATTAACCTTCACAGACATAACCAACTGTAACTCGTTTGTTTCGTCAACTTGTGAATGAGAATTTAGTTTAGTCGCTTTCTGTCTGTGTGCTTTAGATGTGTCCTTCAAAAAATATATATATTAGCAGTTTAAACTAATATGGTTCAAAGTAAATGATTTCAGTGTGATAAACATCATCAAAGCCAAAACAGATGTTTTTAGCATGTAGGAGCTGTCATAGCACAGCTCTAACCTGGAAAGGGGGTGGGGTCTAGCAGCTCATTTGCATTTAAAGAAACAGTCACCAGATGGCACTCCAGCGCCCAGCGAACTCTCCGTGTTTTATGTTTGTTTTCATGGACTCGTCCCACGAACTCATGTCTCCGCCCTGCTTGTCAGTTGTCATGGTGTTTCAATGTTGGCTCCACCCACTGACCTAGTTTTATGTGTATATAACCCTGATGTTGAATCTGCTGTTGTCCCCGCCTCCAGTTCGTGACACATTTACAAAATGATCTAATAAATGATCTGTAGGGTACTTCACAGACACATCCTGGGGACACCGGAGACTCGTATTACACTTTGTAAAAAGGGCCATAATACTGTATGTCCCCTTTAAGATATAAAAAAATCGGTTAGTTCTTCTTTAAAGCAAGCTAAAATATCTGGCTCGAAAAACACACTTATGCTTTAACATTATTATTGCTTTCGTGTTTTACACGTGCAGGTTTGGAACAACATGACGGCGAGTAAACTATTACAGAATCTGATATATTCAGTTGTAATAATATTGCACTGTATTTTGGATCAAATAAATGCAGCCTTGGTGAGACTTCTTACTAAGTCTTCTTTCATCCAAACCAAAATAAGGTTCAATTCCTTCATTATTCTGACATATGCACTCTGGTCATTGGCACACAGGCTGTGATTGATCATATTAATGTCCATGTTCTATAGATTTATGCATTTTGATTCCGCTGATGCTCTTTAACATGTCTCAGCCTCGTTCAGTCTCATTGCGTATGCGATAAAAGCAGTTGTTTATATGCGTGATCATTTATGGCACTCAAAACAGCAACTTCCTTCATGAGCATCATTTTCAGAGCGATGGCTCTCGTAACAAAACATTACAAAACACCACAGCGTATAAATAATCTACTGATAACGTCACTGACCTTTTGCTTTGTTTTCCAGTACAAATGGAATATGTTAAATGTTATTAAACCGAGATGCATTTCACAGAGATGAAAAATGACTTCAGAAAAAGCTACAAAACAGACTTTAATAGGTTGGTAGATTAACATTACATCAGTTCATGAAATTACGGTATTTCACTGTAAATTTAACTCAAAACAGTAAAACCGAAAATGTTGTTACCGTATTTAATACGGTCAAATTCCAACAACAGCTGCCGTTTTTTACCATATATTTTTTGGATTCAACGTAAACAAATGACACCTTATTGTGAAGTGTTACAAACAAATAAGCGAGTGCCGGACAAACTACTGTAGTGACTGCTACGAAAGCTGCAGGACAATAACATAAAGCTCTTGATTTTCTGCTGTTTTTTGAGGACGGATGCAATACTCAGCATCTCTGCCTCGCCAAAACAAGCTGGTCCCGCTGCGGCTGGACATGTGCAGCGCTCCGGGCGGGACGAGAGACGAGCTGTTCCAGTGCCGCGGCTCAACTGGAGCGTGCCGGAGCCCACCGGCTTTAGGATGAGAGCGGGGCCGCACGGCGAGCTCTGGCCCCGCACCAGACAGACAGGTGAGGGCCCCGATGGGCTTCAGAATCGGGACGGTCGCCTCGGCTCCACACCCCTCCGCGTGCCGACTCCGGCTCCAACTGTTGATGTGTCTTAATAACAGCGTGTGTCAGCTGCCATCAGCGAGCCGAGCCACTCAAGTGTGCAGCTCCAGTCTGCCGCTGACGGGCCCTGAACACAGAGCTGCTTTCACCGTCCTGCGCTCGCTTTTGTTCAAGAATCAGGCCGGCTGACTGGCCTTTGTGTTCGCGGGAGGACGTGTGACGGAGGCCATGCCAATTTTACGCAAAACAAACACAATGGGCTCTTTCAGAGAGCGGGATGAAGAACATCTCTGCATCTCACATTAAAGTTGCAGAAGATGTCTCAAACTGTGCTCCTCTATTTGCCAAGACGCCAGCAATATAGGCTCAATAATTTGAGCTCCACTTACTACACAACTAGTTACTCACTTGGGTTGGAATGTCACAAAAACAACTGAGACAAAGTTGATACTCAAATGAAGCATAACTGAGCAATAACTGCACTGCATCATCAATGATTTCATAAATGTGATCCAGGAAAAAGCAGTCATCAGCAGCACAGCTATATTTGTAGCAATACACCACAATAAACCTGTGTGGGTCAAAATTATACATTTCTCTTTTATGCCAAAATCATAATTATTACGTAAAAATCATGTTCCATGAAGATATTTAGTAAATTTCCTACTATAAATATATCAAAACTTGTAACATGCATTGCTAAGAACCTAATTTGGACAACAAGGAGGATTTAAGCGATTTAAAGGATTTTCTCAATATTTTTTATCAATATAACCTCAGATTTTAGATGTTCAAACAGTTGTATCTCATCCAAATATTGTTCTAGCAGTAACACTTTTTTTTTAACGGTTACACCTATTAGTTGTTTATTAGCATGCATATTACTAGAATATTAGCCATTTATTTGTGCTAATTAAACACATATTAATGCCTTATTCTACATCCCTAATCCTATCAACACCTAAACTTAATAACTGTCACACTAACTATTATTAAGCAGCAAAATAAGAATTTATTTAAAGCTGCCATAGAATGCATTGAGAGAATATTTTAAATTGTTCTCTGATATGTACATAGAAGGTATGTAGCTTAG
>JAUCMU010000079.1:829663-844348 GCA_032275025.1 Enteromius treurensis
TCAGTCGTCTTTTGCAAACACTTGATTTATATAAGAAGTAGGAAACGATGGCGTTTGAGACTCACAGTATGTTATGTACATACTGAACTGTTATTATTCAACCATGCCAAGGTAAATTCAGTTTCCATTCTATGGCACCTTTAATGGAAAAGGTTTAGTTAATAGTCAACAACCTAATCTAAAGTGTTACTGATCTAACAAACCACACATCATTGGAAATCTTATTTATTCAGCTTTCAGATGATGTGTAAACCTCGAAACAGACACTTTAGACTGGTTTTGGGATCCAACGGCACAAATGAGATCTCTGTACTAACTCAGTTATTTCTTGAAAAGAAAAAACTGCCCTAAATTCATTCTACAGAACTATACTCTGACTCAGGTCTGTTTATATTTCTGAGAAATTTCATTTGCCAAGGTTAACAACATCAGCTCAAATATTTCTCATATTGAACTCATTTTAAGATTCACTTTACAGCTCTGGACTCTAACTGCATGACATACAGTAATAGTGATTCATTTAGGTCCGTTTTTATCATTGGTGAGGCAAAAGAGAAACAAAAAAGAGAAAATAACTTTCTCCTTAGAGAATTTAGTACTAGTTACACTTTCTTACTATTTTAAACTGGGCCATCATGACTTTCTCTCATATGAGATCTCATTACTAGCTCAGACAGCAAACACATTAATAAGGGTCATTTCCTGGAGTTCTGTCAAATAAAAAGAGGTCCCATCACATTCGTGTCCAGAACTGTGCCATGATTCGACTTAAAATGTCTCGTGAGAATTTTCACTGAGACAAAGCTGATGCTCAAATGAAACGTAACACTTTAAACAGTCATTGTCTTGCTTTTCAACCTGCAAAGAATCGTGTGTCATATCAGAAGCAGCGCACGAAATGCCCCGGATTAGACGGTTTAGGTGACCCAACATGAATAATCATAAATATGCATGAGTTCACCAAACTACGTAAACAAAACAAAGCCCTCTTGGTTCTCGTGTCCCCACGAAATTAAGCATTTAATCAGTTTGGCCCTTCACCGCGACACCGTCACAGCGCCTGTCACAATTAATGACGTCTAATTTGAACAGCAGACGTGTGACTGATACGTCCATTAGAGGCACAATGAGCGCTCGCTATCTGACGCCGTGTCAGCCATTAATCAATCGCTTCGAGATCGTTTCACTGATGATCATCCTCACAGAAGTGTGAAGACATTTCTGTTCATGGGAAATAGAGACCAACTGTGCCAAATCGCCACAGGGGCCAAACCGTGCATTCTGTTACTGTCAGGATGAATGAGGTCCTGTCAGGTCCAGCGAGGAACAAACAACCGGAACGGTTAAAGGAACAGCTCATCTACACATAGAGATTCTGTCATTATTATTATTAATAATATTTTTTTTAAAAAGCAAACATAATTATTTTCATATACGCAGCTATTCAAAACCTTGGGGTATTTGACTGTAATGTTTTTGAAAGAGTCTCCCCTGCTCAACAAAGATGCATTTATATGATCAAAAACACATTAAAAAATTGAGATATATTATTTAAATGTAAACATCTGTTTACTGTGTAAATATGTAGTTTACAAGAAATGTTTCTGATTATTATCAATGTTACACAATATTTTTGTGAAAACCATGATACATTTTATTTTTCATGATTGACAGATGAATAGAACGTTCAAAAGAACAGCATTTATTTGAAATCTGCGTAACGTTATTAATATGTTTCCTGGCACTTTAGATCAATTTAATGCATACTTGATGAATACAAATATTTTTTCATACCCCAGACTTTCTGGATCACGCAATTAGTTTTTCCACAATTAGATAAAAAAACATAATATTTGTTTTAATTTAAAAAATTGTTAGATAGAATAAAATATTAATTTAATACAATTTAATTAATTTAATATGATAAAATATTTATTAAAAAGTGAATTTTTTTTGATGCATCCTTGATAAATTAGTGTCCGAAATTTTACCGGCCCCAAACTTAGACACCATTAAATTCAGTCGGTATGACTTTATGAGTCTTTGTGTGAGGAACAGACTAGAGCTCAATATTCTCATTACTCAAATTCATTCTCAAAAGCATCCAAATTAAAACATGAGGAAAAATGTCACTGGTTTTCATAACAGAGCGTCTGAAAATGAACATGAGATCTGAGAGCTACAAAAGAGATGATAATAATTAACGAAGGGCTTGGATTAGAGTCTGTTCTTCACATAGAGCATCATTTGACTTGAAGTACAGCATCAAAGCAGTATATGAGCAGTACATACCGTAATAACACTATAAGGTGTGCGTGTGTACTGAGTAATACTGATTGACTACTTACTATATGGTTATGATTAGGCTTGCATGTAATTATGCATTATTAAATCAATATTAAGTACATGTGTAACAAGGACATCTTCAAATATTCTTTGAATAAACAAAAGCGTTTTGAACTCTCTGCTGCCTCGTGTGGAGATTTCCAGCACCAGCTCTTGTAATTAATTCTACATTATTAAGCTTGATTTCCACGCTTATTCTCTGTGTGCTTCTGTAAAGCGCCGAGACTCATTAATCGGTTTTGAAGAGACAAAAGCGAGGCTTCTGCCTCTCTGCAGCGGGCGATAAAAACCCAACGAGTTCACAGCCTTGGCGAGAATCCCAGCAGCCCGATCCGAGCAGAAAGGTCACAGTCATGCTAATAAAGAACTCCAGCCACGGCCGCGAGAAAGCCATCAGAGATTCAGAGAAACACAGCCATCGTTCGAGAGCGAGCGGGACCCCCTGTAGTCGAGTCTCATTAAACGAGCAGATCAGGAGGAGGAGACGCATGATCATTCACTGGCCTCTTCTCATCCGCATCCATCTGTTATGTCACAAACTCACTTCTCCTGCACAGATTTTAAAGGCACATGGATGATGAATGAAGCCAAGAGCGCTGAGAGAAACGACAGCAGGCAGCCAACACTATTCAGTGCATGCACATGTTTGGGTATTTCATCTGTGGACATTTACCTGAGAAAAGCAATGCATTACTGATTTAAAAATGATTGCTAAATAAATGCATGTGTCTCGTTTAGTGCAGCTTTAACCCTGAAAAACCTGACATACACCTGATATATATTGGAAGCACTGACTGAACATTGTTTATGAAATTTGGGTCAAAATGTCAGCATCAAAAGAAATTCACAAAAAAGTGATTTTATGTCCATAAGAAGCACGTTAAATGTAAGTAAAGTGTCTACTTCTAAGGTTTCAAATAATTATTTGGAGAATAAAATGTAAAAATTTGGTTGAAATAAACCTGTTGCATATACAAATATATAAAAGAATAAGAAAGCATATTAAGTTTTAAAACTGCATGAAAAAAATGAAGTCTTTGAAGTCTTTTTAGTCTTTGACCCATGTGCATTGTATGTGATGCATTTTCTGGTTATTATGCAACCCAGGCTCATTGGAAATACAAACATTTCTGCAACCCCGTAATTATGTACCTTACTGTACGTTTCACTGCCGTTTCAAAGTGAGATGTCTGGAGACTGGCACTAAAGCACGTTTAATAGGTAACCGTGGCACGCTTGTATTATGTTGGTGCAGGTACGTATTGCAGTGTTTTTATAATGCTGCTTGTGCTGCGTTTTGTGGCTGTTCAGAATTCAAATATCCAGATGAACGCTCTATCATGTTGGAAACCTAAGAAACCTAAACATACCTGATAGTGTTAACAAATGAAAAGGTAATTTAAAAAACAGATGCAGTCATGCTATTTGAACATCTTTACGCTGATTTGAGATGTTTTGTTGAACTGTCTCACATGGGATCTGCGGTTTTCATCACCTAAGTGCAACGCCGTATCATGTGAGCTCTACACTAGAAAACACTAATACACTACTACACTAGAAAACTCCTACTGTACATACAGTATAAAGCTGTGTATGTGACGACAATGTTCAAAAGTATCAGTTTTTAAATCGTGCAGGATGTCATAACATAACATTCTGCAACGAATTGTGTGAATTTGCCCTCATCAGTCAAAAATGTACCTGTAAATCATACCTTTGTGTGAAAGGAATAAACGTTTTGGGAGTTTTACTGCCTCTAGTGTTCATTTCAGCTGAAAACTGCAGCGATTCGTATGTATAGGTATGTTTTTTCAGTTTTGCAGAAATGTATGAAGAGGCACGTATTTCCAGTGAGCCTATAGTAGGTTGCTTTTATGTCTCATGGAGTCTGATACAGTTAGAATATTCAGAGACTCAAAGTGGGCAAAAATTGGTGCATATGCTGTTAATAAATTGATGAAATTCTGATGTTTTTGTTGTAAATCAATGAGATCTTTACTGACATGAAATGATGTAAATATCAATGATATGTCTCATTAAGAGTGAACGATCCAATCATATAATGCAGTGCTGATTGAGAGATGAAGAAGTAAAAGCTCCTCAGAAGATGTGAGGTGTTTTGGAGGCTTGTGAAGATCATTGCTCCGCTGAGAAACAGTGAAAGTAAAGCTCCTCAAAAGCTCCTGAAGATCAGATTCTTCTAGAAAATGATGGAGAATCAAGTAAAGTTCATCTGCAGTTATTGTAAATTAGCCACAATATACCCAGCATGTGTGTGTGTTATTGTATGTAATCAAGTGTGTATGGATGTGAGAGTGAGCTCCAGGAGCATTATGGGCTTTGTTGGATCGTGCTCTTTATGCAGCAGATGATTCTCTCTAATTAAGCGGCAGACAAATAACACAAAGACAGGCCGGATTCTAAAGGCTCGTTTAAAGGTCTTTTAATGAGTCCTTGTCCCGACATTTAGAGCGGATATCAGTGCAGGGCATGTTCTGTAAATCAAGGCTCATAAAGTTAATAATATGATTGCTGATGATAAGAGGAAAGGTCAGCTCCCAGCTCTGCACCTCTCCTCTCAAACACACACACACGAGCCTGAGAAAAACACTTCCAGATCATTTCAACCAGGGCCAAATGCTTTCCTAAAACATGTTTTACCTTAAAATAAATAAACTCTTTGGGACAGAGAAGAGCCACGATAGGGGAAAAAGTTATTATTATATTATAAGAGTTATTGCTAACTAAAATTATAAAAAAAACAACAACATTTCTGCTACATGAAATAAAATAGACATTAACTGAAATAAGATAAAAACAAACTTGTTTATAACAAAAATCAATTATACATACACTAGTGGACTAAATGTATTTTTTATTTTCTGTTGTTTATTTTATATGTCGATATACTTCTTCATTAATGTCTATATATATATATATACACGTGTGTGTTTATATATACATAAAAATATACATAATATTTATTATGTAAATATAATACACACACATACAGTATATATTTTTGATATATATATTTTTTTAATATATAAATTACATGAATAAAAATGTAAATACATTTTTTAAAACATAAATTTCAGTATATATTGTATGTATATATACTGTACATAAATATACACAGAACACACTAATTTATAATGCAAACAATAACAGCACTTATATATATATATATATATATACACAGTATACACACACACACACGCGCACACACACACATAAATACAAATAAAAAGTAAAAACTATATAGATCAATAAAAAAAATAAATCTACTAAATGTGATAAAAAACACAAAAATCATCTTAATTGTCTTGAACTTAAAAATAACTAAATCTATTTAAAAAAAAAATAAAAAAATAAATATAAATAACTAAAACTGAAATAAAAACAAATAAACAAAACTATGTAGGTATATATAAAACTGCAAAAAATACTAAAATTACATTTTCAATTTAATTTAAATTAAATTTAAAAAAATTCAAATTAAATCTCAGAGTAAAAAAAAAAACTATCAAAATAATAAAAACCATAATAATACCTCAGACATACTAATATAACACAGAATTAAAGTAATGACAATGTTTGCCATATGTTTCCTATATTATCTCCTATATTTCAAAAAATATTAAATATATAAACATAAAAACAAAGTCCACAAACTAGTAACCCCATTTGCAACAGCCTTAAATTATAATTCTTTTCTTTAAAGAATAAAATCATTAAAAACAAGCAAAGTGCTGCTTTTAAATAAATGATGCCATACATCAACAAAAATCTTCATGACTAGACCTACATAATGGACTTACAGCATTAATGGATGACTTTAAGTGCTTTTTGTCATTTCTGAAGCTTCACAAACACTGTCACCGTATGGAGAGAAAAAAAATCTCTGTAGAGATTCCTTAACATTTTCATACGCGACTGTAAATAGCGGCAGGATGTTCTTCGTGCGAGTGAAGCTGAGAGCGTGTTTGGTTTCCTGCAGATGGGTTTATTTATATATGGTTTTGTTGTCGTTTGGCTCTGATTGCAGAAAGCGGATCGTTTTGTTTGATATTTCTTGATTTACTATGTTAATAAGTCTCATAGGACCGTCCATCAGCACGGCCACGGTTTGTCGAGTCGTGAACGTTACCGCAGACGGAGTCGTTCTGAAACATAAATATTTTGGCAGCAAAAGCTAAAAAATGGTATTCTGATTGCAGTGCTAACGTCCCGTGTCCCGTCACTGAGCCAGTACACAGTAGTTTGAGTGTTAGTCCTAGTCATATTTAGTCAAACTGTACCTGCTTTTCTTTAGTCAAGTTTTAATTGATTAAAGTCTGGGAATTTTAGTCTAGTTTTAGTCCATTAAAATGTAGTCATGCTGCATAATGCTCATTAATATTTAACAATTATTTTAAATGCTGTCGAACGATTAATCGCTTCTAAAATAAAAGTTGTTAACATGTTTACAGTCTGTGTACTCTGTATATAAAAATACACACATAAATATATATATATATATATGAATATAAATAATGTATATATAATGTAAATTATATGAACAAAAATATATGCATGTTTTTTAAATGATATACACATATCAAATATACAGTATGTATGTTTTTTATATACAGTATGCATAAAACACACACATACAGTATATTATGTAAACAAAAACTAATATTTTGAATGAGATTAATCACGAATAATTATATTATATATAAATTTGATAAATTATTATATATATAAAACAGAAATACGAACACATTCTCATTCATCAAAAAAGAGAAAACTGTAAGCATGTGAGAATAGTTGCCAGGTTTCGAAGAACTGGCCAGATATTGTAGCTTTAATTTTATTTTTCATGGAGAGGCGGGGGGGGAATTTAAACTCGTGAAATCTGGCAACCCAAGCATAAAACCTCACGGAGGTCTAGTCTGGAAAACAGAAATTCTGGATTCTAGGGTTTTAATTTAAGCTTCATTTTACTCTCCTCTTTTTTCGTCAATGACATTGCGTGCTGATATACAAACAGTTTGTGTTTAATAATGTCACTCTCATCACGTCATGGAAAAATGTTGTCAGCAAATATTTTTTATTAAAGTTTCGTGAACATTTTTGGTCCCATGAAGAAGCATTCCGTCAAAGAAGCATCTCTTTCTTACCTTTTTATAATGAGAAGAACCTTCCATGGCATGGTGAAGCACCTTTATTATATTCAATTATATTACATTAGAGTGTATTCCATTTCAGTCTCTACCTAATTTCACATTTATTTCAATGCGTTACGTGCCATTTCTTTGTAGTCCAATGTGAATGTTTTTTTTCAGGCAAACAGAGGTCGTTTCAAACTGCTGGAGAACAAACGCCATCGCTCCAGCCTCACGCTTGTTAATTAGCATCGGAAAATAATCATAAATTGGCACTTTCATAAATATGAATGTCAAATAAACTCGCCCGCGAGAGAGGACGTGCTCCCCAGAATTCATTTTCTCTGCGATCTCAGCTCAACTCCCCAAGAGCGGCAGTCTACGGACTAAATCAATCAAAGGTCTGACTCCATTAATTGCGCGGAGGACCCGGGGCACGTCGTAAGTGGGGTTACTCGTCAGCCCGGAGCCGTGATGGAGGACGGGCCGAGCCTGAGAGGGCCAATTTGTGCATCAAAGCCTGCAGTAGGACAAGAACGCACTTAATGCAGATCACTGGAAATGCATCATTATATGCACCATTTACCAGATGTCCATTTAACATGCAGTAATTAGATCAGTGCTCTTGAGAAAGGGGGCTGTATAATGGGGTCCCCTGCCATAACATTAACCGCACCCCGGGGTTGTCAAAATTATTATTTGGAGGGTCTCATTCTTTTGAGTGCTTGGGAACGCGAAAGCAATGCTTTTGTGCCATTCTTTCGTTCCATTATTCTCTTGGTTCGGGCGGTGAGCAATGTTATTCGGGTAGTTACCCTAAAAGATGATGCAGCCTGTGTACATCCACCAAATTACGCTTCCATTCACATGCTGCACTCAGACATGAAAGAAAACATCATTTCTTATCGTGACGGAGCCGTCTTTGTGGCGTTCGCCAGCCTCGTTCCTGCTTTTAAGATAAAACCAATAATGAGAAAATCGGAGTACTTAGAGTTGTAGCTGACCTCTTTCAGACAGACAGATTAACAAATGCCGTTTTATCAGAGCACTCCCAACAATTGGACGACACGCTCGCTCTTTCAGCCGTGCGTACGGCGATCTGTCACGGACGAGGGGAGCGCATTTGTTCTGCTGCTATGATACACGACATCAAAATTAATCACTAAACATTCCATTATTGTAATCTGTTTAAATGATTTCCCCCTCGTCTGAGTAATTACCAGACAGATTTCGGAGTTGAGCACAGCAATGGTCAAACATGAGCTGTGACTGACAAAACAATGCTGATGAAGATTCAAAACGTAACCAGTGATGTAATCATGCATTTACAGTAAAGCTAAACAGACACGCTTACAAACATTTAAAAGCAGGACAAAAGCTTCCTTTCAATGGCAATGTTTTGTTCGGAGTACTGAGTTCTATGAACTACATCCCGACAGATAGACAGAGCACTGTATCAAAGGACAGGTAGAGCGATGGAATGACAGAGCAACAGGGCGATAGAGTGATAGAACAATAGATAAAGCAATGGAATGGTAGAGCGACAAAACAATCGATAAAACAGAATGGTAGAGTGAAAGAGACAGCGTGAATAGAGACTGACGGAACGGTGTTAGAACAAACAATAAAATCCTAGACTGACAAAGCGATAGAAGCGACGATAAATACAGTACTGGAACAGAGACAGAGCTACAGTACACTGTAAAAAAATCATAATATAATGTCTGTTAAAAAAACAGTAAATAAACACAAACTCTTTTAATAATCACAGTGTTTTCCTGTACTTTTACCAAAATAATTGTCAGAATACAGTATTAAACTGTAATTTACAAACAAGACAATTTGAATGTAAACCAGTAAATTCAATAATGCACACGGCAAGTCTGTTTTGTACCTTTAAAACTGTCAAATCTACGGTAAAATTACATGAAATGTCTGATTAGATATTTTAGTTTTTCTCTGTATATACAGTAGTACAGGGATTTACTGTTAACCTATTAACAGTGTTTCCCAGTAGCATTTTAAACGTTTCCAAGTGTAAAATTAAATTTTTTTTTTTTTTTTTTACAGTGTAGAGCGATGGAATGACAGAGTGACAGGGCGATAGAGTGATAGAATAATAGATGAAGCAACGGCATGGTAGAGCGACAGAAGGATAGCGACAGAGCAGTGGATGGAGAGACAGAAGGATAGATGAAACAGAGTGAAAGAGTAGAGACAGCACTTA
Source organism: Enteromius treurensis (assembly GCA_032275025.1). Classification (NCBI taxonomy): domain Eukaryota; kingdom Metazoa; phylum Chordata; class Actinopteri; order Cypriniformes; family Cyprinidae; genus Enteromius; species Enteromius treurensis. The sequence goes on from JAUCMU010000079.1 coordinate 839,387, forward strand.
CGAAGCTGAAGTTAAGTCACTGTTTTACTGATGTTTTTACTATGTTTCTGGATCTGGGATCATTTCAGTTGTGTTAGTGATTAATGACAGGATTTTCATTTTTGGGTGAATTACCCCTTTAAGAGTGACAGAATGATGGAACCACAGCGATATAGTGACAGAAGAATAGATCAACAGAACAATACAGCGACAGACAGAGCAAAGGAACACCGTGATGGAAAAAGAAGTGAGAAAAACAGAGCGACAGGGATCTATCTATCAGTAGATAAGCTCAATAGAGGCTAACAGCTGTTAGCTGCTTTCTGCGCTAGCCACCTTCTGCAGAGCTTTATGGAGATCCTAATGGAGTAATTTATGGAAGAAATAAAAACGTAACAGGTCATCAGCATTCTTCTTTCCTCCTTCGGCGGGATGCGTGACGGCGCACGCACTTCAGAGTCGTTAAACCCAACAGCCTCTGGAATGCTGGGAAGAAATAAACGCGCATGGGGGGGTTAATGGATCTCAAGGCAATCTCACGGTGCCTATATGATGCTGAATCCGCTTATAGATTGCATAATGTGATTGTTGGGATGTGTGATGGAGGAACTGATATCACAGACTCAACGCTAAAACCAAGTGGCTCAGGTAGCGCTATTACGATCTGCCTTCCATCTGTTCAGGAGCCATAAAATCACACTAAACCTGATATAATTTCACAGTCTTACAGCCCATAGAGAGCATCACGCTTCAGCATTTACATCCAGCTGACTTCCGGAAGAAAACTGGCTAGAGATGGGGACTTAATTGAGGGAAACACTTTAGCGTTTCCAGCAGTCAAAAAACCAGGGCCAATGAGGATTTGTGTTGTTCTTTTGCATCAGAGCTCATTTACAGTCAATGAAAGGGCTTTTATGAGACATTAATGTTTACGTGTGTTTGATAGAGTGACACAACACTGATGACAAACACACAACCACTTGTTTCTGTACATTAACATGCTATCGCTAAAATAGGAGGAGACAGTACTGATATACTATTGCAGTTTCCATTCGTATTTTAAATTACTTTTTATTTTTATATATATATAAATATAGACAGTACACACACCTATATTATGTGAACAAAGACTTTTATTTTGGATGTGATTAATTGTTTGACAGCACAGTTAAACTAAAAAAAGACATATTTCTTTGGCAACTAACATTTATTTCATACAACCGTTTTTAATGGTTTTATTATAATTGAAGACCAAATATTGAGTAAAATTCTCTATATAATGTGGGTATAGAGACATTATTGAGATGAAACATCTGAGAAGGAGGAGGTTCAAGAAAAAGGGAGAAATGACAGAGATCTCCTGTGTGCCGCTGGGTTATTGTGAAAGAGATGTATGGATCAGATCTCTTCCGGCTTCCTCTGGGGCTCTGGAATGGCAGGCTGTGATTGGCTGTTGGCTGTTTAGTGTGTTTAGCTTTGCAGATAAAATTAAACTGGCCGTGACATGATTAATGGAGGCAATTTCGCTCAGCAGTCACACGGCCATATTCGGTGGCAGCCAGCGTGTATTTCACTGTCTGTGTGTGTGTGTGTGTGTGTGTGTGGTGACAGAATGTGGATGTGCGGATTGGCACAATGCCTGTTGTGTTTGGAGGCAGTGTACATACATTAACAGAAATCACAAATGAGATCTCCTTAATATCGCCATTTTCCCTGGAGATGGTAATCAAATTTAATTTGCTTCTCATATGTTTCTCCAACAAAAAAATTAGAGCTTAATTAAGAGTTTCAGAAGACATCTGATGATATCAACGTCAAAAATGGTTAAGAAAAACAAAACAATAAAACAAAATAAAAAATAAATAAAACATAGGCTATAAATAAGGTTAGATACACCTCAAAAAATGAGAAGTGCTCTATAAATAAACTCTGGTCTGTCCTAAAATGTACACCACTGATGTTTTTTGTTTTTTTTTATTACTTAAATGTCCTAATTGAACTACTAAATTTTACTTTATAAAAACGTTTCCGTAATGTTCCCGTTAAGTTATAAAACATTAGCGTCCAGCTTTTTAGACGTTGAATTAGAGTTCTTGTTTGGCTATAATAGTCTTATTTAAAACGTTATTAAAACATTCTGTTCCCCATTATATTATAATGTTCTAAGAACATTTTTCTAGCATTCCCATTAAGTTATAAAACCGTTATGTTTGATAGTTTTTTTTAGGCGTTGTATTTATGTTTTTGTTTGGTTATAAGAACGTTATACAACTCAATGGCAATGCTAATGTTTTAGAAAGTTCCACTAACAACATATTTTTATGCTAACATTTTTAAAACGCAATTGCGGATAACATTGAGGAAACTTTCTACTAATGTTATACAAGAACGTTGAGAGAACCTTTAGAGAACGTTAGCCGAAGTTACGAGAACGTTCCCTGTTAGCTGGGTATGAACTAATCCTGGCTTAGTCTAAGCTCTGTCTATGAAACAAGGCCATTAAGTCTGTTTTTTTATATTTATAAAAAATTAAGTGAGTTTTTATTAAAACAGAAAACAATATCTGTCAGTAGACTCCCCCGCTGATTTTTATTGCTTTAAAAATGAATTAATGAGCAAATAAATTAATTACTTAATTTTGATAAAAGTAAATGCTGTCTCTTGATTTAATAACGTTCAGATAATTTGCTTTGGGAAACGAAAACAAGAATTTTATTTTTTTGCTGGACATATTCATTTATCTGAATAGGAACTCTTCCAATGATCCGAGCCGGGCATATTTCACAGCTCTATTGTTATATAGTCTGACAACTAGTCAATAACAGTTATCATGCGCATACACTAAACGCTGTCTACTTTTTATCATCCCGAGACTAACAAAGCTGATATTTCTAGACAATAGCATTCTCTGGGTTCCTTCAAAACAACTCCTCAGCAGATCACCATAAACATGAAGAAATTTGATTTATGTCCTGCTCTTATTATTGACTGTGATATGAAACATTTAGCTGATGAGAATGAGACAACAGCAGCATGAGATCACGAGGGATTCCCGTTTAATTACATATTAATCATTGATAAGCTGAAATTCCCTCCGCTGTGGATGTGCGGCTGGACAGAGAGGATATTGAGGAAGAAGCTCAAGGTCAGCCGTCAATCACCTGAGCAAACCAGCCTTCAGTCTGAAGATTATAACCAGAGTTCCTCTCTTAACAAACAATCACATTCAGTGTTTCAGACACTCTTTAGATATTTATTCTGCTGAAAAACATCTTTTCTGTCTTGTTTTCAGGAACAACAGCCACGAGCGAGAGAGAAATGAATTATTTTCTATCAACAAAAAAGCCAGCATGAATTATTAATACGCTCGTCTCTGTGAAGATTTAACGTGATTCCTGGAAAACTGGCTTCCTTTGAATGAATAAAGCCGTTTCTGCTTTTATTGGAGGAGAAGCTCCTGAAACACAGAGCCGGTCCGCTTTGATTAGATTCACCTGTCCATCAGGTCTGGACCGCCGGAGAACACAGGAAGTGATGGGCGTCTGTCTGCCTGTCACTTCCTGTTCTTCTGATATCGGCCAGAAGCTCTGACAGCTCATTTAATTGAGACGATCGATCGGGCCGGACTGAAGGAAGATGTACAATGAGAATCAGATAAAGAATCAAACTGAAAAGAATTCATCAGGAAGAATTTATCTCATGAAGACATCAGAGAAACGACCCTCAACTCTGAACTCAACCAATAAATCATTCATAACTAAATACTGACTTCAGTACAAAAACCCACATAAAAATTATATTATTTAGGAAGGAAAGGACGTAACATGTGGCCAGGTATGGTTTCCCATACTAGGATTTTTTATATATTAGATAAAAAAAAATCTAAATAATATATAAAAAAAATACAATAATATTAAAATAAAATACATTAACATAAATGTTGAATATTAATATTGTAATGTATTATGTAATGTATAATTTAATACATTATACATTAAATAATTAATGTATAAAATTATGAATGTGTATGCAAGATACAATATTTTCAGATATTTTCAGCATTATATTTATTTCTGGTGTTTGCTTTAACCATTATTAAATGTAAATAAAAAGGATATAATTGATATTATAATTAATTCATATTAGCGATTCTATTTTTAAACAACTGAATCAATAGTAGAATATTTTCAACACAATTTGATTTGACTCCGGCAGGAACATATTGTGTTTGTCGCATCTTGATCATAAGCTCCAAAATCACGTCTGACGCAACACGAATGCACAAACCCATCAGGTGAGATGATCTAGTTTGTGTGCGGCTGAAGGAGGAGGCGCTGTCACAACATCTGTGCTCCTCACGAGTCTGCCTCCTCCCAGAGAGATCAGTGCCAGAACAAGACCAGGAGAGCCGAGCCAGAGCCGGAATCAGAGAGAAGAGGGCTGGCAGCAGAGCAGCGTTTATCAGCCCAGATAAAGGTCATTTCACTGGCCGCCGGACGCCCCAAACACAGCAGGGGTGCGACGCGCCGTCAGATGCTGCTGCCTGATATCAGTGTTTACTGAGACTCTAACCGTTCACCAGAAATAAACAGCACACATTAATGCAGGCTGAATCAAAGCCAGAGCTGCTGGATTAATCAACATGAAACCCAAAACACAATAATTATCAAATCTTATTTAAAGGGGTCATGAACTGAGAATCGATCTCTTGACATAGAAGAGTATCACCGTACTATAAAAACATTTCAAAGCTTTCTCGTTAGTCTACACACACTTAATATTGAACCACAGCTTGTGGAATGTTCTACTCTGTGATGTAATAGTGTGAATAAGCACCGCCTCTGCAGAAGAAGATCATTATCTCTGTCTGTGTTAGCTCCGCCCACAGATTCTACGTCACTGCCTGATCAGGTAATAGTAATTAATTCTACAACTACAACTAATTCTACACACACACACACACAAATATATATACTGTATATA
>JAUCMU010000079.1:878763-888955 GCA_032275025.1 Enteromius treurensis
AGAAATGCATTAACTGTTGTGCAAATGTAAGTACTGTTGTGAGAAATGCACCAAAGCGACTGAGAAAAACTGTAAATAAGTAATGTTAGGCTAGTTCATGACGGCAAGCAAACATTTTTTTAAATTATGAAAAAGGATTTACTTATGAGATAATACTATTAGCCTACTGATAAATTAGTTGCAACAAAATTTAACGGTAAAAAAACTGTTAAAATGCTACGGTAAAAACCGTTAAATTGGTAAATTCCAAATTCCAGTAAATTCAAATTTACAGGGAAACACCGTAAACTGACATTCCCAGAATTCCCTGCATTACATTTTAAATTTTGTTTCAAATTAATGTTTTTCGTTGAAATAACTTTGTTTCTTCTTAGTATTTTTTTTAAATCAGTCATGTTTATTAGGGTTGTATGTTACATGTAATGTTGTTAAATTAATGTTTATTGCACTTTTAAGTTTAATAATTCTTACCATGATGGTGTTGAGTGTTTGTGTGAATGTCACGGAGCACCTTCTATAAATGTCATTATTTATAAGCTACTTGTAATGGGGCTTGGTTCATCACGTGATTTTCTCATCACCACCTGCATTTGGTAGTTATCAGTGTATTTCAAAGCTACAAAGGTTGGCATATTAACATTATATCAGTTATTACCGTTTATTATTAGAAATTACAGTATTTAACTGTAAATTTTACATTAAATCAGTAAAACAAAAAATATTTTTACCATATTTGTCACGGTTTTATTCTGGTAACCACTGCTGCCGTTTTTTTAACCTGTACAAACTGTTTGTAAAAACGTTGATGAGCAGCCTAATGTTTGTTTCTTCGCAAAGTCGCCAACTACTGGCCTAAAGTGCATACAGCTTTTTGAATGAATTTCAAGCAACAGAAATCTTGCACCAAAGCTTTATTGTAAAATTTTTTAGTTTGAAGAACGATGGTAAATGTAATCACAGGATTCAAAAGTTGTGTACAAAAATGCACAGAACTCACATGATTTTACAGAAGAGGATTAGGGCCAAGCAATAAAAAAAAAAAAAAAAATGTATATCATTTCGAGAATAAAGTTGTTAGATTACGAGAAAAAACTCATTAAATTACGAGAAATTAGTCTAAATAAAAAGTTGAGAATAAAGTCGTTAAATTACGAGATTAAAGTCGTTAAATGACTAGAAAAACTCGTTAAATAACGAAAATAAACTCGTTAAATGCTATTTTCAATGTAAATGAAATCAGCCCATTTTTACAGATGTACTACTAAATAAAAATAGCCATTTTATTTACATTATGTAAAAGTAGCAGATCTTTTCAAAGTTTAAATAGTAGCTAGCTAATTAGATTTATAGCTTACTTATAAATGGTGACAGATACCAGTATTGTATATAACAGGATTTGTTCTGCACTTTTACTTCTCGAAACATGATGGATTTTTTCTCGTTATTTAACAACTTTTTCTTTCTCGAAATTTAATGACTTTAATCTCGTAATTTAACGAGTTTATTTTTGTTATTTAACGAGTTTATTCTCGTTATTTAACGACTTTAATCTCGAAATGATTCAATTTTTTTATTATTGCTTGGCCCTAATCTTCTTCCGTAGTAAACTAATGTATTGCAAGGGTAAAAAAATAAATAAGTGTAAAAATAATATTTCAAAAAATTATAATAATAAACCTTAATCGGGCACATATAAACAGTTTTCACTGCTTTAGGATTAACAGAACTTCTGATCGTTATCAAATATTCATCTAGATCCATTTTGAATAAAAAAGCGACGTTTAGACTTTGTTATAATTTGCTTGTTAGAATTTTAAATGTATAAATATATAAAATATTATTTAATAATAACAATAACAACAATACCAATTAAATGTATTATATGTAATAATTAAATATAAATTTAATGTCACGTAAAAGCACACATATGTACATTTTTAATCTAAAAATTAAACAAAGAACTTAAAAAAAGAAAAAAATTGAAATCAGTCTCAGACAAAACACTTTTTATCTTGTTTAAATCTGTCTATTCAGCACATTTTTAAACACTTATAATATTTGTAAGCCTTTTTAACACTACAATTGTGTATTAAATTAACTTTAATGATTCAGTTTTTACAATTCATGAAGACAACAAATTTTCTGGTGGAAAATAAAGAAAATGTTTGTACTTGTACTGTACTGAAATATAGCAGGAAGGGTTCATTGATTATAAACTGCTCTCTTCTCCTGGAGTTTCTCGAAAGTCTGAGAGATGAAAGGTTCGCGCCGGTCTTTATAACTCTCAGAATAACGGAGGGAATACTGGTCCGCCTCGGGCCCAAGCCCTGAGCACTCCTGCAATTAAAACAGCCTTTCTTCCTAACGAGACGCTGATGATTCAGCTGGAGTACAGTACAGATTCTGTTCACCTCCAGCTACAGCCCGGGAGCGTCTGAGAAGCGCAGAAGAACCGAGGTGACATTCACACGCCGGGTGACATTATCCAGCAGAAATTAGCTCTCAGAGACTTTCAAATGGGTGCCGCGCTCTCCATTAATCACAGGAGAGTCTCCTCAGAGCCTGCAGAAATACAGCTTTACATTCTTCACACCTTCATCATGACTGCTTCATACCATTATATTATCAAGTGGTATATAATTCATAAACAGAGAAATTATAACACACCGTAGAAATGATCTTAACTAAGAAGAATCATTCTCTCAGAGAGATAAACAAAGTAGCATTAATAGAGCGTATATTCAGAGTTGTCAAGTCGCTCTCAAAACACGTAATATTTTATTTCTGAGACACTTTATTTGAAGCGTTTTTAAAAAAAGGACATTTTCAATGTTGATGTTCGTTTCTTTGCAAAATAAGTTAAAATAAGTTGCGTTTTGGAGTGATTCAATGTTTTTTATCGAATCGAGTGAGTCAATGATTCAGTGATTCGTTCATAAAGACATGCTTCATTCCTGAACGAATCAGGTGTTTTGAATCGTTGGTTCATTCATTCATTCAAGACAGTGATATGTCGCCACCTACTGAATGTTTTAGTTTCATATTTGAAGCATAATTACATTTTTTTCCAACATTTCAATATATTTTTTATTCAAAACATGAATCTTATAACACATCTTCTGCAGTCCAAACACGGATTTTGTTTTTTGTTTTTGGTCGCTGTTACAAATGTCTATCTCATGAAGTGACGAGCTGATTTGACTTTACTAAGCTGCTAGATTTACATGTTAACTATGGAAACTGATTCTGACAAACGTCCGTTTCATTTTAACACCACCCACTGTTTCTCTGAGCAGAACCTACAGGACCCGTTTGAGACAGCCTGTATCTGTTCTTCTACTGCCCTCTGCTGGACAAACAAACACCAGCAACACACAAGAGCCATCCAATCCAATGCTTTTGGAATAGATTCAAATAAAAAAAGCTCTGAATCAGATCAAATTTTGTTCTTTCTTTCTTTCTTTCTTTTCTTGAAACATTACTAAACATTGTATTATTGCATGGATAAATAATGCATGCTTTCAAATGCCATTATATAAAAAAAATAATAATAATAATGATAATAATTATATATTTAAATAGACTGATATTGTCCAGGCACTGTACATATCAGTGCAGGCCAGAGTTATTTTAGTATTATTTATAGTATTTATTAGTATTTTGAATGATCCTTTCCTTTGGTGATTTTGTAAAGCATCTAATTTCTATTTATTTATTAGCTTTAGCTACTTTACTTCCATAAACAAAAAACTAGCTTTTATTTTTAAATAAAATACAAATATTTTAAACAAAATACAAAATTATTCTTTGATTTTGTCATTTTTATTTTTGAATTAATTAAACTAAATAAAATAATAGAGCACATTATAGTATAGCATTTATTATAGCATTTAGTATTTTACTTTGATTAGATATTTATTATTTTCTGCATTTATTTAAAAAAAAATTGTCTTTTGTCTTTGAGTTTTTGTTTTTCATGATGTAATTTTGTAATCTATTCTTTTGCATTTTCTATTTTTATTTCAGTTATAGTTATTTTAGTAATTTTACAACATCAAACTTATTTTATTTTGTCTCTTTAATATATTTTTTATTTTATTTCCATTTTTTTTAATTAATGAAAGAATTATTTCTAAATATTGTGGCAACAATAGTTACAGTAAAGTTTTCCAGTATCAGCACTGCATTAGTACGAACAGATTATTTCAGAGCAAAACACAAAAGGCCCTAAAGAACGCAGTGAAGGATGCAGCAGAAGGACTGCTGACTCACTGAAAACATCATTTCTGCCCTGCAATCTCCACTAGAGGCCAGCATTTAATGCCTGTTTGGTCACCCTGAACGCAGATGAATCCTGTAATAATACTGGGCTTTTATCAGCAGCACTTTCTCAAGTCTCCTGAAGAATAAACTACCTTGTTGCCATGACGACGAGCAGCAGAACTCATTGTATACAAGTCTGGACTAAACTCAAGTACAGTATCAGATCGAACCAGATATAAAAACATTTATTAATTTTGTGCAATGAACATCTATTTAATTTTGTTCTGCTTTTTCTATTACAATGTTTGAATTAATGAAGCATTTCATCAAGTGCAAGGACTGGCATGAGCAGCAGACTTACTCCATTATAAAACTAATCAACACCTGTTCAAATCTCCTTTAAGTGATATATCACCAAGCACAAACACTCATATTACACCATCACCATGTTCATAATTACACAGTTTTTAAAGTAAAAAAAACAACACAGAGATCATTGGAGTATGTCTTTCTACTTTAAAATGTTACTCTCAGTTCAATTTTACTTAAAACTGTTTCAGTGTTTATGCACTATTATAATATTTATAATATATTGAGATGTTTTAGCTGCTATTTTTATATAAGGTCTCAGAGTCTTTTCTGGAAAGAATATATTATATAAAAATATAAATAAATATGTTTTTACATATTAAGTTTTAGTAATTGCTGTGCTTTTGTCATTTTATAGCTTTTTTTGGTAACACATATTTCTATTTTATTTATTTTTTAATACATATATTTGCCATTTCTTTGCAATTGTGAAATTTACTAGCAATGAAAATTGTTTCAAAGAATCCTACATCAACTCTCAGTGTTGTTGTATAGCTATATTTTTTTAAATATTTTGACTTAACATATATTTTATACCATCTGTTTTTAATGCTATTTGCAGCTATAACAATCAAGTATAATAGTTTCAAAGTTTCAAAGCAAATCCTGTAATGCATTGCATGAATATTAACCTCACGGTGCACATACTTCCAAAAGTTATTACAATTAAAGTGACGTCGGTTTAATTATTAATTATATTAATAAAACGTATGTGGATCCCAAAAGAAACCAAATATGGTGTTTACAAAGCGTGCCATGATGTAATGCTGCCAAACATTCACATGCTGGAGGTTTCGCGGGGCAAAAGGGCAAAATGAGGCTGATCTACCCGCCCCTGACAACCATCACAAACCTACACAACAACAGCAGCAGCAGCTCACATTCACTCCGCTTTAAAGCTTTAAACACGACAAACTCCGCTCAAACTCACCCACAGTGCGGGAGATAACGCGCTCCAGATGACGTCACCGCAGCACGAGTTCGTCTGAAGCGCTTTATTACTTCGATCAAGGTGACACGAGGAGGCTTTAACAGGTGAGTTTACCGACGCCGAGTGACGTTTAACCGACGTGATTCATCAGAGACCGTCGCAAACACCAAATGAGACCCAGAAACTTTTGATTCAACTTTTTAGGCGTTTCATTAACTGTATTTGTTTCATGCACGAATATGATTCTTGAATGTGTAATTTCAAATGATAATTTGTGTTTATTTTACATTATTGATCCATCACTTGTAATGAAGCTTACAAATAATTTAATAGGAAAAAACTGAACAGCTTATCACAAACAACTCTTTCAAAACACTGTAATAATCTCATTGTTAACATTAAAACTATTCATCTGAAGTTAGAAGAAGTTAGAACTCAGAAGTTCACCTGAAGCGGTTTATTTTTATAAAAAACACCACGACGAAATCTTTAAAAAAAAATAGTTGTAGCCTACTTGTTTCACTGTTAATATTAAGATTAACATTGAAAATATTCATCTGGAAAGATCTCACGTTTCCGATTGACGCTGTTCTATCCCGATGACGTCAACGCGGCAGAAATTCACCTGATGCGGTTTATTTTTACACACACAAAAAAACCAAATATATATTTAAATAAACTTTAGCATACTGTATTTTCCCACAGTTAATGGGTTTAATGTTTACAATTATGTGTTTCAAAACATTGATTTGGCTATAACCTACTAAACAACTAGTCAACTTAAAGCAACACAGAACTTCAAGAACCAAACTTCATCATGATCAAGATCTTTGATCTTTTGTGGTGAAATTGTGAGCTATTCCTACCTCGTCTGATCCTTACGACTGACCAACGTAGTCAATACTTTGACTCAAAAAAAGCAGATCATGTAGATGTAGGGCACACTTTCAGGAAACCAGACAAAACACTTTCCAATCTCATGTGTAGCTGTTTGAAATGTGACTATACTTCACGTTCATCAGATGACGGTGTAACGCAGAAGATGATGTTCTGTGTCGCCCAGTGATGGACATGAACAGGAAAGGCTGTAATCTGATGGTTTCTCCGTCCGGTACGGCTCAGGTACCTCACCTGAGGGTCCAGACGGGTCACTCCTCTTCTCCATCTGGAAACCCGGCCCTTCTTCCCACACTGAGCCTCCACCGGCAGGTGCTTACCAATGGGAAGCTGGGATTTCCGCAGTCATCAAGACATCAAGCCCCGCCCCTTTCACTCCCCTCATCCTCCTTCAAACAGCCAGCTCGACCCAGCTGCCCAGACAATGGTAGGAAATTTATACAACAATAAACATCTCCAATCTGAATGCTTAGAATCTGCTACGAGCCATGTTCAGTGACCCTGGACCACAAAACCAGTCATATAAGGTGGTTTGAAATTGAGATTTTTACATTATCTGACAGCTGAATAAATAGCTTTCCACTGATGTCCAGTTTGTTATAATAGGACAATATTTGGCTGAGATACAACTATTAGAAAATCTGGAATCTGAGGGTACAAAAAAATCTAAATGGCTTTTAAAGTTGTCCAAATGAACTTCTTAGCAATGCATATAAATAATCAGTAGTTTACAAAATATCTGGATGGAACACAATCTTTACTTGATATAAAAGAAAAATAGATAAATTAGGCCCATACAATGTATTGCTACAAATACAACCGTGCTGCTTAAGACTGCTTTTGTGCTCCAGGGTCACATATTGGAAAGGGGTGAGGGAAACAGGCCATAGCTTCATGTCTGTGCTGCACTCTACCCATAATGCTCAGCTCAGTGAGCCAGAACACTAGACATGATGCTCTGAATTAGATAGGGGACTATTAAACATCCCCACTGCCATTTAAACAGCACTTCCAGCCTTCGCTTCATCTCAGACTGTCAGAACAAAGAGAAGACATGCATTCTCATCACAACAGCACTAAATCAGTCCTACACACCTGTAATACGGTTTAATAAAGTCAACATGAAATCAGAATCAAACCCATTGTGCTTTCTTAATCTGTGCTCACGGTGTCCTTCGGTTCGACTTTCCTTTCTTATTTTACAACCATCACCATCTAATAAATGACTTAAGTAGCAGTAAAAGTGTGTTGGAAATGCATTTTTTTAAATGGTGCTTTACACAATATAGCACTTTATATATATATCAGTTCAAAGCTGCTGGAAAGTGAAGTGTTGTAATTTTGGATTTAAGACTGTTTTTGTAACCTTTAAATTAAACAAGAACACTTGACAGCATCGTCTCATCTTGTCCCCCTCAAAAACACATTGTGCTGGACCGGTTTACATACTGGATCATACTTCAGTAGCGTTCGTCTATATCTTCTTCCAAAACCCTGGCTCTTATATTTTTGATGATTAACCAAGCAGAAAGCTTGTACCCACACATGGAACCAAAGCAGAGAGAGAAACTCATTAGTACTTAACAGAGCAGAAACTCTTCCTCGGCTTTAAGGGTTTATTGTAGGAATTCCATGACTATTCATGTGTTTCTGTTCAATAGAGACCAAAAATATCACATTAGAGGACAAAAGCTTGGGTAGTTCCGGACAAAAATGCGGGAAAATATTTAAAAGTTTGCTTTACAAAGACGTACTAGGTTTTAAATAGCATCTGGACATTACTGGTTGACCTGTGATTTATAAACTCAGTATTAATGAGCTGTCATTATGTCTGTTTTAATAAAACACCAGCTAGTTACTTCATATTTAATAGTCAGTATAAATTTGCAGAGCATGTAAAGACACCAGAGGTTGTTGTTATTATTGAGCTTTAAATCTTTAAGTGCCATTTGCAAACAAAAGAAATTCTTGTGAAGTTGCTTCTAATCGACACCGTGAAAAACAATAAAGGTAGAATAGGCAGTACTGAGTAATCAGGATATGCATCTGAACAGACCAATCATGGTCCTGTTATGCTGTACAAGGAAGGAAAATAATTATATCTCCAGGGCAGAACTGCCTCTGATCTATTGGAAACGCAGAGCTTGATTATTAGTTCTCTGCCGGAGACTGGTTTGGAGTCTTTTAGGGCTAGTTTTTCCTCCTCTTTAATGTCTGGTTTTTATTCTGACAGCCTGGACTTTAGCATTACGTGAGCGTGCAGCAGGAGTTCAAGACTTTTTGTTCTTTTCACAAACTTGAAAGTTTGATTATGTGCAATTTTGACAGGATTTTATACAGCATAATGCATTATTATTCAATCATGCGTCTGATGAAACGTGACTCTTTCTCAGGTTACTTGTCATTGGGGATGAACAGAAAAGTGTTTGGGCCGTGTGGAGGTTCAAATCCGCAGGTGACAAGCAATGCCATGCTGGTCCAGAGTCTGGGTCCAGTTTCTTCACACATTTCAGTCCAAAACGGCCCACCTCATTCACTCACTGTTCCCTTCACTGATGCCAGGTAAATATCATGACACACTTACAGTAGAAGTAAAGAGCTCTTCGCGGTGATGCCATAGAAGAATCATTTTGGGTTCGTCAAATAAACTTTAAGGGATCAGCTCTTAAAATAAACATTCAGTACTTTACAGAACCTTTTGTGGAATTGAAAGATTGCACAGATGATAAAGGTTCTTCATTTCAGAGAAGAACCTTTATATTTCAGAGTGAAAAGGGAATTAATTTCTGTATTATGTAACAAACAAAAGAATATGTTTTTATGTACAACTCAAATTGTGGGAAACGCTGGGAATTTTTTTTATTACATTTGCATAAAATGAAAACTAAAAGACATTCAAATCACATGAGCCAATATTTTATTAAACTGAGATGTTTTACACTTTTATTTACAATATGAGCTCATTTCAAATTCGATGCCAGGTCCCAGTTGTCGTAGGGGCAAAAAAGGGCTGGAAAAGCAAGAAACTGTAGAAATCTCTGTGTGTGAGGGACACGGCTGGAGATGTTTGTTGGAAGGTCATGGTCCTCAGACGACACTCATCACTCGTCACATGATTCTGTCATTAACATTACCAAATGGGCTCAGGAATACTTCCAGGAACCTCTGTCAGTAAACGCAATCCTCCGAGACGTCTGTAGACGACACCTAAAGCTCTATCATGATAAAAGAAGCCATGTGTGAACATGGTCCAGAAGCTTGTCGTGTCCTGCGAGTCAAGACTCATTTAAAGTGAAAAAGTGTTCTGTGGTCAGACGAGTCCAAATTTGACATTCTTGTTGGAAATCACAGACTCTGTGTCCTCCGGGTTAAAGAGGACAATACCAAACACACACTGCAGCGATTACAACAGCAGGACTTCTAGAAGATGAGTCCAGAGCTGAAGTGACCTGCTGCAGTCCAGATCTTTCACTTATAGAGAACGTCTCAGTTACCTATTGTAACCCCTCGTTCCCTGATGGAGGGAACAGAGACGTTATGTCGTGACGACAGACTGGGGTCTGACTTGGGAGCCCTGATTCGCTCTGAGAGAGAAAAAACGCCAATCAGAATCCTTCTGAATGGCTAGTGGAATTTGCATGCTGAGCCACTCCCTCGCTCAGCGGGTATAAATAGGCAGCAGCTGCAACCACTCTTCAGATATTGCTGAGGAGCCGAGAGCCAGGCCCTCTG
>JAUCMU010000079.1:889055-900772 GCA_032275025.1 Enteromius treurensis
CAAAAGATTATCTGCATCAGGGCTCCCAAGTCAGACCCCTGTCTGTCGTCACGACATAACGTCATAGTGACTGACAGACAGGGAACATCTGGAGCATCATTACACTAAAAATATGTCAAAGACAACCTGGAAGCCTATATCAGGCAAAAAATGCCAAAACACAAGAAAAGGTTATGCTACACCATGATTAACATGACCCCGTCACTATTTTGAGACCTGTAGCAGGCTTCTAATTTGAAGCGAGCTCATTTTGTGTATAAAAGTATACAATTTCTCAATTTAAACATTTGTTTTGCGCTCTTTGTTCTACTGTGAATAAAATACAGGCTCATGTCATTTAAAAAAAATATATTTAGCTTTCATTTAATTCAAATTTTAATGTCCCAACATTTCCAGAATTCGGGTTAAGCATGCATTGTCCACAGGCTGTCAAACTCCAAAAACTACCATATATATAGCCCATTCGCACTATATTCCAAAGCCAAACAGGTCGATATACTGTAGACATTATCCACTGAAAACCTTACTTTCTACCAAAACTCTCCTTCATGCTTCTTCGTATTTCATCATTATTTACTCACCCACATGTTGTTCCATGACTTTCTCTCTTTCATCTTCTCTTGTAGTCCATTTCAGATCTTCACCTAATTTAAAAATGACATATATGGAAAGCATTTATGCAAATAGCATTGGTTGTCTCTCTTATACTAGTTTAACAAGTGTCTCAGTACAATGTTCCCACAATGTCTTTATAACCTAAATTTATTTCCAGTGTTCTTGTGACAAACCTCACACAACAAATGGCACAAATTAGGAGGATTTTTCAGTGAACAACCACTTAAATTATATTCCTGACATTGAAACCTGTACAAATAATTCTCCATGGGTTGCTTTGAGATGGAGAGGAGTAAATAAGGACTGTAGTAAACAGGATTTGACTATACCTGGATGTTTCACTGTATTTTGCAGGTGTTTGCTGTCCAGAGAATCCCTGGCCTCGACCACCCTCAGCATCGCCGAGACGCAGTCGATTCGCAGCAGTAAGCTGGACTGGCCCTATGGTTACCGCGTTCTGCCTCCTTTAGGGCTAGGGTTTCACCAGACTACAGAAGCAGTGGATCCCAATCTCATTCCTGCAAGCTCGTTGTCTGAATCCATCTCCAACCCCGCGTCTCTACCACATTATCTCTTCAAGGAGGACGCCAGCAGTCCCCGGCTCTCGACTCGCTCCAAAAAGCGAGCGCTGTCCTTGTCTCCTCTGTCAGACGGCCTCGGCCTCGACCTCAACTCCATCATCCGAACCTCGCCCACGTCGTTGGTGGCATACATCATTGGTTCTCGCGCGTCGCCGGCCTCACGTCCCACTCCTTCTCCTCTGCAGTCCGATGTTTGTGGACACCTGCTGGGTATCAGAGGCAGCTGCATCCCTCATCCCGGCCCCGGCAAACACATCACCAAAGACAGGTCAGTCCGAAGAGTTTCCGCATCTTTGAGGCAATGCCACACTGTAAAAGTATATAAATAAATAAAACTTAAAAGGCGATTTTGCACCCTCAGATTCCAGATTTTCCAGATATATTTATAAAAATACGTTTATGTGAAATGTAATTTAAAACACAGAAATAATAATAATAATAATTAGATTTTAAAATAATAAACAATAAAATAATTTACTGAAATACATCAACTGAAATACAGTAACTGAAAAACAATAAAAAATAAAAACAAACTCATTTTTATTTTAATTAGTTGCTTAGGCAATATTTCTCAGTTATTGTATAAACTGAAGTACTCAACTATTTCTTTCTTGGTCAAATATTGTCCTATCCTAACAATCCATAGAAAGCTTATTTACTTATCTTTCAGATAATATATAAATCTCAAAAAATTAACACAAAAACACTGACTGTTTTTGTGGTCCAGGTTCACAAATTTGAAATATAACGCAGGGAAATCTGGCAATGTCAATTTACGGTTATTAACTGTAAATTATACATTATTTTTCCACTTTCAAAAAAAAATATTTTACTGTAAAATTGTGATGTCATGTCCAGTAGTTTTTCTCTCGTATATAGTAGGGAAATTTACCCTCAACCAAATAATAGGTTTTTACTGTAGCTTTTTTAGTGTTTTACTGTTTTAGCTGTTTTTTTTACAGTGCACTAGAAGACCACTTTACTAATCTAGTGGTGGAGCACCAACTTCTGCCTGGACAGGAGATCCAAACTGGGACAAAAAACAGCCTGTCGCCTTCCATACAGCTTCAGTTTGAATTAGCCGCTATTATTAGGACTCCTAGTCCTCCTCGAGGCCCTCCACCGCCCTATAATGCCCATCTGAGAGCTTCTCACACTCAGATCCCAGCGGTGTCTTCTGACAGCCTCAGGGTCCTTCCGTCGACGCTCTGCCCGATGCTGGAGGAGGACGAGGAGGAGGACGTCAGCGGAGGACACTGCTGCCGCTGGCTGGACTGTGGTGCTGTCTACGGCCAGCGAGAGGAGCTGGTCAAGCACATCGAGAAGATCCACGTCGACCAGCGCAAGGGCGAGGACTTCACCTGCTTCTGGGCCGGCTGTCCTCGCAAACACAAGCCTTTCAATGCCCGCTACAAGCTCCTCATCCACATGAGAGTCCACTCCGGGGAGAAACCCAACAAGTGCTCGGTGAGTCCGTGGAGTTTCTGAAAAAAAAGACATGTTAATAATAATTACACACACACACTTTTTTTAAATGATATGCATAAATGTTATGTTTATAAGTGATAAAAAAATATTTATATAGAAAATAACTTTAATATATTTATAGAAATAATAATTTTAAATAATAAACAATAAAATAATTGTAACAAATTAACTTTATTTTTATTTCAATTAGTTGCTAAGGCAACATTTCTCATTTTAATGTAGTTTAACCTGGAGTAATAAAATAACAAACTGAAAATGTAAAACTATAGACGTATTAAAAAGTGACAAAAAATGACAAACACAAAATTACTGAAATTTCAAAATGGAAAAAAAGCTAATTATAAAACAACACATTTATATTTAAAGAAAACCCTCTTTATATTAAACTCTAATATTAATAGGAAACAAATTTAATCACTATGAAATGATACTTTAGAATACAAGAAAAAATAATTTAGTATTTTAACAGGTTGCCAAGGCAGTATTTCTCATTTTAACTTTAACCTGTACTAAAGTATTAAAATAAAACTATAATTTAAAACATATATAAAAACTGTATGGACACATTAAATAAAAACTAGTAATAAAAATCCTTACTAAGTAAAATGTTTGATTACTAAAACTGTACAATTAAAACCAAAGAAATGTAAATAAAAAATGAATAATCCAGGATATAATAAAACTGTGTGTGTGTGTGTGTATATATATATATATATATATATATCTAACAGTTTTCAATTGTAAATATGCTATAAAAATAGCAGATGGTAAAGTGACAGAGCAGAACATTTATCACAAGTAAGTGTCTGACGGTGTTAAGTTCAATTTCAGAAGGGTTTCATGGCCCTTCTGAACACTCTTCTGGTTCAGTTTCAGGGGTGAAAGCATCTTCTGTATCTTAGTTTAATGTGGAGACACAGCTAATTGTATACAGAAGACAACACCTTTCAAAACAACGCAGTTGTGTTAGAATAAAAGATATCTAAATCAAACTTTTGATATCATTAAAGAACCATTAAGGAACTTTTCTATTTAGAATAATTAAGAGAAGTGCACAAACAAGCATTTTATTAAACGCCTGTGTTTTAGCTGTTGCAGGGTAAGGACACCCCCCAGTGGCTTCCTCCACTGATCTCGTGTTTCTTTTCTGCAGAGCTTCAGGGGTTTTCTTGCTTTCTTCTGTCTACTGCTGCGGCATTACCAGCACCTCTGCTGTCTTTTTGTTTAGGAGAGACTCTAAACTAGCTAATAATCACCGCTAAGACATTAACAAGAAACAAAATCCCTGGCGATGTAATCGGTGTAGCTGTGTGCTTTAATAGGCTGCATTACTCTTCTTCTGTGAGGTTTTTCTCCTCTCTTTTAACTCCAGCCATCAGCTAATTAGTGATTATCCTTTATAATTGACATGGGAGTTTGTGCAATTATGCAGTTATTAAAAAGGGAAAAAAGACTCAGGTTTAAGCTCTGGCAAAGACACGACTGCCTCCTGCCATAGGCTTCAATCAAACGGACAGAGTTCTGGACGCCGTCAGATGCTGTCGGGCCCAGAGGATGTTTTATACTCGTTCTGCGTCTGAATGTACTTCAAAATAGTCAGGTATATATTCACATCATGTTGAGTCATTTACATTCTTCTGTGAGACACTAAAGGAGAAGTATTGTGGAATATTTGGAAGCATTCACTTTCTTAAACTTTGTGTTAAATTTAAAATAATAATAATAATAATTGCAAGGCAGGGTTTCTGAAGGTCTTAAAAAATATGAATCTGCTCTTCCACAGAAAGTCTTCATGGCTATACATTTTGCACACACACTAATATTACAGTATTTATTAGAGATGTTTATATATTTGTTTTCCAGAATGAAATATCCAAACATCCTTCAATCAAGATATGTTTATTTCAAACAAAACAAAAAGAAAGAAATTATGTAAAACTGTGTGTGTGTGTGTGTGTAGCACACTATAGCACATTCATTTAATAAACTAATTAAAATTAATTAAAATAGGTTCATTTTTAATGCTGTGCAACAAGATTTTCTTTTGTAAAATGAATTAAAGTGATGGAGATCTGTTTTTTCAAACTCCTGCTAATCAACTTATTTACAACATTTACATTTAGAGACCATACCAGCATATTGTGTATTGATGCAAAAGTCTTAATTTGACTTTCATAAAAAATGAGTATCACTCATTCAGTATTACAATACAGTTAATGATGAGGAAAACCCTGAAAATGGTACAAAAGAGTAAAGATGCTGATGAAAACATTTTACAGTGCATGCAGAATCAAGGCTGTTGCTATGCAGTTGCTAGGGTGTTCTTAGTGCCTTTAACACGTTGCTATGGGGTTGCTAGGGTGCTGTGGTTGTTCAGTGTTAAGGTTTGTAAAGTGATTTTCTGCAGGAGTGTGTTGTTTTCTTGATCAATCATTAATAGCACACACATACCTGTGGTCAACCTTTAGCTCCGCACACTTACTCATTAAGTAAGCCTCTGCTGTTACCATGGCGCCGGATGGTTTTGCAGTGAGCGTAAGGAAAGACCAAACTCAGACACAAAGAATCTTTTCTGTAGACAAACGCTCCTCAGCGTCTTTGAGATGGACAGTAAACATCCATGAGTCTCGTCAGTATAATCACCGATCTGGAGACCTTTCAATCACTGACCCTTCCCAGCATGCTCTGCTTCGTACATCTGCCCATCCATACATGTGACCCGGGACCACAAAACCGGTCATAAGGGTCAGTTTTTCACTGAGATTTATACATCATCTGAAATCTGAATGAGAAATAACTATTTTATAGTTTATATAACTATTAGAAAATCTGAATCTAAATATTGAGAAAATCATCTTTAAAGTGATGACTAGTACTAATCATATATGAAATCATATATCTGTCTTTCCATCCATCTATCTATCTATCCATCTGTCTATCTGAATATCTCCCAATCCATCTATCCACTCAACTATCAGTTCATCTATCTATCTGACCCCAATCTATTCATCTGTACACTCATCTATCCATCTCTCTGTCTATCCATTCAACCATCTATCGATTTAAGTATGCATCTATCTATCTATCTATCTATCTATCTATCTATCTATCTATCTATCTATCTATCTATCTCATTTTTCGAACTTTCTGTTCCTTTATGTATTCATCCATCCATCTATCCATCTTTTTTCCATCCATCCATCTACCTATGTCTATCCATCTATCTATCATCTATCCTTTTTCTAACTATCTGTCCTTTGTGTGTATCCATCCATCCATCCATCCATCCATCCATCTATCCATCCATATCTATCAATTATTTTGACTATCTGTCCCCATATGTATTCATCCATCCATCCATCTATCCATCCATATCTATCTATCTATCTCTTTTTTTAATTATCTGTCCCTATATGTATTCATCCATCTATCCATCTTTTTCCCATCCATCCATTTATCCATCTTTTTTGCATTCATCCATACATACATCCATCCATCTACTTATGTCTATCCATCTATCTATCTATCATCATCTATCTATCATCATCTATCCTCATCTATCCTTTTTCTAACTATCTGTCCCTTATGTGTCTATCCATCCATCCATCCATATCTACCTATCTATCTCTTTTTTAACTATCTGTCCCTTTATGTATTCATCCATCTATCCATCTTTTTTCCATTCATCCATCCATCCTTCTATCTATCTATCTGTCTGTCTCTGTCTGTCTGTCTATCTCTTTTTTTAATTATCTGTCCCTATATGTATTAATCCATCTATCCATCTTTTTTCCATCCATCTATCCATCTTTTTTCCATCCATCCATCCATCTTTTTACCATTCATCCATCCATCCATCTACTTATGTCTATCCATCTATCATCTATCCTTTTTCTAACTATCTGTCCCTTATGTGTCTATTCATCCATCCATCCATCCATCCATCCATATCTATCCATCCATCCATCCCTTTCTATCTATCTATCTATCTATCTATCTATCTGTCTATCTCTTTTTTTTAATTATCAGTCCCTATATGTATTCATCCATCTATCCATCTTTTTTCCATCCATCCATCCATCCATCTTTTTTCCATCCATCCATCTACTTATGTCTATCCATCTATCATCTATCCTTTTTCTAACTATCTGTCCCTTATGTGTCTATCCATCCATTGATCCATCCATCCAACATTTTTTTCAACTATCTATCTGTCCCTTTATTTATCCATCCCTTTAACCATCTATCGATTTATGTATCCATCTCTCTATCTATCTGACTATCAATCTATCAATAACATTTTCTAATTCATGCTGATTTCAGTTATGATTTTCATCAGCTGAATGACAAAACATGTAAAAAAATCCCACGAATAGACGACTCTTTTCATACGAGGCTAGAAGAAAACACCTGGCAACCACACATTAACTCTATAAACCCATCTAAACACTCACTCAGTGTAGAAGTGTGTACGTTTTATTTGCATGTGATACCATGCTAAGGAGTTTCTGCTGCACAAAAGATTATGGTAATAACTGTGTATGATAGTATATTAATATGTATATGATAGCACACAGTTCTTGCTGTGCTCGAGGCCTCTGGCAGAGTTTGTGATAATCTGATTAACACATAACTTACGGATGCCAACGCTGAAACTCTTAATACAATCATTATCAGATCTGCCAAGAATAGTGGCGGTTTTCGACAGCTGTAAGGAGGGAAAGTACTCTCGTCTGTCTCTTAAGAAACACTCTTTGTTCATGTGAAATGAGATCCGAGCTTTTAACCGTTTAACAGATGCAATCTCAAACAATAGAGCTTCAAACAGCCGTCACAGCTGAAGAGCAGCGACTTTCATCTGTTTTGATCATGTGAGGAATCATGACGCCTTTGTTAACGTCACAATTTTGATTGACCTTTCACTTTAAAATCCACATAAGAATATAAAGGCCTTACGTTATGCTTTATTGTGTAATAATGTATCACTTCAAATAACTTCCTAAAGGACATTCTACAAGAGCTTAATGTTTAATGCATTATAACTGTGAATACTGTGAAAAATAAAGCATACAGACAAGCAGATGACTACAATGTCTTTAATTATACTTTAAGCTTTTTTTTCTACCTTGTTTTTTAAAACACTGTCTTAAGGCATTACGCCACGGTGCATTATTGCATTCTTATTTTAGGCTCATCTGCTTGTCTGTACATAGTATCATGTGTGAATAACGTGTTTAATGAGTTTGGTCTTTTAAAAACACACATTAAATGCATTCCATTTGTCTTTAAATACTCCATCTCATTTTCTCCTCCAACTTTAAAATCATCATAGTTCTACCTTTTCTGTAAAGGCCATTTGAGTTTTTTACATTTCGGCTTTGTAAACACTGGCTGTGATATTTCCAGCATCGTGTGCATGCGCATCTCAGAGCTAATTCTAGCTGAGGGTGACTAAATTATCTGGACATTTTTATTCTGATAGACTATCTGTCTATCCATCCATCCGTCCATCTCTCTGTCTCAGAAGACCTTCGTTCACCTACATTACTCAAATGGAGTTATTTTTGATGGAATCAGAGAGCTCTCATCACAAATATCTCTAAAAGGTTTTTGGAATAACATGAGGGCGAGTAATTAATGACAGAACTATCCCTTTAAATCTTTTAGACTGTCCCTTTCCTAGCCCTAAATAAATGATAATGAGAAGTTGTAGTTGTCTGGGTGATGTTAAACTCGACTGCTGGCACTCTCTGTATGGAGGATGGCGTGCTGCCACGGCTGTCAGGGGCCGCTGGTGACTTTGAGCAGCACATTGGAGCCGTGTTGCTGTCTATTCAGGGCCTGGTCTCTCCGAGCGGCCAACAGGACTCTGAGCTTTATTAAATAAAGTCCGTGTGAAAGGTCCTCGAGTGCACAGACACGGCTGGACATCTGTGTTCCCGGCAGGCCTGAGCTGAATGTTCATTGATCGGCTCTCTTCTGTGAAGCAGAGGACAGCTGGGATGGTTAAGGTGTAGTTTACCTTCAAGATACATGCTCCTAATCAATCAATAAATCTATCTATCTATCTATCTATCTATCTATCTATCTATCTATCTATCTATCTGTCTGTCTGTCTGTCTGTCTGTATGTCTGTATGTCTGTCTATCTATCCCGCACTTTCTGACTTTTATCACACTTGTCAGAGAGCTGAGAGCCTTCTATCTATCTATCTATCTATTATGCACTAGTGGTTAACGTCTCTAATTAGAATTCATTGTTAGCACTTACTATCACTCATGTTTGTTTGTGATCATTATTTATAAGTTAGGATTAAGAAGGATTTTGGAAAGATGACAATCTGTGTTCGTGAAGAAACTACACAACGGCTGTGTCCCGATTAATCCGATCCCAGACACTCGCGGCTCAAACAAACAGCATGCGCCGAGGCACTAAACACATCCAACACATCCAGAATTCCTCTGCCGAGATTTACAAGCAAACGTCACCTCTGCCAACGCAAAGAAAAGAGAAAAAGCACCGAATTCCTGTCCATTAGTGACAAACCTGCAAACAATCCAACAGAACTGAAAGTCCAGATCTTCCTGTTCTCACAAAACAAACCAGCTTCTGTTCAGTCTTTAGAATATAGATTCAATTTAGATGAAGATCAACATGAGCTTTGTGATTAAAGTCTCTAAATGACACCCACATGCAATACTGCTATTGATATCTTCTAAAATAACCGCGTCGTTATAAAACAATCAAACACGCTGACAAAAACACACAGTTAATGTCCAACCCTTTGTCTTCATCAGATTCCTCTAGTATAGGATGAGCTCTGAGCAGAGGAATTCCAGCTATTGCTGAAGTCATCTTCTGATGATTTTAGTAGGTAATCATTTATTCTGAAACCATATTTCTGAAGGTCAGGACGTTTGTTCACAGTTCGGTGGTTTCTGGTATCTGTGTCCATGATCGCTGGCATTCCTGTCAGGACATTACAGAGGACAAAGATCAGAAATTTCACATTCTTCCGAGATGACAAATCGCTGTGATGTCATTTAATCAAGGTGAACAGTCAAGCCTTTGATCTTACATTCTAAGCAAAAAAACTTAAATAATTTTTTTAAACTCACATATGCACAATAAATCAGAGTAAAATGTTATTATTTTATACATAATATATAAAATATGTTTATTTAAACATGTTGGGCAACAATTAATTGCATCCAAAATAAAATATTTACTTTATATAATATATGTTTGTGTTGTGTATATATATTATGAATATATAAATACACACACATACAGTATTGTTAAAATATTGTGTTATATTAATATAATTTATATTATATCAAAATATATTTAATATAGAAACATATGTTATAATTTATATATATATATATACATATTTAAATATATACTGTATGTGTGTGTATTTGTATACTGATAATAAATATGTATGTATAAATAATATTTTATATATAATATAAAATATTTAGAATAATATGTAAATGCACACTAAAAAAGAAAAATATATTAATTGCATACTAAAAGTGTAACGGTAAAACAGTATATATTATTAATATAATTATTAATTTAATTAATTTTACTATGTTTTATGATATATGTGATCATTGTATTATATGAATAGACATATATTGTCATTTTATAGACCATTTAAATAGATTATAATCTGATATAATCTTCCCTGTGATGAAGTAAACCGACAACATCATCAAGAATGAAGTATAAGACACTTGACTTCTGGAAAGTAAAAGTGTGAAGCCTCGTTAAGTGTGACACACAGCAGAGATCATCATCCAGGAGAACGGATGAAAACATGTTGCCTAGGTTTTTTCATTTTAATTAGCTTATTTAATAATGCATAATAATAATTGCACAGACAATAGTGTTGGTTTAATCTAATGAAGACGGCGCAGAATGAGTCGAGGGAGCGTGAAATGGCACACGACTGCAAGCCAAGAGTCAAATTTGAGGGAAATTGCAGCAAAGTCTCCAGAGTTACTCATCAGATCTGTTCATTCAGCATCAGTAAAGATGGCTCGTGAAGCAGCAGAACACTGACCCCTCCTGGTCAGTCTGTGTCTGCAATCCAGAACAATCAAATCTCAAATTAGTCCGTATTCTTAGTCAAAGCTGCTAGTGACTGGAATTAGTGACAAAATTAGTACTATATTCTTGACTTCTCTCTATTAATTGCTCCTGGTTATTAACTTTCTTCTTATATCTTATTTTGTTTAGATTACTCATATCTTTTAGTTAGATTTTAATGTGCAATCATGTATTTGTATTTTTATAGTATTCAATTTTTTTTACTTTGTTGGTTGCCATGTGTGTCTAAATTGCTCTGTTTTGTGCCTTTTTTACAGCTTGTCTATTAATGTGTATTGACCCAAATAAAATCCTTCTTTTCTTTAGTATTTTTGTCTTGTTTTCTAGTATTAATATCGAAACATTCTTGATTGTAAAATGATTTAAAATATTAAGTCTTGTTTTCTAAAAATTTGTAAAAGTATTTTGTTAGTTTTTCCTTAAAACAAGCCAAAAATATATATCGATGGGACAGAAAAAAAAGTCATCTTAATTCAAATGCTAAACAAGATTATATTTCTTGGCCCGTTGGCAGATATGTTTGCTTGTTTTAAGGAAAAACTAACAAAATAACTAAAACAGAAAACTAGATATAATATTTTAAGTTCATCTTGATTCAAGAATTTTTAAATATTAATACTAGAAAACAAGACAAAAATACTAAAAGAGTATTTTTTGCTGCGTAGAGAGGAACAAAACTAAAGTTTATAATAATACAAATATATAAAGTTCAATCAAATAAATACTAATATTAAATGATAGTCTTTAAGAAGAGGATATGCAAGAATATAATATCATAACTGTCATGTTCCATGTCTGTCTGGTCTTGTTCTCCCCCCTGTCTGTGTGTTCTTGTTTGTAGTTTATTCGTGCCACCTGTCTTTTTCATCTGCCCTCACTTTAGCTCATTAGTTCCTGCATTTAAAGCCTGATGTT
>JAUCMU010000079.1:921944-932286 GCA_032275025.1 Enteromius treurensis
ACACGGAGAGGAGTAGAGTTTGAGTGGATAAAGACTCTTCAAGGACCACAGCTGGAGAATTGAAGAATATAGTCAAACAGCCGCCACATCAGCACATGTTGTTCAGGAGAGTTTAAGAAGAATTCTCCTCGCTCATCCAAAAACAATCTCCAGCATGTTCAGTTGTCAGACAGGACTGGAGCTACAGAAGGGACTGGCTTCTATGATCAGACGAAACTAAAACATGAGCTTTTTAGCAGCAATCACTTAAGATGTGTTTGGTGAACACAGGGATAAAACGTACTCCATCTGTCAGTGAAGTATACTGCTGTGTTGTTGATGATGTGGGTCTGTATTCAGCTGGAGGTCCTGGAACATCTTGTTTAGACACATGACATCATGGATTCTATCAAATACCTGCAGGTTCTGGAGAGATTCTGGATGAAGGAACTTCTTATCAGGTGTTCTCCAGGCGTTACAGGAGAAAACTCACAGCTGTTATCTTGGGAAAAGGACGTAGCAATAATTGGGTGCCAATAATTGTGGCTAACAAGTACTGGAGAAAAAGATTAATTTCACAACGAGTTTTTCTCCACATTTTCAATAGTTTTAATTCAAAGATAGGTGAGAATTGTGTGAATGTTTTGAAAGAAAGATCAAAAGGATAAACAATGCAGATTTATTTTCACAGCCACCTCCGCTCAGATTTACCAACGCTGCCAATATTAGTGGAGGGCACTGTATATTTATTTCATTTTATTTATGTTTTTAAGGCAAGTGGTTGCAAACCATTTATTTTAGCTAAATTTTAATAAAACAAATATTAAAAGTTGGTTGACTAATTATGACTTAAGCTAAAATAAAGCAAAAAATAAATAAATAAAAATTATATAGTGTGCAAAAGGTACTTTTGAAGTTGAAGAATAATGTTTAGGTTTTTAAAATGTTTTGTTTTAGTAACTGACCACTAAATGATTCTTTGGGGAACCAAAACTTGCGTTGCTGCACAACCCCCTTTTGTAAGGAACCTTTGTTTTTGTAACAAATGACTTTATTCGAAATGAGTCTCAAACTCAGATTTCCGTCTCAAAAGCGCATTTGACCCCTCGCGTCTTGCCGGGGCAGATTCAGGGCCGTGGGGGTAGAGACAGCAAGTGTTGCCCTCCTCTTGGGCCTTTGTTACCCTTCAGCTTTTGAGGCTGCAGTTGCTCAGCGGAGCTCTGGGTTTAAGTGGGCCACAGGGGAGCGGATGAATGAGAGGAGGTGAAGTCAGCTGGGCTCAGACAGGTGCCGCAGGGAGCAGGTGGGGTTACTTAAGACAATATACAGCAGCGCTTCAAGATGCACACTTTTACATTGGACGTCAAGTGCCTGAATGATTTATCAATAAACCAGAGTAAATCAAACAATGTAATCTATTATTTCCATCAACTGCACAGACTAAACAAAACTGGAATTCACATTTTTAGTTTCACACCGGCACATACTTTGATTTGTCTTTAAATTCGATTTTTTTTTTTTGCAAACTAAATAAATCATCTCTCCACACGTGTCTGGCTTGCTAGGATCGGACAATTTTTCTCTGAGATACAACTATTAGAAAATCTGAGGGAGCAAAAACCTCTAAATATAGAGGAAATCTGCTTTAAAGTTGTTCAAATGAAGTTCTTAGCGATGAATATTACTGATCAAGAATGATGTTTGATGTAGGACATTTTAAAAATATCTTCATGGAACTTGATCTTTAGTTCATATCCTTATGATTTTTGTCATAAAAGAAAAATGGATTAATTTGTCCCGTACAATGTATTGTTGTCTATTTCTACAAGTATCCGGTGCTGCTGTGCTCAGTAGGCCTCTAACAATTACGTTTGATTTTTTTTCTGGATTCCATTTTTTTCCCATTTTAATTTTCTCAACTCCTCTTGAATTGTTAAATGTAGTAATCATAAAGCATGTCTAATTAATACAAATTGTGAAGCATATACATTTTCACATCATTTAAACTAAGTATAACAAAAATGTTTAGGGCCCTATGAAATTTTATTATATTCACCTTTTTTTAAATTGTAACTAAATTCTGTGTTTTAGCAAAAAAATTAGCCAACTTTATCTTTTAAGGGGGATTTAGAAATGTTAGTATGCTGCTAGTAGTAGTAGTGGGCTATGTGTACATTTTATTAAAAAATAATAAGCATAGGGACGTTTATTTTGACGGCTTTACTTGAATACCTTCACAGTTCTGTGTGTGTGTGATATGACGCTAGTTTTACTCCGATCGAGCGGTTCTGGAGATGTCTGTGTGTTTATGTCTTTATTTAGTAAGACGACAGACGCAGAAACACGGCGAGCGTCACGTGTGTGTGTGTCGTAAACAAACCATTCATTAACAGATATTTAAATCCACTTCTGCAGCTTCATATTTACAGATACTAGTCCATATTGCGATTAGATTTTTATTAGTTCATTTAAAAAGATTCCGTAACATTAAGCAGTGAATTCTGTTTTTATGACTGGATTTCTTCCACGTTTTCTGCTTCGTGAAAATCATAGGGCCCTAGCTCCAGGGACACATACACCTCCCTAATCTTACCCAATACCTAAACTTTACTACCGTGCCAACTATTATAACACTAAATTATTATATAACTAACGTATTCTAAAAATGGGTTGTTAATAGTGGGAATTGAAGCTTAAAACAAAGCATGGCCACAGTTTGTATCCTTGTTGTGAGTGAATCTGTATTTAATGTAGTATTTTCTTTTACATTGTTTGTGATTTTGGGGTTAGGATGAGGGCATGTCACACAAACGGTTTCATCTGTCTCTGCATCTGTCTGATTTGTCATGCGTCTGAATAACAGATGCATGTGTGCTGAAATAACAGACAGAATTAAAAGTGATTTAGGTTGTAATGGAAATACATTTATAGACATCTTTTTATTTATTTCACTAAGTGCACAAATGGATAGATGCAATGCATCATTTGCATTTACCATATTTCATGACGCTATAATGGACACCAAAAAGTAATAAAGTAGTGTCATTTCAACATGTGTTTGCCTATTTCTAAACGAGATGAGGGTGTTGTGTGTCCCCATCAGAGGACATCTCTGTAGCATTTACAAAGAGGAGTTTAAATTACAAGTCTGTTTAATGAACAGTTATGGCTGGAGGTGTGTGATATTGACAAAAAAATGTCAATAAAAATCTATTTCCTGATATTTTATCAATAACAATAATTAGATGGTAGTTTGCCGAGTGTGTTATTGTGCTGGTGTCTCAAGAACTACATTGGACAGCTGAAACTTGCTTTTTTTTTATGTATCATACTCTGTGTGCCGGTCAGTTCACAGCAGTGATGGAAATGAATCTTTCTAATAAGTTTAAATAGAGCTTTTATGGACATTTTTACTTTTATAAAGCCCTTTTTTTAATAAAAGTGTGCATTATCTTTTGAGTCAAATTCTTCCATTTAATCAGTCCATTAGAATAATTAGACACTTAGGCTTTTACCGAGCAAATTAAGTCCGATCAGTAAAATGATCTTTTTGCTGAAGATGCATTTACACACTGTATAATGCAGGACACGAATGCATTGATATTTTGACACTGATTACTGATATTTGAAATAAGACGACACATTAAATGTGAAGTTAAAAGCACCAGTAGGTGGCAGCCGGGTGGGTTTACACTCTGTAAGTGCATTTATTTTTTTTAAGATATACTCAATTTTAAATTGCACATGGTTAAAACCACACTGACCATATTATTACAGATGCTGTATATGACACACCCTTGGTTCTGGTAAAAAATCATCTAGTTTGGAGCCATTATAGTGCTGCATGATGTTTTATTAACATAAAATCAATCCATTTAAACGGGCATGAAGTGTTCAGATGTTATCTGTGACTAGTTTAGCGTGTTCTGGATGAAGTCTGTTGACTCATTAGCGTGTGCATTGCAAATGGCCGTGATTATGTGTGAGGCAGGAATGCTGGGTAATCAGACGTTTAGGGCTGAGGGGGAGGTGAACTGAACACAACACCACCTGCACCC
The DNA here is from genome assembly GCA_032275025.1 of Enteromius treurensis. Classification (NCBI taxonomy): domain Eukaryota; kingdom Metazoa; phylum Chordata; class Actinopteri; order Cypriniformes; family Cyprinidae; genus Enteromius; species Enteromius treurensis. The sequence goes on from JAUCMU010000079.1 coordinate 925,982, forward strand.
TTCAGGTAAATGAGGAACAGAGGAAGAGGAGGCGGCAGGGAGCCTCTGGGGAGAGATGCTCGGCTGTCAGGAGGCACGAGGGTAATTAACCTGCAGAGACCTGATCATGGAAACTTGTGCGGCTGAGAAGCCTCGGGCTGCGTGTACGGTCGAGCGCCGCTTGTTTACATGCATTTTTATACAAGAAAAACCAATGCTAATGCACATGTTTTCTTGCATGAATCATTTCAGCTATACTGAATTCAGGAGGAACGTTAGCAGCGAGCTGTTGCTTTCGAGAACTCGTGAGCGGAGACAGACCTGGCCAGGCGATTAAATATTAACCTCATTTATTGCTTTGGGAACGGGCAGCGATCTCCACTCATTGACCTGCCCAGAACACACAGATCCACATCACCGGCGTGTGTTTGAGCAAGCAGAGGACAGGAAGTGACCTGAGAGCGATTAAACGCAGGGTTTTGTTAGTGTTACTGTGATCAGTCTTTTTAGTGGCGTTTGCATTCACCTGTTTTAATTTGCACTTTGGGATATTGCGTTAAAAAAAGAAAACTTAATAGGATAAACAGGAAAACGTGTCATTCTAAAAGTCTAGAGCGAAGTCTGGTCAAAGTGCTTCGTTATAAAAAAAAAAGCAACAAAGATTAAAAATCACATTTTTATCACATACTGGATCATATTCTGTAATAATATTAAAGCAAAGATGCTGTAGACTCCATCAGTTCTCCCAAAGCTGTATAGGGTTTTAACACGTCCTGGATCCATAATAACATTACACAGTTTTCATTTTTATGATGATTGAATTATTCTTCATACGCTTTCATAAGAGATTACTTGTTGCTGTGTGGGGCACATTGGGTTTATTTTTAATAGTTAAATCAAATTTTATTAATCAAAAAGCACGTCTAATTAATTAAAATCATGAAACACACATTTTCACATCAATTAATTTTGTTTATTGTAACTAACTAAATTCTGTCTAATTACATGAATGCATAAAACAACTTAATTGATTCAGTTTTGTCTTAAAGTAATCTTTTCTTTCACCTCAGAAATTCTGTCTTGTGTATTTCTTTTTTCTGGTTTATCAAATGAAGGCATAAAACTTTAGTTTCTTTCATCTTCTACTTATTGAAAATGAAGCCAACTTTATCTTTTAAAGGGGATTTAGAAATGTTAGTATGCTGCTAGTAGTAGTAGTGGGCTATGTGTACATTTTATTGAGAAATAATAATAAGCATAAGGACTTTTGACTGGTTTCTGTGAATACCTTCACAGTTCTGTGTGTGTGTGATATGATGCTAGTTTTACTCCGATCGAGCGGTTCTGGAGATGTTTGTGTGTTTATGTCGACAGACGCTGAAACACGGCGAGCGTCACGTGTGTGTGTGTGTGTGTGTGTCGTAAACAAACCTTTCATTAACAGATATTTCTGCAGCTTCATATTTACAATTCCGTTTTTAAGACTTGGTTCCCTGATTCTGTCCATGTTTTCTGCTCTGAGGAAATCAAAGGGCCCTAGCTGTGTGTTTGATTAGCACTTTCTAGACTCGCTCAGGAGATGCGTAATAGCGCTCCCTAGAGTAAACAGTGAAAACACAGAAACCTTCAATTCTGTTCATCAGGACAATATTATTCTCTTCAACTCAGTGGATGGAAACTTTATTCTCAAATGTTTTATCTGATATTTTGTGCATCAGTTTAATTCCTAAATGTTACTAGTGCTCAAACTTCCACCGCTAATTGTTAAAGGTGATTTTTTTTGTGTGTGTCCAAGGCGCCATGCAGACCCCAGAGGCAGGCGCTGACTCCACGTCCAACGTGCCCCTCCAGACCAGCGTGCCTGTGCCGCCTGCGGTCAGTGCCCAGCAGGTGGCGTCTCAGGTGCCCGTCCAGCAACAGGTGAGGCAGCCCATGTGTGTCTGTAGCTATCGGAGTTCAACAATGAAAATCTGCTGTGAATGTGCTCGCCCGCAGGCCTTCCAAGATCAGGAGGAGTGTGTCTCAGCAATGGATGGGAATGGGTTTCAATTTTCAGCAAATTGTCATTTTTGGGTGAAATGTGATGCTGTGCTTCACAAACAATAAGACATGTTTTTATTTTTGATTTGTATTTTAAATTTAAAAAGGGCCAGAAAAATTTTAATTATTGGGGGAGTAAAAAAAGGTTCCTGAATCTTTTATATTTTCATCTTTAAGATATTGAATACGCATTTATAACACCATAGTTTTGTTACTTTGGCATTAAATTGTGTCAGTGTTTGTAATATGACAGCTGACAGAGTGATGATAGATTTAATAAATCTTTTTTTTTTCTTTGCTATTGTGGCAAATGGAAATGTAATATCTATATTTGTTGTGGTACATATAGACCTTCAGCTTCTGAGAGCCACGGGAGCATGCAAGCGTTTGATTAGTGTGTGTGTAGATCTGGATGAAAGCGTGGTAAATGTAATATACTGCTGTTTGCTTTACTATCAGCTTGCACGGCTGCTACTGAAACCGCTTATTTATATATTCTCCTGTCTTTCTGGAGCCGTGAGTCACTCTCGCTGTAATGTGTGTGTTTCAGGCGCAGACTGTTCAACAGGTCCAGCATGTGTATCAAGCACAGGTGCAGTACGTTCAGGAGGAAAACAACAGCGTTTACACCAACGGAACCATGTGAGTGTGTTTACATACATGCTCCCTGATGATGAGGATGAACTCACATGCTGATAAGGGCTTTAGGATACCATTAAAATGGTGCAAGATGCAGAGTTAGTCCCTCATACTGCCATATACACATATATAAACAGGGGTTAAATGTAGAGCAGGCAACTACAACATGATTCATGATACTTGTTCTTTATTAACCCACTAGTTAAAGAAAATTCTACTCTGAGTGCAGCACACATGGAGTTGTCAACATGATGCAAATGTTAAAAACAGTCACTTGTTAAATATCTTTGCCGAAAAGATGCATGAACTACAAACATGCCATATGTATGACACGTGTGTTCAAAAATAATACAAGAAAATAAAAGGTAGACTGTTATTGTTCAGTATAAACGTTGTGTAAAAACAATAAACAGCAGCTTTCAGTCTTTCTTCATGAGGCGAACATGAAATATCAGACATACAGTAGATCTTTACAGCTTTTCCGTTGGGTTAGGGTTTTAAAAACACAGCACTCAAGTTAAAGGAAGTTTACTCCCCTCATATTTCACTGCCGTGATGAATCTTTATTAACACAAAAGCGCGTGCTGCGTTTACGGCGACTCGCTATAGGAAGTTGAATCATTCTCTTCTCTTCACTGGTATTATTGGCATACTGTCAAAGTGTCTAATGCTTGGTAGTATTTCTATTCAAAATTGCGATTCCTTGATTTAGAAATAATTTAATAATAATACATTCATCTATAAAATCAGAAAAGTTTTTGTAAAAAACAAAAACAAAAGAAAAGTGCCATGATTGTATTCACTCCAGCTCGGTGCTGTCACTGAAACATGCTTCTCTGAGAGACTCGTGTTCAGCCGCCTGGAAATGACCACAAGTATCAGTGAGTGGTCAGCGTAAGAGAGACAAGAGCACTCTGGGATGGGTTGCTTTTTACAGAAGCTGCAGAAAAGCACTTCCAGACGTTCACCCTCGGCGCGGGTCACCCAAAACTCTCCTAAGTGCTTCGGTCTGCTTTCTCTCTCGCTGGCGTTCAGATCACTCATATTCAGAAATTCACTCAGCAAGAGGCTAAGATCTTGTAAATTGGCTATTATAAATAAAATGTCATCAGCCGAATGGAGAAAGCGCATATCAGAATGGCAATCAAAAGCAATGTTCTCGATAAAATAGTTATGCTTTGGTGATTTCTGTCTCCATGGAAACAGCACTCTCACCTGAAGCTGAAAGGATGCGGACCCATCAAGACACGACTTATTATGTTTCTCGAGTCAATTAAAGAAAGCGTGTGCGCTGATATCGTTTGAAAATGTCAGAAATCATTTGAGTGAGAGAGCAGCCGAATCTCAAGCGCTCTTGTTTTTATCGGCAGACGGACGTATTCGTACTCGGAACCGCAGCTGTACAACCAGAACAGCGGCGGGAACTACTTTGATACGCAGGGCAGCTCGGCTCAGGTGAGCACGGTGGTGTCCACTCACAGCATGGCCAACAACGGCAACGGGAACGGCGCTCTGGCCATGGGGCTGTCCGGAGGCCAGATCATCAGCAGCTCGGGAGCCTATCTGATTGGAGGAAACTCCATGGACGGCTCCGCCCCTCACAGCGCGGCTCAGACCACTAGAGCCTCCCCCGCCACGGTGAGCTCCAATCACGATTGAGTGTTCAAAGATAGGCCTACTTACTCTGAATACATGAGCCGTCATCATTGCAACAGCCAAAAATACACTGCATGGGTCAAAATGATCCATTGAATAAACGCCTCCTGTAGAGAATCAATTCTTTTTTTGTAAGAAATATATCCATATTCAAAACACTTCTAGGGCTGGGTATCGTTTAAAACCGTTCGATACCTTTTTTCAATACCAATTTTATGAAATCGGTTTTAACAAAATGACATTATCTCAAAAAACGTTTTTCCCGCTTGTTGACATTTCTACAGACTCTAAACCTCCTCTCCCTGAAAAACGGATATCCAACACAACGAATCAGTGCAAATCAGTTTTTTCACACTAGTGCATTATTATTTATTCTGACAATAGCCTTATCATTTTTCCCCACTGAAAATTTTGTGCAACATAAAACATTTGTCTTTTAATTCATGAAGATTTTATTTTATTGTTTGAAAATGAAGGGGATACTGAAGAAAAACTGCTTTAATAATGTTTGTTGTAGTCTATTACGTACATTCTACTGAACAATAGTAAACAGAACCATACATTACACACAGAATTCAGGTAAATATTAACAAAAACTATTGAACGCAGGCGTGTGCTCACTGTGTGTGTGGTGGAAATGATATAAATAACATAATTATTCAGTCAGTACCCAAAAACAATTGATCTCGATACCCAGCCCTCCTCACTTCCGCTCTCATTCCAGCAGATGACCTGTTTGTTGATCAAGTTTCCCTTATCAGGAATAACTCTTGGTTTATATTGAGGGTTTTATTATGGATGTACTTTTTGAGTTCTTTTGGACTGCTGAATAAACACCCGTTCACTTCCATATAAAGACAATTTAAATATAACTCCTACTGGATTTATCTGAAAGAAAGGTCATATACACCTGGGATGTATCATGGGCTAAGTTGACGTATGTAAACTAAAACTATAAGGGCTAATCATTTTCTGGGTCTGAGCCGAAAACACACTTCAGAATCAGTAAATCTGATTTTTGAGCAACATGCAAAAAAATGAAAAGTTTTGAAGTTTTCGCAAACGTGATTTCATTAAAATGATGTTGATATCATATTATTGGAATGATCTTTCAATCTGATCTTTTAGATTTCATCACTCATACATTATCTTGAAGGTAATGGAGAATGTAAATAAATTAAAAAAACATTTTGCCAGTGCAGCTCACCAATATTATTAAACAGCATATATACAGAAGTAAATGATCTTTCAGTGATCAGTTCTTCACCGAACCTTTTTTTCTTGATGTGAAGAACATTTTAATGATCTAAAGAATCGTCTGAAAGTTTCCACAGATCTTAAAAATTGATTGGACTATTTACTAATAGTTGACTTTTCAGTATGTTTAAAACAAAACACATCTACCTTTTAGAGAAGCCATCAGGTCTTAAAATATCCCCTATGTAGGCATCTCATTAGGTTTCAGAACGGAGCCGATGTGTCTACAACTGATTTACTGTAAAAAATGATGCTCAATGATTAAGCTTGGCTTTAAGGGTTATTGGACTATTTTCAGCCAGCTTTGTGTTGTTGTGCGGCGAGTGCTATATTTAAATGAAGAAATGCACATTAAAGGTTTTTGCACATAAAGATGTCAAATTTTAGAATCCCGGCTCACAGATCCAGTCTAGTGAATCACGGGTGTTAATGTTTTTTCCTTTTTATCACACAGACAAGTTTTATTAAAGGGGTCATATGATGTAATTTCAGGTTGTTCTTTCTCTCTGGAGTGTTACGAGCGGTTAGAGCAGAGACTGAAGTCTCAAAACCAGAGAGATGTTCTTTATTAAACTTATCACACCTCCTAAAACCACTCGTTTAAACACACCTCCACTTCTCTCCGTCACAGAGTGGGTTTATTTCCAAATGTTTCCACAAAGAAAGAAGGCGGAGCTATTATTCCGTCTGTAGTGTTGCTGCGGGCGCCATGTTCTGGAGACGCTGTGTGTCGT
>JAUCMU010000079.1:932386-952124 GCA_032275025.1 Enteromius treurensis
GACACCCGCCACAGTAAATAAGTAAGTAAGTAAGTAAGTAAGTATGTATGTATGTGTGTATGTATATGTTTTTTTAAATAAATAAAACAAAGACCAGCGACAGACCTGCCTCTGAGAGACCGATCTTAAACCGAACACAGACCTGCCTCTAAAACATCACAAGCTGCTCTTTCGTTTCCCACTCATCCGTGCTCCAAAAGATGAGCATCATGACTCTCACAAACTTCCTAAATAGGCCATGAACCGAGAGCATCCGGATTTGTTTAGGGAAATAAGTGAGACAGTATAAGAGCAGAAGACAAGCAGTCGTGTTTATAGAGAGTGAGAAGACGAGGAGGAGGAGGAGGCGGCTGCTGTTCATTCGCTTCAATCTGTGCCAGGACTCAAAAATGGCTATGAAACGCATACAAAGTGTCTTTTGTGAACTTGCAGCAAAATCAGGTCTCTCCATTACTCAAGATTTCCACACCAGCCTCCGTCGAAGCGTATGAACTGGATCAGATTCAGACATTCTTGCACTTGTTTTGGCCGAGCGGAGGACAGACGGAGGCCAAGCGTGAGCTCAGAGCACTCACAGCGGAGCGGAAACACACATCCAGAGCAAATAAACACTGACTGAAGAAACTCCGGCACTAGACACAGCCAGATCACTCTCAAACCGGCTTCACCGGGTAAATGAAGAGTCAGTTAGTCTGCAACTTTAACACAAACTGCAACAATGTAACATAGCAACAACGTAGCCACCCTAGCAACATGCTGACAACAATTCAGAACACGTTAGCAATCGCCAAAACACTCAAGCACTGCAGCTTGGCTTAAATGTATTTTACATATAGTTTTTAAAGAGGTCATATGATGCAGTTTCAAGTTATCTTTCTCTTGAGAGGGTTAGGAGCTGTTAGTGCAGAGATAAGATCCCTGAAGTTACAAAGATTAAAGTCTCAAATATTCTTTATAAAAGTTATGACTTGTCCACACCCCCGTAAAACGACTCGTTTAAACATGCCTCCACTTTTCTACGTCACAGAGTGGGTTTATTTTCAAACACCACCCTAATGATAACCCAAAGAAAGAAGGCGGAGCTATTATTCCGTCTGTAGTGTTGCTGCGGGCGCCATGTTCTGGAGACGCTGTGTGTCGTTGTGAAAGTCAGGATGCGGAGCTTAGAGAAGCAATAATGTACAGTATGTGGTAAACATTGTGTTTTCTGCACCTTTAAACCACAGAAACACATTGCACCAAATACACAACATCATATGAGCCCTTAAAAAGATCTCTAATTTCTGACTAATTGGCCTGGTTGTCAAAGTCATGTTGCTGGTGGATGACTCCGTTCTGAGTAACCTGGAGCGTTGCGGTGCTGGGCTGTAGCGTGTGGTTTTGGTGGCTGGGTCTATTTCTGCTGCTCTCTGTCGCTTCATTTGATTTACTCTTCCCCCCCTTTTTGTTTTTGTTCTCCTTTATTCTTTTGCTCTTTGGTCCATCAGATTGAAATGGCGATTGAGACGCTCCAAAAGTCTGAAGGTTTGTCCAGTCAGAGAAGTTCGCTGCTCAACAGCCATGTAAGTCATAAACACGCTTTGCTTTGCACGATCTGCTTCGGTTTCTCTCTCTCTCTCTCTCTCTGGCTTTCTCTCTATTCTACACCGTGCCATTCAAAAGAGTCGTATCAATGCAGAACATTTATTTGCATTCTTTACAAGTCTATGTTAATTTCCAGATTTTCAGTGTGGACTTTTTAAATGGCACTGTATTTATTAGCATATGCAAAGTTGATCTGTATTGTTCTTCCATGTTTATATACTTTCAGCTTTTGTAATATTAACCGTTGTACTGGTGCAGGACAAGATGTTTAATGATTGGCTGAGGTTATCCACTTTTTTTCTGTGCACAAATTATGGGAGTTGGTTTTCTCTATGAACGCAATAAGCTTTTTCATAAACTAGGTGCAATGAGATGGCGTTATTTTACTCACACTTAATCATTAAGGGCATTTAATGGTGCAAAAGCATTAACAAACACCCCATAAATAACTCCTAAAGATCCTCCTTTGATTTGCAGCAATATTACAGATGTGTTAGATGTCATTTTACAGCATCCGTGTGAAAACAGACCTGGAGAGAAGTGAAAGATTCTTAGTGCATTGCAGAAAATGACTCACGGTTTTGATCATAAATTAAAATAAACTGGAAGTGCAGCCCACAAATGCACAGTATATGTTGTCTTTTTTCATTTACTGTAAACCCGAAGTGCCTCCCGTAATTTAAAACACAGTAGGCTCGTTTGGAAAAAGTGGATCACTCTATTGTCATCCACCAAATCTGCGGCTTTCTTTCTTCCAACACAACACAAGAGGTAATTGTTTTTAAAGAGATGTGCACTTTATCTGATGAATTCAGCTGCAGTGGCTCCTGGATAATTACGAGACAGCGGAGGGCGTGAGTCTGCCCCGATCTACCCTCTACAATCACTACCTGCGCCACTGTCAGGAGCAGAAGCTGGACCCTGTCAATGCTGCGTCGTTCGGGAAGCTCATCCGCTCCATCTTCATGGGGCTGCGCACCCGCCGCCTGGGCACCCGGTAAACCTCTGATCCACACGCTCGGGGCTAGGCGTCTAATGCTTCGCTTATAGTTGTATCTCAGACAGATATAATCCTATCCTAACAGACCAGACATCAATGGAAGGCTTAATTACAGCTTTCAGATGATGCATAAATCTCCATTTCCAAAAATTGACCCTTTTGAATGGAGACGTTATAAATAAAATTCATAAGAAAATAAAATTCCCAATGGTTAGGAGATGTAATGACGATTCGATTCACGATTCATAAACCCTAACTCTACAGAAACATTCAAATGAGACACCTGAACATGATATTAGACAAACTCTTATCAGTCATGTTCTCATTTAAAATCCAGACATCATTGGTTATGGTTTTAGTGATTATGCAAACAATCATAGAAATTAACTGCTTAAATGTTGGAAATATTTCCATTTTAATGTCTTAATCTCAGTCCATTAAGTGAAAGTAAAAACAGAATGACGGTGAAATATTGTAATATTAGAGTCAATGAGACGAATCTCTAAATGTATAAAGCTGGCTGTTTTTATTTGTTCCCTTAATAGGTCTCTTATATTATACTAGAAAAGTATTTAGTGTTCAACCGGGTTGTTTGTCATTGATATTTATTAAAGACTGCAGCGTTAATATTTTAATTATAGGCCAATAATTCATTGCATGATAGATCTGTTATACAAAGTCTTTTTTTAAAGCATTATAATTGGGGAGTAAATGGCGTAATCTGTTATTATCCTCGCAGCGCATCAGTTAAGCACTGGAAATGCCAAATTCCTTTCAATATTACCAATAATTGATGTGTTTGACATTGTCTCTGGCTGTCGTTGGCTCTGAGAACATTATATTTCACACAGTTTAGAGGGAAGAGGATTAGTCCAGCGAATGTCTTTACACCCCTGCTCCGGTCTCTCCACTGCTGCGTTTATTCACAGCTCTCTTCTTTTCTCTTGATCCAGAGGGAACTCTAAGTATCACTATTACGGGATTCGCGTGAAGCCGGACTCTCCTCTGAACCGGCTGCAGGAGGACATGCAGTACATGGCTTTGAGACAGCAGCCCGTCCAGCAGAAGCAGAGGTACGAGCCGAGCAGCTCTCCCAACGAGCATGGTGCAAGGGTTCTTGAACTGAACAAATATATATAGATCTGCCAAATGCATAAATGTGTGGCCCTATGATTTCTGCCAAGTGGACGGAACAAAATGGCAAAATGGAATGGAAAATGGATATAGAATAATATAAGAATTATAAGGATATAAAAATGGAATTTACGTAGAATATATAATGTAGAATGTCACAGAATTGGCCCAGTTTCGGACTAGTGTCTGTGAATATGAAGTTAAAAAAATTCAGTTTAAATATGAATTGTGCATGTTTATCACACACACTGAAGCAGCAAAAATGCTTTTTCTTTGATTTGTCTTGTTTCCAGTTAAAATATCTAAACATTCTTCAATTAAGAAGACAAGTAAAATTATAGTCTTGATTTCAGGAAAAAACAAGTCAAATAATCCACAAATCAAAAATAATTTGCCAGTGTGATAATCTTATTTCAAACAAAACAAGCAGAAACTCACTTTATTTTGACACTTTTTCCTGAATAATTTTTACTACCAAAAAAAAAAAAAAATCACTCTTGATTTAAGATTTTCTTATATTTTTGGGCTGAAAAGAAAGCAGACATGAACATGATCTCTAGAACTACTCTGTACTGTAACTCTGTAACTTGTACTTAATGTAATGACAGTACTAAAAACATTATTTGTAACAGAATATTTACCAGTTACCAGAAGTTAAAAAAAAAACATAAAACAGATTTCATGGGGCCCTATTAATGTAAATGTAGCGCCTGTGTAAGGTTTGTTGCAGTCCAGTTATGCTTTGGGACAGCACTCAATCTCATCTCTTCTCCAGATTCAAGCCGGTCCAGAAGATGGACGGTGTTTCAGGAGAGAACTTCTCCACCGGGGGGCAGCATACGCCCAGCGCTGCAGAGCAGACCTTCATCGCTCAGAGCCAGCATCATCAGCAGTTCCTCGGTAAACACAACGCAAACATTGCTGCAGACGCTTGGCGATCATTCCTGTGATAGAAGAGCTGTTCTGAGTTTCTCCATGTGCTCCTTCAGATGGGACCAGAGCTCTGCCAGAGTTCGTTGACCTTGACCTCGGAGAGCCTGTGGAAGGCGTCGGAGCCGAGGACGTCAAAGCCCTTCAGACGCTGTACAGAGAGCACTGCGAGGTCAGTCGCTTTCTCCAGCACACAGGATCTGATCAGCAGCAGCAGCATCAGTGTTGGGAAGAAAATTAAGCTCATTTAGCATCAGACTGTTTATACTGATGCCCTAGCATGTACACAAAAAGTGGCTTTCTATTTTTGTCTTGTTTTCTAATATAAATATCTAGACATTCTTGAATTAAGATGCATTTACGAGACACGTAAAATTATTTAAAATACTGTCATTTTCTTTAAAAAAAAAATAAAATAAATAATATTTTTTTTCCATTAAAACAAGCAAAAGCATCTTAATTCAAAGGCTAAATAAGATTTTTTTTTTGAGAAAACCAGACATGATATCTAACGTCATTTTACCTGCACAGTAAATTCATCTTAATTCAAGATTGTTTAGATATTTATACTTTGAACTTTTTTTTTTACACTACTGTTTGACCGCAGAAGTGTGATAAAGGTCTGTTCACAGCTCATTGAGTCCAGGTTTAAAGGTCACTGTTTTTATACGCAGGCTATTTTGGATGTTGTGGTGAACCTTCAGTTCAATCTAATCGAGAACTTGTGGCAGACTTTCTGGCGCTATTCTCCATCCAGCTCCGTGGAGGGCGTCACCATCACAGAAAACAGGTGCGTTACTCAGTACCTTCCTCTCTGGTGCTTCATCCGTTCGTTAGATTAAACCAGGAACATAACTGTTTTTGATTCAGTGGCATGAGCGAGATCGAGGGCCGCCTGCCCCAGACCAGACTGGTTCTGCTCTGCCGAAACGAGGGTGTGCTGAAGTGGATGAACACCTGTGATCACCTGATGTATCAGGCCCTCGTGGAGATCCTCATCCCTGACGTCCTGAGACCCATTCCTAGTGAGTCATAGTGAGGCACAGATCATCATTTCTTACAGTGCTCTGTACAGCTGCACTGCAAAAAAAAACTATCTTTTAATCTCCATCTGTGTTGAACAGGTGCCTTGACTCAAGCCATTCGTAATTTTGCCAAAAGCCTTGAGGGCTGGCTCACCAACGCCATGAGCAGCATTCCCCAGAGAATGATCCAGACCAAGGTAAGAGTCTCGATGGTCACGGTGCTTTAGCCTCCGTCTGCTGTAGAAATCCCTGTTTCTAAAGCTTCCTGGTCTTCGGCGCAGGTTTCTGCTGTTAGTGCCTTCGCTCAGACCCTCCGCAGATACACGTCTCTGAATCATCTGGCGCAGGCGGCTCGTGCGGTTCTGCAGAACACCTCCCAGATCAACCAGATGCTCAGCGACCTCAACCGGGTCGACTTTGCCAATGTGCAGGTATGTCCTGAGCTTCATAGCGTCGTATTCCTGACACAGAAAGCTGTAGTTTTGAACACGCACTCCTGTGTTAAGCTAGAATACACAACACTGCACACTTTGTAAATAGTCAATCGAGATTCATGCATCATCTGAAAGCTGATCATCTTTTCATTGAGGTCTGGTTTGTAAGAATAGAACAATATTTGGAAACTGAGGGAACATCCACGCAAGAATCTGTTCAAAGTTAGTGTAGCCTGTTCCAGCCTCGCAGTGTCAGTCAGAACGGTAGTGATGTGACTCTCTGGTGGCGTACAGGAGCAGGCCTCGTGGGTGTGCCAGTGTGAAGAGGGCGTCGTTCAGCGCCTCGAGCAGGATTTCAAGGCCACCCTCCAGCAGCAGAGCTCCTTGGAGCAGTGGGCAGCTTGGCTGGATAACGTGGTCACTCAGATACTGAAGCCGTACGAGGATAAACCCACCCTCCCCAAAGCTGCGCGCCAGTTCCTGCTCAAGTGGTCCTTCTACAGGCAAGACTCTCACACTTCTCAACACGGATTTGATTTCATTGATTTAAAAGCAGACACTTATCTTTCAGATACAGAACAGACTACCTCACTCTCATACGGATTACATAATCAGAGAATATTAGTTTTCAATTTTAATTTGCTCATTTAAAAAGAAAACACTTTAAGCTTTAATGGCACAATATCTGGCGGTGTTTTAGTAGGCGGGTATGCTAATATATATTATTCACTGTGTAAGTAATAGTCATGTGCAGGTGGTTAGGGGATGAAACCGATATAAATGAGCTTGTCATCCGTGAACATGATTTGTGAAAATGACATCTCCCAGAGTTCAACGCTCCGCCATTGCGTCAGCGAACTTCACCTCTGTATTGTTTTGAAAATGCGACCTCTAGTGTCATAAACTTACATACTGTGCCTGTAAGTAGCTACATTTTTTCATGTCTACAGGTATTTTTCTAGATTCGATTGATTTTAGTCTTTATGGTTTCTCAGGGAACGCGCGGCACACAGAGGGTTAAAGACGCTAAATTCAATTTTATACTATAAATTTAGATTTAAAATCAATATTGATTTTGAAAGTATTTACAGTATATTACGCAGGTACTTTATCAGTAACTAATTAAATTACCTGAAAATTAATTTAAGTTACAGTATTATGAAATAAATTTATTTAATTACACTGGTCCCGCCCCTCCTTCTCTGTGATTGGTTGGCTGACTAGTATCTTTTCAGAACGCTGCAAGCGCGCTGCGGGTTATGAGACAAGAATCAACCAATCAGCTTCCTGTATCAGCACCGAAAACTCAGCCAAAATAAAGTCATAGTTGTACAGGGATAGCCATTTTAAAGTAAAGCCGTTTTTAGTGCTGGAAATCCATTTATACTTTGCGTATCATGCATGGGTCAGTTTGTGTGCAGGGGTCCACATTTTCCCGAAAGTGGCGTACGCATCTTTTTAGCCCTGTTTCGTGCGCACGCAAGAGTTATAAATAAGGCCCCTGGCGTTTTAAAAAACGTGGCGCACAATTGAACGCTAAAAAACACTAGCTGCAGGGAAACCACTTTCGTGGACCCAAGGCCTAATTTCTTTTTGACTGAAGAAAGAATTCAATGAGTAACTCATCTTCAACGAGTAAATTATCAGGAAGTCATTATTCTGTAAGTGAGCTCTGGTTTTTATTTCCATGTTTTGTGGGACTCTTGCAGCTCTATGGTCATCAGAGATCTGACCCTTCGCAGCGCTGCCAGTTTCGGCTCGTTTCACTTGATCCGGCTGCTGTACGACGAGTACATGTTCTATCTGGTGGAGCACCGCGTGGCGCAGGCGACCGGAGAGACGCCCATCGGAGTTATGGGAGAGGTAAAGCCTGCGTCTCTCTGTGTGATGTTTGTGGAGCTCAGCAGGAGCTGTAAAGAGTCTTGAAGCCAATCTTTCTCTCTAATTGACATTTCTTTGTGCTGCTCCATCCCATCGCAGTTTCAGGATCTGAATACCATGTCACCTGCCAACATCGACAAAGGTAAGCTCAGACTGCCAGCTGAGAACTCATTACACCCAGAGTTGCGTAATTACAGTCCAGACTAACAAGCCCAGCTGCTTCAGACCAGCAGGAGGTTTCATTGCTGTGCTGTTTGTGTTCCTCCACCATCAGGCTTTATGTGGTTTATCGGCATTCATCAACATCATTACAAGTTTAATTTTTGTCATTTTTTAAGTTTACTCCTTTTGGTGTTCTAATGCAGTAAGCTCTACTTTTTCAGACCACAAAGGAGATTTAAAATAAAACAAATATCCCTCATGCGCTCATCCCCAAAGATTCTACTCTTATAATATTAATGAATGCTTTTCAAGCAGCAAATCAGAGTATTAGAGTAATTTTTGAAGGATCACGACACTGAAGTAATGATGCTGAGTTTTTAACATGTATTCCACTTAGTGCTGTCAAGCAATTAATCGCATCGCAAAATAAACGTTTTTGCTTACATAATAAATATACACCGTACACACACATATATTATGTATATATAAATACAAACACATGCATTCATATATTTAAGATAAATGTTATGTTTATGTAATAAATAAAGGTGTATATATATAATATAAAATATAAGAATATGCATGTAAATATTTTTTAAATATACATACTGTGTACACATAAAATATACACTTACATATGTTCTGTAAATAAAAACTTTTGGATGCGATTAAATGCTTGACAGCACCATTTCTAACAGTTAGATATTTTAAATAGCAAAAATGTTTTTGCTTCGGATCAAATAAAAGCAGCAGGGCTCTATACTGAGACCGTTCAAACGAATCAAATGAATGATTCAGGGATAAAATCAGTGACTGACCACCACCGGCAGGCAGTTTTATTTTTAAAATGTCATTTCAGTTATTTAAATCACTTCAAATCAAACAATATATTCATTAATCTGACAACATGATGAATCCATGCCACCTTTGAGCTTCTGTAAATGTCTAAATGTAACTACATCCCACTTGTGTTCTTTTACCTGTAAACTTTTGTTCATATTCATTTCATAAATATACATATCATAAAAAATATTAGTGTATGGACAAGCAAGTATGGAAAACTGACAAAAAAAGTTTAGTAAACAAAAAAGCTCCTTTAATCTGAAAAATTTTGGGCATAGGCAATTATAACCTCATTTAAATTTTTGTGTGAACTATCCCTGTACATATATATATATATAGTACACTATGTGCTACTGAAGTGAAACGGATTGCTTCTGTCTGGTGTCTGCTAGACGAGGTGAGCGAGATGGACAGCGATCTGGACGAGGACATGGAGGAGTCGGACGAGCCTCTGGCCAAGCGGGAGAAGGCAGAGACGGAGGTCATCCAGGTGCTGCAGGTGGGAGCCATGGAGGACGGCAGCAGTGCGGTGGTGGGTGTAGTTCAGCCCAGCATGCTCAGCGCCGGGAACCACAGCGAGCACATCCTGAGCTCGAGCGGAACCAGCACCATCCGTCACTGCAGCAGCCTGGGAAACACATACGCCTCCGTCTGAACCAGCTGCGCTTTCACCGCTGGCTCCAAAACCTCTCCTCCTTCACAGACTCGACGGGATCGACCGCAGAGCTCCACTAAACCAACCCTGAGATGGGATGAGAGGCTGATTGTGACGTTTAAAGCCCTAATGTTCCCGGTATATTCTGTTATATACTTCAAGTGCTTTATTTTTGCACACGAGATTTAAACTAAAAATTTTATTAATCTTAAGAAGAACTGTGCTCTTTTAGGACACGCGGGATATCAACTAAAATGTGCTTTTAACATACACTGCAAAACAAAATGTCTCTTAGTATCGTTGTTTTGTTTTCTAATATAAATAACTAAAGATTTTTGAATCGGGACGCATTTACTTAATATTTAAAATCATTTTACGTGTCAAGTCTCGTTTTCTAAAGAAAAAAATATAATAAAATTTAGTTAATTTTCCCCTTAAAACAAGCAAAAGTATCTGCCAGTGGGGTAAGAAAAATAATCTTAAGTTTTACCCCGTTGGCAGATATTTTTGCTTGTTTGAAGGAAAACTTAATAAATTGAAAAATGATTCAAGAATATTGATATTTATATTAAGTCAAGTCGAGTCACTTATTTCTCTAGCTCTTTTAACAATACAGATTGTAGCATAGCACTGAACATGATCAAATAGAAGAACAGAGTGATGGTAATGTATAATGACCAGAATTAAACGTTATTAGAAAACACTTGGAGAGTATTTTATTTGCAGTGTACCATCTCTGTATTTAAAAACGGTATTTCGTTACCACTGTAATACTACGTGTACTACAAGCAGTGACTAAATACAGAGATTTGTTAAAAACACAATTCATTTCATTTTCATGGTGTCACAATTGAGTCCACTTCGAGGATTTTAAGAATCATTTTTAGTATATTAAGTTAAAAATTAGTTTGCAGAAATAGAGCACTTTAAGTACATTATGGAAGTGTACTTTGTTTCACTTGGGTTAAAAAACAACAACAAATACATTGGATGACCCAGAACTCAAATCCAAGCCACTAGATCCACCAGGGAAACATACACAGCGCAAAACATCCTTCTCTTACTTCGTATCTCTGTCTTGTTTTCTAATATAGATATTTCAATGTTATTAAATCAAGATGCATTTACTTTACAACTAAAGTGATTTCAGATATTAAGTCTTGTTTTCTAAAATTATAGAAGAATATCAAAATTGTATTAAAACAAGAAAACATATCTGCCAGTGGGGTTTTGTTTGTTTGTTTACAGAAGTCATGTTAGTGATAGAGTAAATTCATCTTGATTCAGATGCTAGAAAACAAGTCAAAAACATGAAGTCAGAGAAGGATATTTCTGCAGTGCCGTCAATGTTTATCACTTCTCTATTACTGTACTGCTCATTGTTTACAGTTTTGTTGGGAGCGTGTAATTGGCCAAACGTTGCTTGCTCTTTGGTTAGGGAGTGTGTATCTATGCTGCTATGATCCAAGCAGGCTAGACAACTTGTACCGAACGTAATGAGCTTGCCTTTTCACCTTCTGTACTTTGCAGTCCGAGTGTTTCCAATTGCCTTCGGTTTGTAGATGTAGTCGACTGCTAGCTTTTTTTTTTTTTTTTGGTCATTGTACATATATGCTGCATGTGCGAACTGCGTTATGGGTCTTTCCTTGTTATTAATTGGACCAAAAACACAGGAGCGAGAGACAACGGGCTTCGCTGCCTCTCGCGCCTGTGCGATGTTGCAGAACAGAGCGAATGTCAGGGATTTTATGTACCTCGGGTTCATCTTAGTGCCTTAACCCAAACAACAGCTTTTCATTTCGTCTGAAGCGAGGAGGAACTGAAAACCACACCGCCAGAGAATATTCATAGCCTTGTGTAAACATCTGCCACCGCCTGATCTCGGTGGACACGTGGCTGGATTTGTGATCTGACACAGAACACCCGCATGAAAATTCAGGGTCATGGTTTGCTATGACACTCGTCTGTCGTTCCGTCACCGCTCTCTATTGGCCTCTGAAGTCAGCTGAAATGTGTGTGTGCGTGTGTGTGGATTTGGCCGAGGTGTTTGTCGTCGTGTGTATCTTGTTGCCCTACCTCACTCCGGCACTGCTGGTCTTAAACACAGATCCTGATAGGATTGTGTCTCTTATTTGCTGACCCGTTTGTTGTCATTTTACTTTGATTTAAATTCACATCAGCTGCCCTCCACATCACGACTCGTGGACCAAACCTTGATAAATATTAGTATAGAGTTTATAAGTTAGGTCTCATTCACAAACAAGCAGAATTTAGTACCAAAACATTAACGTGAATTGTACTATTAAATCATAGGATAAACGAGACCTATAGTTACATTTGTTTTCAGTGCTGTACGACTAATCGCATCCAAAATATGTTTGTTTATATTATATATGTGCATGCACTGTGTATATGTATATATAAATAGACAAAATTTACATTCATATAACTTACAATATATTATATAGAAATATTATCTTAACATAATACTTTTTGTATATATAATATACACGTGTGTGAGTGCGAGGGTATAAAGGTTTATTTGCAAAAACCGCTAAGTATTTTTTAACAATTTTCCAAAATCATGTTTTTTTCGTTGTGCATTCAAATTAATCGCAATTTTAAAATGACACCCAAAAAAAAAAACAGCTAACACAAAACATAAAATTTTTTTTTTGAAAATTAAATTAAAAACATGTTTTTGCAAATCACAACATTTTGTTGAAAAAAAATTATTTATATATATACACACACACACACATTATAAACTATATATATGCCCAGAACACACATATATTATGTAAACAACTTTTATTTTGGATGCAATTATTAGATAGCACTATTTTTTTAAATCTGCATGAATAGATGATGGCGTTTCATTTCGTAATAGTTCTAGGTTGTTGTTTGTTTGGTTTGTTTGCTGTTTCATTACTGTGAAATGTTAACCTGATGGACAGGAGATGGCAGCATCCGTTAGTAAAGTTAATGAAGTCAGCCGTTCGGTTTCAAGAGGTACGACTACCTTATGGAGAACTTTTATACTTGACCTGTCGTAAATGACTGTACTATTGTGGAAAACACTGGAAAATTGTAGTTGGAAACTGGAAACTGCGTTGTTTTCTTCACTACTGATATTATTTTCAGTGAGCGACTGAAGCCGCTTCACGCTGTTTTATGCATTTTTTTATCGAAACGTATTACGGATCTTATATTTAAAGCGGGGGCGGGGTGAGCGTTTAAAGTAAAAAGCATCCTCCTGATCGTTGCCGTTCATTTGAAGAGATTCCGTCAAGACGCGTCAAAATTTCCTGATAATCGTGATGTTGATTTATATTTACGTGTGCAATCTGTGAAAGTCACCTTTTTGAGCGTCGCTACCGCAGAAGAATTATTTCTGAGATTATGTAATTTAAGAAACGTTTTGGAGCTTGGGCTTTTGGTTTGTTGATTTACTTCTGTCCTCGTGCCTGGACTACAGACAGGTCTTCGCTCTTGGATAGTTCGGTAGATGTGTTGATCACTACTCAAAGTGCTTTTGGTCTTGCATGCCTTTTCTCGTGCTGCTAGAATATCATGAGTTCGCTTCTCTGTCGCTTTCGGACGACGTGCCAGAAAGTATAGAACAGTTCAGTGCGTTCATTTCAAACCACATGCCTGTTTCTACTCAAACTTTGCCAAAACGCGGTTCACATACTTTTGATTTAGGAAAGTCTTTGTTGCGTTGTTTTCCTTTTTTTTTTTTTTCTCCTTCCTCTTCTGACCAAGACACTAAAATTTCTCAATGGACGTTTGCGACCTTACTCTGGATATCGATGCAAGGTTTTCTCAGAAGAGAAACTTGCCCTTCTTCTGATATCAACATATCAACCCCTGAGGAGCGTGAAGGCAGCTTCACTGACTAGAGACTTCAGTGCCTTTGATTTCACTAAGACCTCCAGAACCAGTACAAGCCAACGGACGTCTCCCAAAACGCCACACTCAACTTCGACACATATGCACCTCCCAGTTTAAAGGCACCCAAACTGATTCAACTGCTGATGAACTAAACGATGACGTGAACAGAACTATATTGGGATTCCACCAATACGAGCACTGCACTATCATTGTCATCATGAGGTTTCTTTCGTTTCGGTTTCTTTCTATCGTGCGTAGAGTGACACGCTTGGTTTCTATGTCGTCTTATTTCGGGGGGGTTTTCCGAATATTTTAAGTGCCATTTGACTGTTTACGTAGTGAGTCGTGGCCTGCTGTAGCGCGTTCAAATGCAAGCACAAGCATCGTGGTACTCTGAGAAAACTCAGAAGTGAAGTCCTAGATGTAAATATTGAGATAAAAATGGAAGGATATTTATTTACAGTCCCTTACTTTAAGCAGTTTAATGACAGATATGTTTGAAAGTGTAAATTGTGATATTTTTTCCCCCTTCTCTCGCTCTCTCTTTATCGTTTTGGATGATGTACCTTACATATACAGTACATATGTTTTTTTTTTTTCTTTTTTCTTTTTGTGTGTTGTTCCAATTTACCTCTTAGTAAATTATATCCTCTGAAAATTGGTAAAAGCTTACTAATATGTGTAGAGTGATTTGTATTGTGTATTTTACATGAAGGATAACAAAACCGGGGAACTTTTATATTTATAAAATGATATATTAACATTTAGTGTGTCAATATGAGGAAAATATAGGAATTACCCAAGACACATGTAGTTTGTTTTTTCTGAATATTTCAGACTTGAGCTCAGGCTAGCTTATTAGTGTTGTTTTCTTAAATTTGTGGCTTGTCTTTCAATTAATAAACTTTTTCTTGTTGAAAAAAACAAAAACTCACCCTTGCGTGGTTCTGAACACTGTCGTTCTTGCCTGTGGAACGTAAAAGTGAAAATGATGAAGAAACAGGAGAAATATTGGTTTAATAAAATGTTTTAATACAGTGAGAAAAACGGTAAAGTGCAACAAACGCATTCTGTTATTCTACCAGCAGGTCCGGTGATTGTATTTACGTCAGATTGAAGAATGACCAGTTTCAGAAATATCGATCAGTGTTGGAAATTCTAAAGAAATCTTAATTTGTGGGTTTGACTGCATGAACAGATTTTGCTGAAATATTATTTTAATTATGCAAACTGCTCACTTTTAGACAAACAGGTCTTTGCATTTTTTCTGCTTCCTCAATTTGCTTAAATTTAAAGCAAACTTTAAACAATTGTTTAACGTTAGTCACGTTTTTTGTGTACAAATAGAAAATAGGATGTCAAAGGATTAACCATGATTAATCACATCAAAATAAAAGTTTGGCTTTATTTAATATATTTGAATGTACAGTGTATATTTATTAAGTATATATACACATACAAACACATGCATGTAGATATTTAATGAAAATGTTGTTTATATATCACATATACAAAAATAAATATATAAATGCATTTAGATGTAAATACTTTCAAAATATAAACTGTACGCGTGTTTTAATATAAACATAATAAATGAACACAGCGTAAATAAAGACTTTTATATTATATTTAGTTTCCAATGATACTCATTAACTTAATTTAAGGATAGATAAATAGATATGCATCATTAGTTAATTATTGTTTTGCTTTTGTTTTTTATGTCGGAACTATTTGTTTTTATTTACCTGACAGCATAAATCTTTAACGAAAACGTTGGCGAGCTTATTTTTAATGGCGGATTTGGCGGGAGCGTGTTTGACAGGAATGGCGCGAATAACTGAGGTAAGCCGCTTTCGTATTTCTATACTCATTTTCATCAGTGACGATTGTTTTAAGGCTAATTAAGGTTTCCCAAAACAAATCAGGAGGAAACACATTAGCTCCGAATAGCAAACCGTACCGTTACCGTTTCTCGACTCAACTTTAAGTAATTTAAGGGAAAAGACTAATTTAACATGAATTGACCAGCTCCAGAATATGAATATAGCTGCCAGTATACCATATAGTATGTAGTCTCTTCAGATGTATTAATGTTTTACCTTAATTCGCGAAAGAGGCTTGAAGTTTGTAACGTTAGTTCAACGAGAAGCGTTTAATGATGAGCGACCACCTGTAGAAACACCAGGCCACGCCCATGTCATTAATATTAATTTGGAGTACGTCACGTACGTACAGACGCACAAAAAATACCGAATTCCTTATATTAATGCTAATTGTTTGTAGAATAGTTAACATCTGAAGAAACGAATGTAATAATATAAGTTAATATTACTAATAATAATAAAATAAAACGTTCTGTGTTTATAACTTTTCTTTGTGTTTAACTATTTAAAATCTCTTCTGCGACTACTAACAGGTGGCTGGTTAATATTAACCAACAGCCTAATAAGTATTTATATTTCTAACAAACTTTTCAGGATTAAATCACCTCCTGATGAATAAAGTCCGAGACCTGGCCTAAACGTATCTTTAAAATATTTCACATTTATGATTCTTTTTTTGCTCTGATTATGAAAACATGTCTGTGAAGGTGAGTAAATATGAAATACACAAGACTTCAAAATCAATTTAATATTATACTGTATTTGATAAACTGCTAAAAGTAGGAGCTATTTGAGGAAATGCGCTCACAAGCGCTCTCTTCTCATTCAGAACAGAGTATGAGATCAGGCCTGTCCTCTGAACTCACTCCAGACATGCAAAGTCTCAGTTGTCGCCGTATGACATCTCAAGAGTAACTCTTTCATGTTACAGAGAAGAACAAAAAAAACAAGCTCTGAATAATACTGACATCTTATTTTCCATAATGTTCATGTCATGGCTTTCAATGTTCACATCAAAACACACCGTTCCAGTTCATCTCATATCAATGCATGACCATCATTTATTATATGAATAACTGATATTCTCGGGCATCGGGGGGGACATGTTGTGTGCTCTAAAAAAACAGAGATTAATTGTATAAAAGTGTTAATTCATCAGTTTCTTGTAAAAGGATCTTTAGAGCCCTTGTGACCTTTGACCAGTAAATCCGCTGTGAAACCGCATTAAAGGAACAGTTCACCTGAAAATGAAAATTTCCTCAGTCTACTTGTGTTTCTAGACATTTAGCATCAGTGTCTCAGCAATGGATGTGAATGGGTGAATTCACATTTCTCCAGAAATGGAAAAAAGCATCCAAACATCCAAGGCCAGTTAGTTTTTCTGTAAAAGAGCTGCAGAACATTTTTATTCACAGGCTGCAAAAAATGAAAACAAAACATGCATAAAGTGCTAAAACAAGTACATAGCTAAAAGAAATTAAAAAGCATTCAGAAGAAAGCCAGTTGTTATTGCTCATGCCTGTATGAGTTTAGACTAACCGTTAATACGTCTTGCTATGATTATGTTAGCGGTATGCAGTGAGAAGCTGGCAAAAAGAATCAAAAAAATTTAAAAAGTGGAGCCGGTAGCTGCTAGCGAGAAGCTAAAGAAAGCATGTCTTCTGTACATGCAGCATCCGCTAGTACGACCGGTTTCCGTCATACATCCAGACCACAGCGGCTCTGGAGCGTTCGGCCTGAGAGACTTCGGGTCGCAGTAAGAGATAAGTAAGAAAAAAAGGAAAACGATGAGTAACGGGAGACTCTACGGCTAGCAACAGCATGAAGCAAATTCATTTAAACAGCTCTTGAAGACTCGACCGAATCCCAGCATGCACCTCTGCAGAGCTGGCAACCGCACATCATCTTCATGCAAAACACTTTTGCATATAGATATATAACACTGGGTCCTGTGCACTTTAAGGTGTGAATGTTACGAGGAGGAAAGCAACGCAGGCAGAAACAAGAGAAGCGAATGCAGCCGTGTTGATCTCTGAAGCCCAGCGGTCTCTGCGAGGGTCGCACAGTGGGCCGGTTCTGGGTTGGTGTGAGGCTGATCTCAGTCCAGCGGCGTGGGGTCAGCGATGGGCATGGTGTGCAGGACCTCGTCCAGCAGCTGCAGAGCGCGGTGCAGGTGGATCTCGATCCAGCAGGGCGTCTCTTTGATGCTCTGTCGAGGGTAATCGGGACCCCAGCCCTTGACGAAACTCATGCGCAGAATACAGAGCCGCCGCAGGTCGTCCACACCGATGCCAGCCGCCGCAGACAAACCTACAGCGCAGAGAAAATCATGACATAACGCACGCACAACTACAGAAGCTTGTTTCTGCCACGCAATAAAAAAAAATTAAAAAGCTGTTTAATTGCACATTTAATTTTTTTCCTTTTATAAAAATGTACGGTGGGTCTATTACGATGTGAACAGGCGGTGGCTTACTGATAGCCGGAGCGATTCCTCCGACGGATCCGGGGCCGGGGATGTTTCCAGCCACCGCTGCTGCTTGAGCTGCTGCCGCGGCCTGAGCCGTCGCTGCCTGCTGCTGCATCTGTCTGTGACACTGACGCAGATCAAACACCTGCACCACAACAAGATGAGTTAGACCTCCTTAGGACTGACAGCTCTTTCAGCCTCGTGTAGTGTTTGGATTAAATTAGTTTTCTTATCCTTAGTGACCAGTTTCTTTCATTTCAGGTAGTTTATACATTAATTGTAATAATCCAGTGAGATGTTCGAGATCTGATCATCATCAGGCAGTCTGGAGTCACAAAAAAAACTGAGGGACAGACTCAATCCAGAAGAACTGTGTCTCCGAGACGCTTAAAAAAAAAAAGTCCTGCAGGTTGATATTACTGATTGTTTATGGTAATGACGCTCTGACCTTGATGTAAGCGCTGGGGTAGATCTTGTGCACGGCGTCTCCAGGAGCGCGGCCCGCTTCTCGATCCAGGTAGTAGCTCTGGACGAAGACGGCGTGATCGCTCAGACACCGAACCCAGACATCTCCTTCACCTTTACACTCCAGCTGGACGCCCTTCCCGATGTGCAGCCTGGAAACACATCAGGTCAAGCACGAACATCATCAGGGGTGGGAGGGAAAAAACTAAACTGTGATGTAAACAGTCGTATGTTTTCAAAGCAGGAGGAAATAGATGTGTGCATTAGTGTGAATGCTGCCAGTATTCAAACAGCGATCATGTAAGCAACAGAACTATTGTGGTGTGACAGCCGTACCTCGCCCTCTCGATGGCCTCTGTTCTGTGGACGTTACTGAGCTGTCCGAGGCAGAAGCGGTCTCCTCCGGACGGATCCACATACCCATCCACGGTCACGATGGGACAGGAGGAAGGAACCTTAAAAGTCTCACCCACTTGAACGTCCATCTCGAAATAAGCGATGGAGCACCAGTACTCCGGAGCTGCCCGAGATCAGAGAATTAGACATCCGTACACGACCGAAAACCCAGATCTAAACAGAATCAAACTCTTACCAGGGTGGTTGGATATCGGCGGCTGAAAGGCGATTTCGTTGTGAACGGGCCCTGAAGAGAAAATAACATTCACTGAACATAGTTCTCTTTTAAAACCAGAAATGAGCTCAAGATACGTGCAAAGAAAAGATTAATACTGTATCACCAAAACAACAAAATAAAACAGGCTGTGGCATACACTCAACTACAAAATCACTGAAAATAATCAAAATATGTAATTTTTTGTATTGTTGGTAATTACAAATGTTTTGTCTATTATTGTACATTACTGTTCAGGAAAAAAACAACTGTGACAACTGTGTTATGAAACAAATAAAATAAACACTGAAATAAATAAATGTTTACATGTGTTTTTAAATTAGGCTTGTGTGGAATAAAACATACTATATAATAATTTATTACATTTTATATTTAAAAAAATAAAATTTTAGTGCCTTATGAAATTCTATTTTTGTCTGTAAGTTCAGTTATATTTCTGCCAAATTATGTTTGCAATTCTTTTATTATAAGTTTAATTATTTAATACAATTTTAATAATACACAAAACTTTATATATATCCTTTCAAACAATTAATCATGTTTAATTGCATCCAAAATAGTTTTTGTTTATGGAAAATGTGCATGTTGATTGTGTTTATTCAATATATATAATAGGGCTGCAACTAACGATTATTTTGATAATTGATTAGTTGGGCGATTATTTTTTTGGTTAATCGATTAATCGGATAAAACCTAAACACTTCTTTAATTTGATGTTTTGCTGATAACTATATAAAACCACAAATC
>JAUCMU010000079.1:1013018-1045755 GCA_032275025.1 Enteromius treurensis
GTTTGATCTTTAGTCTTCTCCAGATGTTCACTGATGGACTGGAGTGCTGTGGATTATTCTGATGATTTTATCAGACTCTCATTCTGATGGCACTCATTCTCTTCCATTACTGAGACACTGATGCAGAGACACACTCCTCCTGTTGAGCTATTCCTTGCTGCAGCTTTAACTGTGCAGACTACAGAAGTAAATGCAGCTGAATGTGGTCGGGTCGTTCAGAATCTGACGGTCTGTTCTCATCCGGATCAGCTGAAGGTTGGATCTGTCACACACCTGTGGCGAACGCAAACACTCCCTCCAGCTATGCTACGATGGGAAAGAGCCCAGAGCAGTTTTATGATGAATAATAAATAGGGAACAACTCTTTCTGAATTATGATTAATAATGAATGTAAGACAACTTCCCCTGGAGAGCAGCTATCCAGCCGGATGATTTATTCAGCTCTTCCAGCCGCCACCACAGGAGGCATTTCATCATCAGGACTGAGAGTGTTGAAATCCACCAGAAAACCAACCATTAAATCCTGCAGCCTCGCTCCCGTACACCATCTTCCTTACACAGAACAAGAATCAGTACTGAAGAGAAAACATCCAGAGAAAGTCATGGGAATTATGACGACGGAGAAGAATGTAAAAATGAAGACTTAATTAACTGTATTTTACCTATTCACCAAAGATAATACATCTTCAGTGTAAAAAATACTATATATGAATATCTTATCAGTGAACTTTTACAACATTTACTGTAGCTATTTACACTTATTTTTACAAAGACAACCTTTTAAATTTAAATTTTAAGTAAAACATTTATGAATTATTAGTGATGCTTTATATTCATTAAAATGTTTATAAGAATTTTTTGTAAAAAAAAAGTAGGACTCACCTTTAGGTTGAAAACAATGTTAACAGAAGTCTCTGCGTGAAACACTGATATTCATTTAGTTATTTAAATTTTATTAAATTTAGAAAGACCACACTTTAAATTATACTGCATAATACTTTAAAATTAATTAAATCGCAGATTTGGTTTATATATAATATTTAATTGTTTATAGTTAATATATTTATTATAATTAAATTATATAAATATAATATAATATTTTTTTTAAAAAATACTCTAAGAAAAGTTATTTTAAATAATTGAATAAATACATAATTGAATCATTAACACTCATGCGAAAGACATATATTTATCACATGTAGGCCTATTAACAAACAATGTGTATTTTCTGTTAACTCTAAAGGAGTGAACACTTCAGCATCCTGTGTGTCATCATAAGGTGTAAATCTATGTATTCATTTACCACAATTACTACCTTAAAAAACTATTATATTATTTAAACCATGAATGATCGAAATAAAAATAATTTAAAAGATCGATGCTTACGAATAAAAAATCCACATTTCCATTCCAAAGATAACATCCACCTCAACACTTTAATGCATTAAACTACAAGCTAACTGTTTATGTAAAAAATGAAGCTTGTCCTTGTTATCAGTCCGCCTCGGATGAACCAGCACATCAATAAAAACCTTTCAAAAGTCACATAGTGGAGCTGATGCTGTAAATATTTGATCAAAGTGACTCCAGCGCGCGCTCCCGAGTCCCAGAACTAATGCGCGGTCACAGAAAGGTCTGAATACGAGCACAGAAAGCTCAAATAAACATGATTTACGCCATGATTTATTCACTTTGGCACATCAATATTAACGGCTGTCTGATGATTACGTTTTTCACATTTTGCATCATTTTTAAACTGGTAAATTCTACACAGATCTGTTTAACCGGGAGATCCAGAGACACCGGGGACACACACATTTATTCATATTCATCAGTGGATGTAATTAGTCTCAGTGAACACTAGAGGGAACTTCTGCTTCTGTAATATTCCTGATCATATTCCCATACTTATCAAATCAAGGAAATCTGGCCTTTGCTGTGGGGAATTCAAGGTGTTTCCTCCGACTGAAGGCATCTGAGAGTATATCAGCAAGAGTTTAAAGTTCACTGAGAGAAGATCAAACCAAACAAATCAGACTTTATTAGCCAAGAATTCAATTATAAAACAGAATATTGAAACAGGAAAAAGAAGTAACAAAACAATATACATTTGACATCAAATAATACAATTAACAAATAACTTTGGATGAAGTCTTTCTTGTGCTCTAGTGTTTTATACACTTTTTCTTGCTTAAAGATTTGTTTTTTAAACCCACCCAGCGTCTTTGCTATTTGGCAAAAAAACAACAACAACAACAACACATTTTTGAGATATTAACATTTAAAAAAGAGATATTTAAAACGTATTTCTCTGCTTATATCTGACTGCAAAATATTTCCATAAATTCATTTAAGAACTACATTAATAGAATAGTAATTGACTGGATATAGTGTTATTTTAGTAACATCAAAAGCTGTTGTTATAATTTTAAGTTTAAGTTTTAGTTCAGATTATGCAAGTAACCTTCACTAAACCCTAATCCTAACCCTGAACATAATTCCATGTAAAGATCATGTTCCATGAAGGTATTTGGTCAATTTCTAACCAAAAACATATTAAAACTGAATTTCTGATTAGTAATATGCATTGTTAAGATCTTCACTTGGACAATTTTGAAGGTGATTTTTATATAGTTGTATCTCGGTCAAATATTGCACATCAGTATCTCTACAGGGTTAAGAAATTGAACATCCAGCAAACATTTTTTATTCTGGAGGATCACTGTTAAAGCCACAGTTCACCCAAAAATCAAAAATGTAATAATTTACTCTTCCTTAAGTTGTTACTTAATTATCTTTCAGCTGTTAAACACAAAAGATGATATTTCAAAGAATGTTGGCAAGCAACATACCATCCTGTGGAAGTCAATAAGAGCCAGCGACTCTTTAGTTAAACATGTTTTTGGTGCTTGCTAACAATTAATTGTGATTGCATCCAAAATACAAGTTGTTTATATATGTGTGTACTATGTATATGTATATATAAAGACACATAAATAGTATATATTTCAAAAATATTTACATGTAGATTTGTATTCGTATAATTTATATTATATATATATATATAAACATACTTAGGCCTGGTTTCACAGACAGGGCTTAGACTAAACCAGGATTAGACCATAGTTTAATTAGGACATTTAAGTATTATTTATTTGACTTTGACAGCATGCAGCTTTTATTTTGGATGCGATTCATCACAATTAATCATTGCCCGGCACTAATTTTTTATGTGAGCCATCCCTTATTTCCAGGTGTTCCGTGAAGTCTCTAAACAGCAGGACTCACAGCTCTGGTTCGGGTTTTTCTCCTCCTCTGATGTAAGCCAGTGCTTTCTGCGGCCCGTAGGAGGAGGTGGGAAGCGAAGCAGGGTAGGTGGATGAAGGGAGCTGCGACTGTCGATCCAGTGACTGATAGATAGAGGGCGACAGAGAGCGGTTGAAGTGCAGCGGCGAGCTGGCGGTTCGGGGCGGGCGGGTGAGCGAGGAAGACGAGGAGGAGGACAGATGCGAGCGGCTCCCATATCCATACGCCGCGCTGCTCAGGAGGAACTCCCTCGAACCGTACGCTGGAGGAGTCAGGCCACGGAAGTCCTTCGGCAGGCTGCGTCTGATGGGAGTGGCGTAGATGCTGGTGTCTGATCCCAGAGACACCGGAGCAGATTTATCGCTTTCCTCCGAACTGAGAGACACTGGAGTGGATTTATCTCTTACATCCAAACCATGAGACACCGGAGCAGATATCTCTTTTATGTCCGAACCATGAGGCACCGGAGCGGACTTGTCTCTTTCGTCAGGCTCGCGCCGCTCCTGGATGGAGCTCATGAGAGGTTTCGGGAGGCTGTCATAGCGAACAGGAGACGGCTCACGGTTGATATGCATAAACACCGGGCTACAGTTGCGCGCCGGAAGCCATGGCGCATCAACAGAGCCGCGATCCAGGGGTAAAAAAGCCATGGGGACGCCCGCCGGACACAGCAGGCTATCGTAGGACAGGCTTCCCATCCGGCCGCTGAGGGTGCTCTGGGGGAGCTCTGCTCGCTGGGATCCGCGGCGGCTGGAGTGTTTGAGACTCAGCGAGCGTGAGTTCAGAGCTAGAGCGTTCTCCTGATTCTCGGACGGCAGCAGGATGGGTTCAGACGTGTGTTCCTGGGGAACCAGCGGTGAAATCCTCGACACCATCTACAGACACAGACAGAGGAACATCTGCAGACAGTTTCAGAGAAAACATCTAAAGCAAACCATCTTAGGTTAGTTAGTTTTACGATGCAGTACTTGTGGACATATCTGATTTACAGAGCTTCAATATAATGGGATAACTATCCTCCAACATTACCAAGCTCGGAAGAAAACTCAAACTGTGTTTGTCTGAAAGAAGAAAGTCAGATACACCTAGGATGCCTTTGGGGCGAGTAAACTATGGGCTAATTTTCATTTTTGCGTGAACTATTCCTTTAAGAGAATTTAAAGGGTGGTAGGTTTGAGGTTTCGTTCAATTCACAGATTGGAAGATTGAAAGATTTAAATATCGGTTCTTTCTGTTTAATCTTGTGATTTATATGTAGTCAGTCTTGTTTGATTAAGATCACGATTGGTCAGTTTCATTCTATTATGAGCTTTAAAATGTGGTTCAGATTTGTTGTAAGCGAGAGTTATCATAGAGTCTTGTTTGGGTTTAACATTTAAGTAATTAGCAAGCTCTATGTCGTTTAAACAGGAAGCTCAACACATAGTGCTTTGTTCCCTCAGTGAGCTCCCAGAGGAGTGCTAACAGAAAAATAAAATCCTTGGCTGCATGGGAGACCTAAATCTGTCTTCTCACCTGATCTCTGGGAACTTGGTAGAGCACTCTGGTGGGCGACTCCGAAGTCTGAAGTGGATTTAAATTGTGTCCAGAAGGCATTAGAGCTCTGGATTGGAGCAAACTCTCTGTTATAAGACACACAGAGGAGACATGAACACGTTTAGTGCTTCAGACGATCCAGGAACATGATTCTGCCACACATCCACCCACCTTCCAACGCTGCCAAGTGGTTCCTCAGCAGGACTGGATCTGGTTTAGGGGGCAGTGGAGGTGGACTGGTCAGGTGTTTGCTGTCCGGAGCATATATTTCCTCTAGAGACTGACACAAACAAATTTAAAGCAGTAAAATATGACACAGACATGATAGTGATATAATCACACCCTAAACATTTTTGCTACTTAAAAAAAAACTAAATACAAATTAATTACAACTGAAATCATGTAAAACATAAAAGATTTAGGTAACATAAATAAATAATAACATTATATATATATATATACAATTTTAAATATAATAAAAATGACATTGATTCTGAAATATATATTTTAGAAAAAGATTTGATTATTACTCAAATAACACTGATGAAGTAAAATATTTAAAAAGGTTAAACTTGATTTATATTTAAAAACAACAATAAAAATGATAAAATTACTCAAACTTTCACTAAAATTAAAAGGTTAACAGAAACTATAAAAATAAAAAGGCAAAATACTGAAATTAAAAAATCTCAATTGTACTAAAATAACACAGGAACAAAGTACTTATGACTTAAATGTAGTCTAGCTCTTGAAAAACGTAATAAAGTAATAAAAACAAGTTTGAGAATATTTACTGGATTGAGACACATTACCATCACGCTGAAAACATTCATACAATAATCTTTAGGCTTCGGTGTGTTAGTTAATAGTCAGTTTCTTTATCCATATAACAGAGCGGTTTCATAAAGCAGAGCTGAAGATGAATGCTGCTGAGTGCAGGTCAGGTATTTATGGACATAAGTACCTTGAGCGGGAGAGTTTGACTCTTCCCAGGACTCAGTTCGTGGGACTCTGGCTGATGGAAAGGAGGCTGAATGCGAAGCGGCAATCTGTCACTGATTTTCCCAGTGTACCTGATATTTAAAGAGCAAAATTAACATCAGAAATTAACATCCTGTCATGATTTACTCATCCTGCGTGCTGTTATTTAGTTGTGCCATCCTTGATGTTTGATTCACAAGAAAATGAAGAATCTGATAAAAATGGATACTTTGGATAAAAGCATCTTGTGAGTGCATAAATAATGATACCTTTTGGTCATATTTCAAGATTAAGAGTCGTAACTATGAGCTATTGTTGCATGGAGCAAAGTTTCTCTTATGGATTATTAAGAAAAAATGTATATGAGTCACGCTGGCTCTCTAGCAGGGAGCACACAAGGGACAGGTCTTGAAGAGGAACAGGTTTTATTGAACAAAGCAAACCGGAACAGATCCAACATTGGGTTGACACTTAAGGACCGACACTGGAGATTCAAACACTGACGGACAGAACTCAAAGCGCATGGGGAACACAGCTGGCACGGGTTAACTCAATGAACTAAACTAGGACAGGAAACACAGGACCAAATATGGGCAAGGGCGGACACATGGGGATCAAAACACAGAGCAAACTACATACAGAGTCTGACAATATGATAAGTCCTGAAGAGATTACATATAGTATATATAAAAATATAAAAAACTATAACATATTTTACTGTGTTTATTTATTGTGTATATATTAAAACACACACATACAGTATTATTTGGAAAGTATTTAAACGTAAATGCATTTATATATTAATTTGGCTATATTTGATATTATATATAAACATATTTAATATATAAACATAATATTTTTTTAATATATATATATATACATGTGTATGTACTTGTGCGTATATATACAGTATATTACATATACACAGCACACACACATATACATTATATACACAAAAACTTTTATTATGACGCATTAAATTGTGATTAATCGTTTGACAGCACTACTTTAATTTATTAAAATTGTTTCCAAGGAATAATATGACTAAATGTATACCTCTGGATAAAAGCCTCTTCCACATGCATAAATTATTGTCTGTCATATGATGTCATAACTATGAGCATTTGTAAAATTTATCTTTTTGTGTTCCACAGAAATAATAATAGCATATACAGGTTTGGAACAGCATGCCGATTTAGATGGATAAAAGTTCTGTATAAAATGTAGATTTAGATGTAAAAAAGTGCTCTGACCTCGGCGTGATGGGACTGAAGAGCACAAACTGAACGTTCTGACAGCAGCCGCGTGTGAAAGGGTTCACTCCTCCCTGGAACTTCCCTGTCACCTGAGAAGAGAGAATCAGTTCAGCTTCAGAAGAGTCTGCCGCAGCTCAAACATGATCTCACCTGTTCATTAGTGGTGCGTCCTCTCGCCACCAGCACCAGATGAAAACACGACAGACCCAGGACAGGAAGGAAGAACAGAGCCGAAACACTCATGACCGCCAGA
The DNA here is from genome assembly GCA_032275025.1 of Enteromius treurensis. Taxonomy (NCBI): domain Eukaryota; kingdom Metazoa; phylum Chordata; class Actinopteri; order Cypriniformes; family Cyprinidae; genus Enteromius; species Enteromius treurensis. The sequence goes on from JAUCMU010000079.1 coordinate 1,020,351, forward strand.
CTTTACAGAATACGCCGTCAAGGTCCTGACAAAACTGAGGACATAACTCGACCTCAACACTAATATATATGATTAAAAAAACCAAAATGGCTACAAGTTCAACAAAAACGGAAAACAAACACTAAAGCTGAAACAAAAGGAAGTTTTATTTATACATTTTTGGTACAAAGGCACAGAAAAAAGTGCTAAAAATTAAACTAAAATTGCAATAAAAATTTATTATGTCTAAATAAGAGTACATTTTTATAAAAATGACAAATGCACATAAAATAAAATATAAATAAATAAATAAATAATTAAAGGTAGTCTTTATAAATTTAAAAGTGACAAAACAAAAGTGCTAAAATAAAAAAAATTGAAACTGAACTAAAATCAATTCTTAGTCGTAGTAATAAATAAAAATAACAAATGACAAAAGCACATAACAAAACTACACAAAAATTAACATCAGCTGGAAACTTAAACTGACCTAAAAAATAAATCATGAACAAAATGATTCTTATTTTATACATAGCAATATTTTATAACAAAATTACTATGAATTAAACCAAACCGGGAAACAAAAATAAAATAATAATAAACTAAACAAACAGTAATATATGAAATAAATGTATATGAAAGCATGTAACAATATAACTAACAATGAGTAAAAAAATTTAATGATTAAAGAAAATAAAAGTTAATTCTAAATATGATTTAATGCAAACAACACTGGATCAGATTCACTTCTTGAAGAGTGAAACCCTGGCTTCTGGCCAATCACGTGAGTCTGGGGCGGGACTATCTGTCTGACTGACCAATGGCAGACGGGCAGCAAGAGTGTTTGCGTGATCATTTTTGCTTTTCTATGCCACAATCACAGAGCTCAAGTCTGCTTTATTTCTAGAGCCCTCTACAAAGTAGACTAATAAAACTTGTACTAAACTTGCACAAAAGGCAAAAAAAAAAAAAATATATATATATATATATATATATATATGTTTTCAGGCGAGATTTAAAAAGTGTAAAAATTTCTTTGTGTTGTTTGCTGAGATCTGAAGGATACGAGACGGCAGCGTGCAGTTCCCACAGGTTCTCCAGATGATCCAGAACATACAGAAGACCTCCAGAAAACACACCCATCATGTGAAGAGTCAGAGACAGCAGGAAGAGGAAGAAGAAGCGATAGTTGCGTCTCCCGATGCAGTTGTTGACCCAGGGACAGTGATGGTCAAAGTCCTGAAGAGACGATAGAGGGGGATATTATCATTCACTTATTACTTTTTACTTATTATACAATTAATAAAAACAAAAAAGACCGCTAACACTAGCTTGCTCTAATCTTTTTCTATTCTATTTATTATAAAAATTAAAAAAAAAAGCACTTAACACTTTCATATCGTTGATTTTGATTGCTTGCATTGTCCTTTGTAAGTGGCTTTGGATAAAAGCATCTGCTAAATGACTACATCTTGAAATTATTTCAGGTTTGCATGAAAGATTCAACGACTCACTCATAAATACTTCAATTGTTTCATTACTGGATGAATCAGAGTTTTTGAACAAATCTCTTGAACAAATGATTCAATAACAAATAGATTTTAACAGTCACTTGTCTCCACCTACTGGAGAAACAATGCAATCGACACAAACGCTATTTGAAGCGCAAGTGACTTTCAAAAAACAATTTGCTCTGTTTTAATAGCTTCCATAGACATCAGTGTATATATCTGAACTATAACCTTTTGTGATAATATGAATGACTGTCAGACAGTAATAATACTGTGTAGCTGAATATAGCAGTATTATCTTTTTCAAAGCTTTAACAGACACAAGCAAGTCGCTATCATTTAGAAATGGCATGGGTGGGTGTTTGATTCCAGATTGCGATCTTTTGACGATCAAGAAATGTGTGACGGTGTTCAGTCTCACCTCCACGCAGTGATTGCAGACACTACAGTGTGAGCAGCGCGGCGGACGATAGAAATGACACGACGCACACCACTTCATTCGCACCTGAACGCCACGCACCTCTACGTTCTTATAGAGCGGCGCACGGAAGTCCTCGTCTTTGTCCTCGTCCTCGCTCGCTGCCGACAAAACACAGCGTCAGGGCATAATGTGTGGCTATGACTGCAACTTATTATCTCGCAACTCTGAGAGAAAAGACAAACGGGGAGATATAAATCTGAACTGTTGGATATAAAACTAGAAATTTTTTTGAGATCTAAAACCGAAATATTAAAATCTGAACTCTGGGATATCAACTTGGGATTGTGAGATATACAGCATATTTTGATAACATAGTGGGGGGAAATGTAATTGTGAGATTTAAACTCAGAATTACGAGTTGATAACTTGAAATTGTGAGAAAAAACTGTCAGGACTATGAAATATAAATTCCTAATTTTGAAAAAAAAAAATAACACAGAATTGCGAGATTAAAAGTTGCAATTCCCTCATTCTTTCACAAAAAAAACAAAAACATTCTTTAGACAAAGGTGTCAAAAATGCAAGATATACCAGCCCAGTCTCACGGCAATTCCTACATATTTTACGAGGGTGCTAATTCGTACCTCACTCGTACGAATTTGTAGGATTTTTGCTAAATCGTACGTATTTTACGAGTCGCCAATTTCGTATGATTTTGTACAAATGACCTACACCTAACCCCGCCTCTAAACCTACCGTCACTGCGGATTAGACAAATCCTACAAAATCCTACGAATGAGGTCATATGAATTGTTCGAATTAGCATGATTTCGTACGAATACGTACAATTGGTCGTTAGACTGTGTTGGAGATAAATTTGCAATTCTGAGAGAAAAGTACAAAGAAAAATTCAAATATAAATGTATAACTTGCAACTACTAAATAAAAACTAGAACATATGTAAGGATAAAAGTCAGAATGGTGACAAATGCTTGAAAAATACTAGCAAGCAACATGCTAATTCCTGCTAGCCATGTGCTAAGATGCTAACACTAGGCTAATGCTAACGACATGCTATCACGCTAGCAACATGCTAAAATGATAATCATGCTAATAACGTGACTTAAAATTACCTTTCTTTTAATTTAGTGGCAAAAAAGACAAGTATTGCTTGAGAAAAGTCTGAGTAGAAATTGTCAGGATGAGATTACAGCTGTGATGTGAGAAGTGTAAACAGTGAAGAAATAATGCACAAATAATTCGCAAGTTAGTCCTAAATTATGAATCCTAAAATACTGCTCTATACCAAGTGTTTAAACGCGGAAACAAGATATCAGCCAATCACGGTGTGCATACTTATAAGCTTGCTGACATCACAACGAGCTCAGCCCCGCCCCCTTGCTCAGTGTGTCTCAGCAGCTCTGTGAAGAGAAGACTGCTTTAGTGCTGAGATCTAGTGTTCTGTGTGTATCTGACCTCTCGGGAACACGCCGGCGTCCATGAACGTGGCCATGATGAAGTTGGCGATAACGAAGAGGAAGACGATCCCGACGCATGGTGGGAAAACAGGAGACACGTTCAACACGAGCCACGGACACCTGAGAGAATCAGACACAGTCAAGACCTCATCTCTTCTGATGGAGAGTTTGGTCTGTAAATTGATCCAGTAAAAGCTCTTGTAGTGTAATTGTACTCAGATCTGGACTGACGTTGATGAAGTACACATCAGAATAACTCCAGATGAACTCTTACTGGACAGTACTTCTCAGCATGTATTACATAAACAAAAACAGCACTAATACACACACACACACTGATATTTCATGTGTCAGGTATTAAGCTCAGTCAATCTTTATAAATCAAGTTAACCTTTCACTGCATTGAAAATAGCCTTTTTCCCACGTCCTGTAAATAAAACAGACTTAAAGAATTGATTTCTGTATGTAAGAACAATCACATGAGATAAAGTTGACTTCATATCAATGAACCAATAATGAGTTCAGATCGGTCTTCATCGCTCCATGGTTCAGATCAAATGAGCATGCATGAATAAGATCAAGTGTGTTTAGTGTTTGTGAAGCTCTCAGATGAGCGTGGAGCAGTGAAAGTGAAGCGGGATGATTAGATCCGGAGCTGGAGATTAAACACAGAGGTAATAAACACAGATTAAAGTCAGGTTTTGGTTGAATGAATCTAGACATGGAGGATGTGGATTTGTTCCTGTGTGTGCGTGTGCGTGTGTTAGCTGCAGGACTGATGAACGTCATTAATCCCAGATTACAGGATCACACAGAGACAGTCACACAGCTCTGGATCTATACGAACAAAACAACATCCAGAAATCAGACTCACACAATCAGGCAGAAACAGAGTTTTAGGACCGTCATGATTTAGTTTTATTATTATTCAGTGTTAATTTAACAGGATAACATGACTCTACAGGCTTTCAATGTAAAAACGTCAAATGACCATCAGTGTTCTCAAACCTGCTTTTATTTCCATCAGTTTTTAATATTTCTCAGTACACTGAATTGTGAGAATTCAACAAACTTCAGAGTAAAACGTTGGAACTGTGATATAAAAAATGGCAATTAACAAACAGCTCAGAAAAATAGCTCTAATATAAAATGGTGTAGTTTCTTCTTAAAATCACAAGTTTTTCTTATAATTTTCACTTCTCAGTTTTTCGTAGTTTTTTTCTCTGAAATCTGACCTTTAATATTATTTAATATTTTTCATTTCCATCATGTAATGAAAAATAAATAAATAAATCTCACAATTCTGACATCTTAGTCAGAATTGTGACAAACTCACAATTGCGAGGGAAAAAAAGCAGAATTTGGAGATACCTACTAATTGAATTTACTAAATAAAGAAATAAGATTTTTTACTATAAACAATTACAAATAAATTAAAAAAATTACAATAAACTTATTCAGTTGACTCATTTTAAATGTTTATTTAAATGTAGCTAAAAAGTAGATTTTTTTATCAGTGTATTTACGTTTATTATTTTAATTTTAAAGTATACATCATTATAATATTTGTTGATGCCTTTTATTTATGCTAATTTAAATTATTATTGAAAAAAAATGCATTATTGTACTTTTCACTGCGATACAGTAAATCATAAGGAAAGGAAAGGACGTGACATGTGGCCAGGTTTGGTTTCCCATACTAGGAAGTTGTGCTCTGCGTTTAACCCATCCAAGCGCACACACACAGCAGTGAGAGGTGAACACACACTCGGAAAATAATACTAAATTTTGAACACTAAAAATGTAACACTACAAATATACAAAACAAATGAATTAAAATGAGTAAAACATTTTTAATGACTGCAATAATAATATAAAGTCACAGTATTACTTTCTTGTGAAATCAGTGAAAAATTCTCCTTACTTTTGCTAAAATGAAATCTATAAGGCAAGAGCTGATCTGGATATAGGTCATGAACAATGATTTGTGTGGAGGACAAAAGCTTTTCTCTTTAAGATTTATGAGAGGATTACGGCTGATGTCTCATTGATTTGTGACCATCTGCGCACACTGATGACAAACACGCACATATATTCAGTTCAGGAGCAGCATATACAGCATAGATCACCAGCTATTGATTTCAATGCAGGAACAACTATTTTTTTACTCTTTTTGTATGTAATGTTTATTTGTTATCCCCTATAAGGGTCTGAGAGTGACGCAATTTCAGATCATTTTCAAAATTAGTCTGCTACATTTGTTTATTTACATGTAGCTAAAATGTAGCCTTTAATTCAGTGCACTATTAATGTTTAGACAAATATTTCGAATTTTATTTGTTAAACTTTTCATATTCATGTTGTTTTGGTTAAAGGTTTACAAACTGTGTTGTGTCTTCATTCTTTTATGAAATCCAGATGAACCAAATTTCAGAAGAGAAATGTTGTCATGGCAACCAGCCTAAAGTTCCATCCTTATATTGTATTTTATTTCAGTTAATGTTTATTTTATTGCAAGTTTTATGTGTAAAGTTTTCATTTTAGTTTCCAAACTCTGCTCATGTACAGTGCATGTCTGTAAATATCTTTAGACAGTAAAAAACATATTTATAAAATATTAAGCAGTAAATAAAACTAAAACTACTGCAGTACACCGTGTTATTTAAGTAAGTATTGTAATGCTGATACTTAAAAATCTAAAGATTGAGAAAAGTTGTTCAAATGAAGTTCTTAGCAATGAATATTACAGATCAAACATTAAAGTTTGACATATTTAGGGTAGGACATTTGCTAAATATCTTCATGGAACGTGATCTTTATTGAATATCCTCATGATTTTAGTCATGAAAGAGAAATGTATAATTTTGGCGATTGCTACAAATATAGACAAGCTTCTTAAGACTGCTTCTGTGCTCCAGGGTCACGTATAAGTCATTAAATAAACATTTGTGTCCTGCAGGATATCTGTTTTTATTGTGTAATAAAGTGATTCAGAATCTGAGCGGTCTTCATCACCTGATGACAGATGTGGAGCTTAAACTCATCAACACCCAGACTTCTTCAGACCTAATCCTGCACATCCCATCTGCCCAGACCTGGACCAGATACTCTCAGTACTCTCTCTTCTGCTCTCAATACTTCCTGAAGAGTGTGTAGCAGCTTATAATCACTAGAAAACTCACCACATCTCCAGTCAGAGTGTAATAAACTCATATTATTCACTACACTCCAGGACAGAAACACCTCCATAAACTCAAACGGTTTTAGTTAATAAGTTAGTAAATAATTCACGTGTTAAAATTTCGATTTGTTCTTAGTATGCAATTATTCATATGCTGCATTGCATTACAAGGCATGATTAATGCATTAAAAGTAGTTTCTAATGCATTGTATATAAAGGTTGCGAGTCTTACTTAAATGCATTTAATATTTGCAGATTCTTTGTTTAATCTCAAATTGGTTGTTTCTGACATTGTTTAATGCTTTATACTTTCTAAAGTTGGTACAGTGAATATATATGTATTATAGTTTGTTCATTGCAGGCACACAATGCATTACAAGGTGCTTCACAAAGCATCATTAATGCACTGAATACTTTTATAATGTATTGTGTCTCAAGGCTTCAAGGAAACTGTGACACGAAAAGTTATCAGACAGTGATATGAAAGAAGTGAAGTGATGAAGACTCACGTGAAGACGAAGAACAGCGTGGATGAAGTGACCAGCAGAGCAGCAGCAGTGGACACTGGGATATAAGCGCTGCTCCTGCGCATCTTGAGTCTGTTACTGCCATCAATCAGCCTAAAATCAGCTTCACACACACACACACACACACACGCGCGCTCACACACACACCAGAGCTCAGCAGATAACACACACCTCAGATCAGAGCACTGCCAGCCTTCACCCACTACAGACGGATTATACAGGAGCTGGTGAGGGGCGGAGCAGGACGGGTGGTGGGCGGGGCATAAACAAAAAACTAGAGGCGTGGGTGTGGCTTACAGCTGTCTTTTTGGGGCAGTGGAACACACACACACTCTCTCTCTCACACACACTCTGACATGGATGTACAAAATAAAGCATCTTTACATGCATCTTTTTTTCACACTCGCTCAGAAAACACACCACACGCAACAAAACTGTTTTCTTAATAAATCTTTATGTAACAAGGAAACATACTTCAATCCATTATTTTTATATATTATATATATCAAACTTAAGATGCATGACCCCACCCCTGCTTTCACAAACATCATCACGCTGGAAAATTCGTGCAGTTCTTAAAGACGACACAATTGATGTGCAATAATAGAAAATTGCATGAACTGAAAGTTGTTGAGAGAAGCTCTGGTTAAAGTCTGCTCGGAGGACTCGAGCTGAACCGCTGAGGCTTCAAGTGACCAGGGCTTCTGAACTTGGGTGAGACGGTTAACCAGTCCAGTCTGAAGGACACGTCTCTGTCCATCTGTGAGGGAGACGGCCAGCTGGAAACACACCGCGTGACACGAACACACACTTCAGTACAGTACAGAAATCTCACCCATATGCAGTTTACACACCCCTTGCAGAATATGCTACATTTTCATCATTTGAAAAATTGCATGTTATTTTTATTAAGCTGATTAATGCAACTTAAAGAATTAAATTGGTGCAGGAACAATTTTTACTCAGAAATTGCTAGTCAATTTAAGAAACAATTTCTAATATTAACACTGAATTAAACATGAAGATTTAAAATCCTTTTTGACAATGTAAACAGGTGCAATTTATTTTCAAGAAAATATTCTTTAAATGTATTATTTATTATAAAGAATAAATTTAAGAACAAATTTAAAATAATTCAAGAAAGTTAGTAAATGTAATACAATTTATTTAGAAAATTAAACAATAAACAGAAAGTATAATCAATAGAATAAATTTGTTTAACAACAGACATTTTCATTATAGTATTTTTAATTAAGAATAAATAAATAATTTAATTTAACATTAATTTAATGAAGTTCTTATTTTAAAAATTAAACTTAGTATGATGATATAATGAATTTGTGTATAAATATAATTGTAAATATTATAAATATAATATTTGTAATAAATAATTAATATTTTTATAATGCAATTGTAATACTATTTATTTTAAGAACTGAGTAATACATGGAAAATATATGATTGATCGAATAAAGAATAAATAATACATTTACGAATAAGACTGATTAATAAATATATAATAATGTAATAGATTTAAATACTATAATAATAACTCTTTTCTGAGCTTGAATGTGCGTCCTGTGGTCTCTACCTGTGTCGTTCAGATGGAGAATAGGACAGGATCTTGTTCTTCCAGCGGATGATGCTGGGATGAGAGAGCGGCTCGATCTCCACGTCATACAGAGCCACGAGAACATCGCTGTCCAGCTTACTCGGTGAATCCCTGACCAAAACAAGCAGAAGACATCTTCATGAACGAGTAAATATTATTAAGGTGGGGAAAAAACTCTCCCGAAGCCACAAGAGGGCGCAATACTAATAATGACCACTTCTTCAAAGAAATAAAACCAGGGCTATCTTTGGAAAAAAAGAGCGTAATGTTTCAGATAATATTTATAAACCATAGAGAATGATTAAGCTGCTTAAACAACTTTATAGTTTCATCACAAAGAGTTCTTTATCTGTTTAAAAACACGAGGTTCACCATAAAACACCATAAAGTATAAAGACATGCTTTTTTATTTTAACCCGAACGTGCAATTCTGACTGGAAGATATAAACTCGCAACTGCAAGTTATAAAGCCAGAATAGTGAGATATAAAGTTGTAATTATGAGAACAAAATTGCATGAAATAAACTTGCTTTTGTGAGTTATAAAGCCCAGTTTTGAGAGGATGTTCTTAGAATTATGACTTTATGACTCGCAGCTCTGAAAAAATAGTCCGAATTGTGAGGATTAGCTATTAAAACATTAAAATGCAACGACACCTTCATCATCATCACATGTGCCTGACTTCCTGTGTTTGTCTCACCCTGCTATAAACCCCAGCGCTCCGCGGCTCAGCTCCGTGGTGCTGTGTGTGGATTGAAACGAGGAGCTGGAGGAGTCCGTCTGGACCTCGTCTTCGTCCTCGTCTGCGGTGAAATACTCGTCCGAGCCGGAACCAGAGCCGTCTTCCTCCTCCGGGCAGCCCGAGTCAGCGCTCCGCTCCAGAAGAACCTTCTCAAACTCCTGCAGCAGATCTCTGACCGGGAACAGACACGCTTCCTCTGAGTCCAGCAGCGCTGCAGACGGTCCATCAGAGCGCCCTTCAACAGCACAACACCTCAGGGTCACAGGAAATCAAAGCTGTACGGATTTATTTATTTACTTATAATATTAATGTGAAGCTGAAGTGAGCGTCTGGAAAGTGTCCTGCTTGATGTGGACACGAAGACGTACATGAAAGCATGTCTTGTGAGGACAGAAGTGTAAATGACCTGTGGACGAGCGGTGGCGGAAGCTCAGGTGCTCCTCCAGCATCTCCAGCCCGTCTCTGCTGCTCAGATCGATGAAGCAGCGCAGGAAAGCCCAGTACTCGGCCCACGGCAGTCCCAGCTCACGAGACAGCTCCCTGTAGACACACACACGCAGCGTTCATGGAGTTAGTTTAGTGTGATTAATGAAGGATGAAACTAGCGTGCTCACCGGCCGACTCGTTCTGCGCCGCGCTCAGAGTCCGTCTTCAGGATCTGATGGAAGTATGCGGCTCGTTCCCGCCGCGGCGTCTTCCAGAGTCTGTGAAACTCCTCGGCCTGAAGAAAAACACAGAACACATCTGACTAGCTATTCTGTGTTTGATCTGTTTGAGGAGTTTACATGTGTTCTTCTGCTCTACATTTGAAACTGTGGTCCAAAAATGCATTTCTAAAATAAATGAGCAATTATTATACACTTTTGTTGTTGTTTTTATGATGATGATTTTTATTATTGACACTAATAAAAATAATATTCTTGATTTTACAATCTTTATTTTTTTAATTATTATAATTATTTTTTTATACTTGTTTGTAATAATGACAATTAGGTTATATCTAAAAATATTTATAATTATTGATAATAATAAGAATGAAATTCATGTTAATAATTTTAATTACTTTAAGGTTCATTATTATACATTTAGTTCTGAGTACAATATAATATATAGTGATTTTTAAAACAACAAATTACTTTTAGAAAATAAATCTAATTTATTATGCTTGATTGTAATAATAGTAATAATAATAATAATAATGACAACTAATGTTATAACTAAAACACCATTTATTTTTATTACTACTAATGGTGACAATAATAACAATCATAGCAATAATAAAAACAACAAAAAAATTATTGTTATTATTAAATTATAATTCACATAATTTGTGTGTAATGTCATTAAAAATAAATAGCTGCTATTAAAATATAAAGTATAAAGATGAACCTCTATTATGCTTAATAATACTACATATATATATTATATATAAAAATGAATAATATAGTACTATTATATTTAAATCATATTATTTAATTATTATGCCTTTTAAAATAGTTTAAATCATCAAACTTTTACATTTTAATGACACTAATTTTAATAATTTAAAATGAAAACAGTAATTAAATTCAAAAAACACTTTGATTAAATAATTAAATAAAAATTGTTGTAATTATTATAAATATGAGCATGATAATTTCTCTTGCTGCACATGTACTTAATCACAAGTCAGATTCAAAGAGGTTTTAAGCACCTTTGATGAAGTCAGAGGCCCGGCAAAGGCCGTGAGGGTCATTGTTGGGTTTTTGGGGCTGTCCATCGTCCTCTCAGGCCCGTGTGACTGACCGCTGGACTCCGCTGACCCGAGACACCAGGGGGCGCCGATTACCGGATGCAGCGTGTTATCTGCCGCCCGCAACAACGGCACATAAAACCTGTCTGTGGCAAAAACACCAACCCCACTCTTCATCATACAACGGACCCCACATCACCAGCTACAAGACCTACGTCATCAGACTAGAAAAGTACTGCATTGCTTTTTAATTTAGAAGGAAATATCTCCAGTTCCTCTGTTTGTGATGTAGTGACTGACAGCTCTGGGGTTGCCATGTTGAGAGAAATCAGAGCGTTGTGTGTGAACATGATCTTACTGTAGTTCTAGACACATTTATAAAAGAAGAACCTGTTATATTAAAAACAAACGAGCAAGCCCTGCCTAGATTTACAAATTAACTAAAAATTAACATAACACATTACTTTCTATAAAAACTAAGTAAGATAATTAGTTAGTTGTTAGGGAGTAATGCAACACTGTAATGCATTCGTTTTAAAAGTAATCCTCCTCACACACCTTCTAAATACTCAGTGATCTTCTGCTTCAGCTCCTTGCTCTTGCTCTTGCGCTCACAGATCACCTGCAGAGAAACCGTTAGTTCAGGAGCGAGAGTCAGAAGACGTGTTTGAGACGGGTGGGGTTCTTACAGCGGACGGCTTCTGCTCATATTTGTTCCTGCAGTGTTTGTCAATCCTCGGATGAGAACACAGAACATCCACCACCTCCGCACATCCGAACTTACACGCGAAGTGCAGCGGCGTCTCGTTACTCTGAGAAGAAAAACACGTCAGCATGATTTATCTCTGATAAGATATTATTACTAATGATAATAACAATAACAGCAATATTACAAAATAATAAGACAGTAATAATAATAATAATAATAATGCTATTATTTTGTTTAATTGTTATTATAATGTTTTAATACCAATTAATTTTCTATATATAATAGTAAATTTTTATATGCTTGTTTTTATTATTATTTAAATGTTTATTATTACACTTTGTTTGCCAATAGAAATTATAGAGATGATTTAATTTATTTAAAAATATTAAGTTATTTATATCACTAATACTAAAACTACCTCTAATAAAAAATTATACCACTGTTCTTATTAAATCATCATCATTATTATAAGCTTGTGTGCCGATAGAAATTATAATGATAGTAATTGTTATATCAATAATACAATTTATTTTAAAATATTATATTTGTAAATAAAAAACAGTAATTTACTGTTTAACAATATTAATAATATCAATAGCTACATATAAACTAAACTATTAAATATATATCGCTAATACTACTACTGATAAAATTATATATGTAAATAAAAAATATTAAAATGAATATTCTCATTCATTATTAATTTATTTAAAAAGGTTACATTTTAAATAAAAAACTATATATATATATATATAAATTTATAATAATGTTAATGTAATGTATAATAGTTATATATAATAAAAACTATATTATATGAATTATATTTTAATACCTACTACTACTGCTAAAAATAAATAAAATTGTTATTAATTCTTTTGTCTGTTATTATTACAATTATGATAATTATACTTTTTGTGGGAATGTAAATTGTCATTTTGATAGCAATAATTTAATTGATTTAATTTTATTATTATATTATATAAAAATTTTTAATGAAAGCATTAATTTGTTATTATAATATTCATATAGTAATATTTACATATAAAGTTAATGAATTAATTATTTATAATATTAATGAACATCATTACTACTAATAATTAAAATAATAATAATAAAAGTATATTTTGTAAATGTTATGATGAAAACTATTGTTATTGTTCTTCCTGTGCTCAGTGTAACAGCAGTAAGGTGAGCAGACTCACAGCTCGGTCAGGTGTGTTGAGGTACAGATCGACGATGTATTGAATGCGCTGCTGCAGCATGAGCTCGTTATCGTTAGGATACATGAGCCTCATGAAGTCATGGTCCTCCAGCGTCTCCAGCAGCAGACGAGCGATGCCCGCCTGGTTCTCTTTCGCCGCCACATGCAGGACGTTATACCTGCAGCCCTCCTGAACACAACACACACACACACACATTGATAAGTCATTGATAATAATCAGAATTAGTGTAAAGTGACCTGTATTATAATTAGTATTAAAATTAATACTAATTATAATAGAAATAATAATAAGTAATAATTAAATAATTTGAATAATTAATAATTAAGTAATTATAAAAACGTAAGTAATTCTAAGTAATTTTATTACTTATTACTAATTGTAAAAAAATCATAAATGATCATTATTATACTAGATAGAAATTGTAATTAAAATAATTTTCATAGAAATAATAAAAAACAATTGTTTTTAATAATGTTAATGTAATAATAGTTATATATAATATAAAGTACAAATTATTTTCAATACTACTAGTACTAATAAAAGCAGCCTCGGTGAACAGAAGAGAAACAGGAACTAAGCAGTGCACCTGGACTATAGTGGGGTTGTCACCAGAGCCGATGAGATAGCGTGGGTTTCCCCAGACCAGCTCTCTGAAGGCCTCCTCGTCTCCTCTCTCCACGGTCTTACGCAGTTTGGCCGTCAGATCTTGTGTGCGAGGACTCTTAAACTCATTGGCCTTCTCCAGGTGGAGGGCGTCTGGACTAACTGAACCCATCAACAACAAGACATCTTAAAGAGACAGCTCTAGAAAAATTGTATGTGTTGTATTTTCTCAGAGAAGCTTAAACTCATCCGCAGGAACATCACTCTCTCGTGAACGCACGCACAACTACAGATCCCAGTTTATAAAGTTTGAAATAAAATAATGAATAAAAATAAATAATAAATATGGATATTTTCCTTTTTATGATGGATTTATGCACGTTATTTTGCTTCAAAACCTCGGCCCCCATTCACTGCCATTATAAGGTTTGGAAGAGCCAGGATATTTTTATTATACCTCTGACTGGATTCGTCTGAAAGAAGAAAGACGAGCACACCTAGGGTGGACTGAGGTGAGTATAATATGGACGCATTTTCATTTCTGAGTCAAGTAACCCTTTAAGTGTCACGAGTTTAATTTTTTAAATGTTTTTGATCAGTTAAATTTGAATGTAAAACTTAAATGGAAACCAAAATGTTACCTAAATAAATAAATATAAAAAAAATAAAATCCATAGAATAGAAAATAAATGGGTGAAAAAAGGGAATTAAGAATAAAAATGGAATCCAGAGGAATTCAGGCTCTATGAAATCTGTTTTAATTCTTTCCCAAATTCCATTTTTATTTATTTCATTAATTCAGATTTGAAATTTTAATTTATTTTTATTGTTGTCTCATCTTTAATTCACTGTAGGACTCCTTTCCTATGGTTAAATTCAATTTTATTACTAAAAGAAAAGCATGTCTAATTAATTAAAATCATTAAACTTTATAAAACATTAAACGCTTAAACGTCAATTCATTAAAAGTTTAACATACATTTAGGGCCCTATGAAAAGTATAATTTCCCCCGACCTTTATTGTTTTAAAGTTACAAAATTCTGTTTTTTAACATTAATTTTAATTATTTGAAGGCAATAAAACAAGCATTATTTATTCTTACATTAGCCTGATGAATTGTTTTTGTGTATTTATATTTTTCTGATGACCAAACAAAGACATAAAACATTAATCTTTTTATAATGAATTATTTTTGGAAAATAAAGGGGATTTAGAATGAAACCGTTAAAGAAATATCGTATGATCATTCCTTTAAAAAAAAGATATAAAATAAATTATTTTAATAATATTAGTAGCAGTATCGCGTACATTTGTACATTTCTCCCACAACGTCTTCAAGTTAAACCAAACTTTTATTTTGACGGGCTGCCGTGAATACTGTAAGATGCTCGATGCTACACCCCTGGTCTGGATGTGTATGTGAGCGCTGGCCTGACCTGAGCTGGTTTTCTCTGGAGACGGTTTGATCGGTGACACACAGACACCTTTAGCGAAGTTCTCCGCGTCTTCTTTGCTAGCGAAGGCTTTGAATCGAGCTCCTTTCAGCTTCATCACGGCCTTCAGCGCCTTCGTCTTATCAGCGAACACATGCGGCGATCCTGAAACCATCACATCAGAGCAGCTCAGGCTCTCAGAAGACAGGAACTCATCACTGATACTTTCAGCACAACTCTTACAGACTGCAGCTTTAAGTAGCGATACTCGGACTTAAGTACAATATTCAGTAGTGTTTGCACACCTTGTTCAGCCGCGGGGTCGTCTGGCTCAGGACACACGCCGTAATAAACACACGGCCCCTCCGGCTGCGGCTCTGGCCTTTCAGCTTCACCGGTCACTTCCTCTCGGTGCTGCTCAACGACCGGCTGCTGGAGCTCCTCGGCAGGACGTGAGCTCCCAGAATCCCCCGGGGCCTCCTCCAGAAGAGCTCGAGCCAGCTTCTTCTCGAAGACGCTCCTGGTAGTGGCCGTGATTGGGCCGCATCTGATTCCAGCGCCGGAGAGCTGGTCTCGGAGCTGATCCGAGGTCAGCGTCTGCAGACGCTTCAGAACCGCCTCCATGACCCAGCTCCTGCACAACAAACACTTCCTGTGAGACGCTTTTATCCAAACCAGGACAGTATGAGCAATCAAAATCAACTCAAGAGCCACGTGCTAGAACAAGACTCAGCTTAACACAACACATTTTTAAATATACAATAAATATAAAGAAAACAAACAGATGCTTTTTTATTGAGATACTATTAAGTCTTTGAAATCTGTTTTTATTTGTATATTTTACATTTTAATAATTGTCTTCGTCATGTTTAGTATTTTTTGGGTTCACCTTAATGGCTGAATTTTTATTTATTTATTACCTTTTTCTAATAACTAAAGGTTTTAGTTTTAGTTTAGTTAACTATAACGACCCTACCTGGAACTAATAATTAATTTCTGATCATGTCTGTAAAGAAAGAAAGAAAATAAGTAAATGATTTGCAATAATTGTGTTTTTTTGTTTTGTTTTATTTTACAAACCTTGACTGAGATGTCATTAAATTGAATTAATTGAATTAAAACGCAAATATGAGATGTTTGAATCATTTAGATACAAGCACAAGCTGAACGCATTCTTAATCATTTGTATATTTTATGTTATTTTTCTTATGACTATTTTACATATCAATTACATGCAAATATGTTTTAGATTATATAATGCTTATTACATAATAAACTTTTTTTTTTTTACATATGTTTCATGTAAATGTCACATTCTGGGTTTAATTCTGCTCGGCCAATCCTTTGAAACTATATTAATGTAAATATTTATTAAGAGTAAAGATATGGCTGACGTCACTAACTAAAGTATGCTGCTGGTCTGAACTCTGGCTGGAGGTAAACTAGAGTTAACTAGTAAACATACTAGTTTATCTGAACTTCGGTTGAATGTGATGGAGTTTGAATGATGTGAGTGATATGTAGAGTATATGAAGAGAATCTCTCACATGTTTTAACACGTTATTATGAGCTTCTATTAATAATGGACTGATCTTCATTCCGAGTCACTGATGTCTGGCGCGAATCTTTCATTAAACACACAGGCCTGAAGGGCTTCACACCGCTGGATCTCAACTCAAGTGTGTGTAATAAACAAGAAACTACGAGATAAAACTCTTACCAGTCGATTATTATCAGTCAACGATTGACAGTGAAGTCTGACATCGATCCAGAACATTTACTGGAACATCGCGTCACTGTCGCGTCCACGTTACACGATCACAACCCCTTCCGAACCTCATATCAAACTCTGATCAAAACATATCGACACTAAACACCAATCTTCGTGTTATATTTTCCTGACTGAAGAGAGCGACGCTGCTGAAGGAGGACTGTGGCTCGCGCACGAGTCTGTTCTGTGAGTCGACTCCTTTGACTGAACAATGTGAGTCGACTCCTTTGACTGAACAATGTGAGTCGACTCCTAAGACAGCGCTCAGCGCAATTTTTTTACTTTCTTAAAGAAAGATTTATTTCCATGCGCACGCCATTTAATATGTATGACTTTGTATGATTGTTTTATGATTTTATGTTTTTAAATGTGGAACTCTAGCACTCTCTATTTTAATTATATTCTTTTATAAAAAAAAAAACATTTTTAGATTTGCACTTCATTTAGGCTACTAACTGATTGATACTTACATTCTATTCTATTTGCTTTTATCTCAAACATCAGCATTTAATGTTTGCATTTACATTTGCAAGATATTTGGTGTTTGTTTATCTGCAGTAGCTACTGTATGTCTCTAATAAGACATTTCCTACAGATCTTAAACAGACATGGCTTTATGATTGTTATCATTTAGAATGTGTAGATATGCTTCTTCTAAGACATCCATGGGATGGTTTCACACACATCAGATATTTCTCAGATGGAGCACACATCTTTCAGAGACATACCTGTACCATCTGGGAAAAAACGTTCAGTAATCTATGTTTTATGCTTTTACATCAATAAGTTTTTGTTTTTTTATACCAAAAAAAAATAAAAATAAAAACGGGTATTTCGTAGCGGTTTATGTAGCCAGAAATATGACAAAATGATTTTAATTGTGTTAATCTAAATTATAGTGTGGTTATAATCTGAATACTACGTACAATTGTGTTATTTTGATTTTATTTTTGGTTTGACACTAAATAAAGAGCCGCTTGGGGAGTCGAAAGAGCCAGTTCCTTTTTGTTGAGCTGAGTCAAATGGTCCGGATCCCTAAAAAAAGGTCCGGATCACTCCCAGCACTAACTACGCATGCGCGGCGCGATCCAGCAGAGGGCGCCACCGCGCGCGCGCTTGAATACACAGCCAATAAATAATTATGATGTCTGTCTGAACAGATCCGATTTTAATAATTGTAATAATTGTATTTTTTAAAAGGTTCTTACACTCTAAAAATACTGGGTTAAAAAATAACCCAACCTTAACCCAGCTGCTGGGTAACTTTGGGACAGAACACATGCTGGGTTGTTTTGACCCAAGTGCTGCAGGGTTTAACTATTTGACCCAACCAGTGGGTCAGGTTAACTGTGTTGCTGGGTTAAATATTTTTGTATAGCGGACTGACCGCTGACCATAGCTCACACACACACACACACACACACACACACACTTAACAGCCTGTCTGCACGATACAGATTTATCAGTCTGTGTTTACAGTAGCTGTGCCAGAGCCTCTGACATACAAATATGCCTAAAACACATTTAAGGAGTCCAGTGTGGAAGCATGGAGAACATTGTGTGCTGCTGTAATGATTAAAGATGTCTGAGCATAGAGCTTTTACTTCCCTTACATGAAAATTAATGAATAATAATAATAAAGTGCCTTTGTGCAAAATGCGGTATTTGTTCTTTCTAGGATATGTTTAAGCCCTAAATAAACCCTACTTATAAAATAGTACACTTAAAAATAAAATAAAAAGGGAATTTTGTGCAAATTTGTTCCCATTGGGGAGGATTTGCATCACATTATCAGTAAATCTGTTAAAAAATGCGAAGTTCTTCTGAATTAAAAACACTTCCAAATATGCATATGAATGACTGCTTTTGAGTTTAAAGCATAAACTGTTTTTTTCTGGTTTTCAGTAATTGCAGTATCAAAGCCATTCTTCATGAAGATCATGGAGTCATTATTTTCCAATGAGATATCAAACGAAGAGAAAAGGATTCATTTGATATACAGTCCTCATCCTGTTCTTTTCAGACAGATGGATTTTCATGACTCTTTCACTCTTCATAATTAGTCCTGGATTAGAATTTCAAATGAACCTGTAACATTAATAAGAGATTCAGAGCTCTCTGTAAATCTGTATGAGGATTTAGCCTGTGCTGAATGTTCTACTGCGGCATTTCATTAAAGCTCAGATGTGATAATTATTCAGCGAATTCAGTTTAGTCCAGGTCTCACTGCTCTCAAACGTCACAAATGTGCTCCAGATATAAGCATTAATAATAGCAAAAATCACATATTTAATACTAAACACTGGTTTGCATTCAGACCCAGTACAGACCTTAAACTAGTCACAAACCCACATGTTTAAACTGCAAAAAAATCTATTGAATAACTTTACTTTCATAGAAAAAAAAGGTTATACATATATTGAGACTTGTAGGGGCATGTTGTCACACTGTATGGGGCAAGTTGTCACAATGGTATCAAACCGGATTTGCATTAAAATTCCACAGTAAAGAATTATGAAACAACAACAAAAAACAATACAGAAAAAATCATGAAAAATAAACAAATAATATATATAAATACACACGTTTATACAAACGTAATTTAAATATTTTATTAATTTGTTTATATATTCTATTTTGGCTGTGTATACTATGCATCTGTTGTGATATTTTATACTTGTATGTATTTATAAAAAAAACATTTTTATTTAAAGCAACTTATTGTAGATACGAAATTGTTGCACACAGGATCAATTTGCTGTGGCGACCCCTGATAAGAAAGAAAAAAAGACGAAGGAGAGCAAGAGATAGTAAATTATTTAATTTATAATTATAAAGTCATAGTCCTTAAAGAGCAGAAAAAGAACACGACTGCGCTGCGCCTTTAAGATTTTCCGCGAACTCTGTGCAGGACAGAAAGCGTCATTCTCTGCCCCGCCCTCTCTCGTTAATGATTGGTCGGAATGCAGGGGGTCTGTAATGTGATTGGTTTAGGGTCCTATAGAGGAATGATAGGGCGTCGCGTCGCTTGTGCGCGAGATCAGAAGAAGAGGACGCTGAGGAGAGTTTGGGCTCGCGTCTCCTGGTGTTACGCGCAAACTCACTTCATAAACCAGAAAAGTTTCTGCCTAGGTTTTTTTTTCATAATTTATTTACCAGGCGGTGGTCGGCGCTTTTCGGCTCACGGATGGATAGCGTCGCGGATGAAGCGTGAAGCAGGTGCATTTATCGGCGATGATGATGATGAACGCGCTGCTCTTCATCTTCGTCAGAACATGAACTTCGGTCCTGTCGCACCGAGCTGCCGAAGGGGTTCGTGGAGGTTTGACCGCTGATGGATTCATGATCGCAGGTACATCTATGATTCTGCTGGGATCGGACGGTTTTGGAGCGCGCGGAGTGTCAGTTCGCGGTATATATTATGATTAATAATTTCTATTAACAGTTTTAGTAGCGATTCTTTCTCCTCAACTGAGGTAATTCTAAGGTAAATACTGTGGTAAACACTGAGGTAAATGGGGGTTGTGAATTGAACCTATATTGACGGAAGCGCGCGAGCGGCGCCTTTGATGTCACCTGACTGGTGTGTGTGTGGCGGCGCTTTGATGTCTGCTGTTGAAGGCTGTAAAACACACACGCACACACACACACACACACACTGATTTGCTGCTCAACAAACATTTATTATAAAGTTGTAAACAGCTGAGTGGAATCATTTCAGGTTTCTTGAATATAAATAGTTGTGAATAGAAAGTAGAACAGCATTCATCTGACATAGAACTCTTCTTTAACATAGTAAATGGTTTTATCATCACTTTTGATCAATTTTAAACTTAAAATTAAATGAACGGTATAATGTTTATAGTTATTTAAGATAAAAAGTGTCATGAAATAATCACTGTGTGGCCTTCGAGTTCAGGAAAGTAATACTTAAAGTGCTTTATGTCCTTTCAGCTTCCTTTAATGAAAGTGTTTGATTCTTGTTATCATTTTAGCTGCATTTTATATTTATTTATATTATTATTATTAATTTTTTTTTAATAAAAACTGTACGTGATGTAAACCCAGTTTTGTAGCTGTAGTTGTGTGTGTGTCCACTGCTCTTCTCCTCAACAAGCCTGTAGTTGTGAGAGAAGGAAAGCTGAGATGTGAGCGGGTCCGTTGCTTTGTGAACACTCAGCACTTTCTGCAGCTCTCTGTAGCTGTGTGTGATTTGTCATGTCTTTCTCTGCGTCGGTTCTTCATGCTGCTCATGTGCTTGTTAAGTGTGTTTTAAACGGCTGCGTTCTGTGTAAATATCTGATGTTTTTCATTTCAGTGATCATAGCTGAATTTTCAGCAGCCTTCAGAAATCATAATAATATGTTGGTTTGCTGCTCAAGAAACATTTCTGATTATTATTAATGTTGAAAACAGTTGTGCTGCACAATATTTTGTGGAATCTGTGATGCATTTTGTTTTATCTATATCACAGATGAATAGAAAGTAAAAAAAGCAGCATTTATTTTGTTTAAAAATCTCTTTAGTGTTACTTTTAACCAACTGAGTGCATTTTTAATGAAGACAATTATATAAAAATAAATAAAAATCAAGCCCCTAACCTTTTAATAGTTATGTACAGAAATACACAAAATGTAAAATTAAGCAAAAAAAGCTTTAATAACCCAAACTTTTGATAATCAGAAATGTTTCTTGAACAAATCCTCTTATTATAATGATTTCTGATGGATTATGTGACACTGAAGGCTACATAAAAATGCTACAAAATCAGCTGTGCATCACAGAAATAAATTAAATTTGAAAAGATATTCACCTACAACATGGTAGTTTCACATCATAAAAATATTTACCAATTTTACTGTATTTTTGATTAATTAAATGCAGTCTGGGTGAGCAGAAGAGACGTTATTGTAGTTGCTCTGTTGCTTCGCTTCACTTACAGGCATGATGTCAATCTTCTGGTTGCTAAGCAATTTTCACTGCATCCACACTAATCACCTTTTATCTGCCGAGGATGTGGTGTGTAATTATAGGCAGGCTGAGATCGGCCTAATTGCTCGTTGTATTTTTATAGGATCAGGCCGGGGGGGTATTAGAGCTGGAGGGCAGTTAATAAAGTTTGCTAAGTGACTTCTGCCTCTCCTTCCATGAACCCAACAAACCAGCGGGTCATTTAGGATGATTTGTGAAGCGCAGCAGCTTTATCTCTGTGTGTCGGGTCGTGGGACGCAGGTGGAGGTCATTCAGGATTAGCGCTCGCAGATTGAAGGTTCCTCTGTGAGCCGTCATTCAGAGTCGTGTCAATGCCCTGCAGGAAGCGTCCGGCCCATCTCTTCAGGAACTCACTGTTTGGTTAATATTTTTAATGACTGAAAGATTATTAATTAGTTATTCGTTAATTTCCTCTGGAAAAGTTTATGAAACATGGTCAGTAGCCACAAATTAATATGTCATAGGAACGAATGAACAGGTTTGAGGAATGAACTCATCTGTGCTGTTTGCTCGGCAGCTCTGTCAAAGTGAAGTGCCTACAAACATGATAAAAAAACATGACTTATTACTACATTTCAATACTAAATAACTTTGTGGTCTGTCTGTTTTAATGAAGGTTTAAAGCTTGGATCATATTAAAGTGTAGTTTGTACATTAGTAAATTATTTTTGTGAAAGATTCAGCCCCTTCACAGTGACTCTCAGCTGTTTGCTCGTGAGCCGCACGCACCCCAAAACCAAACCGATTAATCCACCATGATAGCTTTAATCGATTCCATCTCTTATTGACAATTAATCGATCATTGATTAATCGTTGACATCCCTAACAGAGACTCTTTCAGTTCAGCTCTGATAGACGTTTATTGGAGGACATGTAGGCTGCTAGTTCTCATTTATACATGCAGCAAACGCCTTTAAACTTGTTGTTTACAGTTGTAAAATGTCCTGCATGTTCCTTCACAAAGCCTGGTTAGTAAAAAGCCTGATGTAATATAATGTTTATTATATTAAACATGTGGTAAACTAGTTATGTTAAAACTAGTGAAAAAGCAGTCTGTTATCTAAAATGTCTATCCTAATGAATCACTAACTGGAGCTGTGTTGGTGTAGAGAGTAACTTCAGAGAGTTGATGTGTAACTGTGGTTTGTTTGCTGCGGTCTCTGTATAATCTGACAGAGCTTCACAGGAACATTTACATGCGATTGTGATCATAAAAGAGCAGCTCAGATCTCTTTTGTAAACACTGGAATGTAAATGAGCGCACGTTTTCTATCGAAGGCTTTTGTGAGCTGTGCTTGAACGGTTTCAGAGGTTATTTAGCAGCTCATCTCAAAAGAAGCATCTTTGTCTTCTCTCCTGCGCTCTGATACCAATTATGCTAAGCGTTAGGAAATTTAAACGGGACCGTCTCTTATCGGCTAATCCTGGAGTAATAGATTCCATTAAAAATGCATGAGGAGCTTTAGGGATGAATCGGGCGATGTAGCGTGTCAGAGTCTCTCTCTCTCTCCCGGCCCTGTTATCTGCTCATTATTCTGATAGGATCCCGTCTCCACAGAGAGCGGTCTGTTCAGCGCCGCCGGGGCTTTGAGTCGGGCTAAACAAGGCTTTGATGTGCTCCTGATCTCCTGCTCCGGTCACTCAACCTACAGGAGACGGCTGGGAAGAATCCAGCGTTTGACGATGACGAGCTTCCAAATTCACTCCCAGTTCTTAACCAGAGGGCAGGGGCCGGTCGTTCAAGAGTAATCGGATCACAGCAGATCTCTGGGTTGAAAATGGGTTGTTCCAAATGAAAAATAAAAAAGGATTCTGAATTCGGATTAGAGCACGAAATCTAATCTTGGTTCCGATCTGGGTTAAATCCTCAGTTTGTGCCGTTCAAAACGTTTCACTGAGATTGGAATACCTTTGAAGCTGAAATAAAAGTTTGCATTTTAACATGTAATACATCCTCAAAGCCACAAACGGCTGTCAGTAGCCGCTTAATGGAAATGCGTCAATTTCGCCGAAACCTCACAAAATTATATCACAAAAATATCATTATATTATATTTCACAAAACTGCAATGGAAATGTTTTTTTTTTTGAAAGGAATAAATGAGTTAATTTTATTCATATAGCACTTTAAAAGAACAACCGTGGTTGACCAAAGTGCCTCACAGTGTCAGAGGAGAAGGTCACACACAGTCAATACATTAAAATTGTCACAGTGCCTCATTATCTCGACTTATCTCAACAAGTTTAAAATAAAAGCCAAAAATTATAACTAAATATAATGAATTTGTTTATCAAATTTAAAAGCACCATCAAAAATCACACCGAGATTCCTGGTAAATGGACTAATATACAATCCTAAATCATCAAGTGCATCTACACAAGCACTCAGATCCCCAGGACCACCAAACACCACATTCTCAGTCTTAAGCCCTATTCGGACGGGACTAGTTTACAGGGGTTCGTCCGAATCTGCCATGTCTGTGTTTTTCTCTCACAACCTCTGTGATAATTCTAGAGCAGATAATTCTGCTGTTTTTCAGCAAACTCAGTGGTCCTCTGAAAATGTATCCCGTCAGAATGCGATGTCGGTGATATATATATATATATATTTTTTACAGCACGTTTCCTTGTGTGTTTTGGCCAATCCGATATGCCGTAGAAGCTATTACCGCACCCACGTTTGATATGTTTTGATATAGAAATAAATAAATAAATAGAAATAAAGAGACAGATCACGTAAACTGTTAAGACTGGCTATTGTAATATCAGTATCGGGTATGATTACTCGTGTTCATTTCTGCACTCGGTTTTACTAAAATAAAAATCATAATAGTTAAACTAAAGTAACCACACATTAACATGGTTTTGCTGTACTAGCAATTTAGCTTCACCAGGGTATTTGTGATTACACTTATTGTAATCAATCTGAATGACTATAGCAATGAACGCATGCAGACCCTCTCACCTCTGTAATAAACACGGAGATGTTAGTCCCGTCCTGAATGGTACATGAAGATGACGGACGCCAGGTGATAACGATCGAAACTCAAACATAGTTTTGAAAATTAGTGTAATCTTTTCTTGTATTTATCAACATTTTAATCTACTTGTAGATTAACTAGCCCATAAACAGGCTAATATGAGGCTCATGCGTTAACAGAACACGGCATAAGATCTTAATAACAAGAAGCCATATTAGTAATGATTTTCTTATATGAACACAGACAATCAGGGAATTTCTTTTAAGTCATAACATGTAAATATAAATATATATCAGCAAAAACTTCACCTTCAAATGGTCGGTGTTGACGTTTTGTTACTTACAAACGTCATTTCTTTATTTATGCTTGCGTTGTGAAGAAGTAGATGTCTGTGTGTCAAGGCACAGTGGTTAAAACACTGGTAAAGGATCAGATTCAATTCAATTCAATTCAAATTTATTTGTATAGCGCTTTTCATGATACATATCATTGCAAAGCAGCTTTACACCA
>JAUCMU010000079.1:1064790-1075728 GCA_032275025.1 Enteromius treurensis
CCAGCAGTGGTTGTCTGTTTACTGTTGTGTTTTATTTAAGAGTTCACTACTTACACCGTGTGTGTGTGTGTGTGTGTGTGTGTTTCCAATGTGATGTGATTTATACACTATTTTTATAAATTAATACAATTTTAAGTACATTTTACTAAAATTTTAACAAGTCTTTCTACTTAATTAGTTTTGCAATTATTTGTAAAATTTTCTTTCAATTTGAAAAAAGTGAAGTGAAAAGTGAAAGTTGTTTTAAAGTAAATTCCACTGATGTTTGTATTAGTGCTGGGATCTATGAAATACATCTTTCCCCCAAATTCCATTTTTAATTTCATTTTAATGGTTTTATTTAAAATTCCTGTGTATTGATTAAATAAAAAACTATGTAAAAGTAAATGTATAATGAATTGAATTCATCAAACTTTTTTATGATTTAAAAACTTATTCTGTAATTTATGATTTAATACATTTATTAATACATTTATTATCAAACACATTGGTAATCAATTAAAGCGATAAATCTTTAACAATTTAATTAATATTTTTAAGTGGTAAAAAACAATTACATAAACATCAACATTTTTTGTCAAACACGACGGAAGCTTACTGTCAAAAAATAGATTAAAAATGAGAAATATTCCTTTGAAATAATGGTTTAATAAACTATATCATTATTATTCTGTTGTGTATCTGCTGATAGTTCCATGTTTTTGGCGTTGCTGTAATCTCAGGGCCCTTTTCTCGATCCAAGCAGAACATTTGAGCTGTTTCTGAGATCTAGATGGTCACAGTGCATTAAACACAGGACATTACGTTCCTCCTGTTCCCAGAAGGCCGCTCTGCATTCTCAGCTCATCTGATTTTAATAAACCTACGTCGAGATGGTTTCACACGTTCACAGGCGAGCCAGAATGCCTTGAGATAATGCAGTAATGAGGACACACATGATGAGTGTTTCTAGAGATCAGCTGATGGAGCGTGTTGGTGTTTTCAGGACGGCTCGTGGAGTCTGATGAACATCTTGCAGCATCAGGTTGGAGAACTGAAGGTGGACACAGACAGCAGCTGGACTGATGCTGGAGACATTCCAGTCTCTTCAGGTACAGAAACTTTCACACGATCACATCTTACCAGGGCCGTGTCAAAGCAGATTCATTTTTGTTTCTCCCAAATTCCATTTGAATTCTTCTGGATTTTAATTAAAATTAAAATTAAATTACATTTTATCAACTTATTAAAGTCATGAAACTTATACATTTTTTGAGTTTAACAAAAATGACATGTTCAGGGTGCTATATATTTTTTTCTCTCCATAAACTGCAAAAAATCAAACGTTATGTAAATGTTCCTATTTGTTTCAGACTGTTCAGAGAACATTCAAAAGTAACGTTCCCATAGTATTTGCAAAATGATAAAAAGGAATGTTAATCTCTTAATGTTCACAAAATATTTAAAAACATAAAAAAAACGGATGTCTTCAACATTCAGGAATATGTGTGTACCGTGTGTATGTGTGTGTGTGTTCTGTCAGGGTTCTCTGAGCAGGCTGAGGCTCTGTCTCCTCTCCCGTCCGACTCTTCTGGTCTCGGTGAGATCCGCCCCGTCCGGCTCTCTGAGAGACCCAAGTCTGTTGGTGAGCAGACCACCCATATCATCCACACACACACTTAGAGAGATTCAGTTCATTCCATGTGGTTTTAGAGCCAGAAATCTGAAACTCCTAACCTTCGTGAGGATGAGATGATGATGAAAGAAAAGTACTAAATTTCACTTTTTAACTCTAGACTGTCCTTTAAGATGTATCGAAAGTGTGTTGTGTCATAGCAGTGAAATGGTTAAAGCAGAGACTTCCTGTCAGACATCTCTCTCTCACACACACACACACACACACACAGAGTCATGAGACCTTAAAGCTTCAGTGTGAAAATACACCCCCGTTGAAAGAAAGACCCTCTCTGTTAGAGCGAACACACTCACACACTCTCTCTCTCTCACACACACACACACACACACAAACTCTCGCTCTCTCTCTCTCACACACACACACACACAGACTGAAGCACAGTCTCATATGTATAAACGAGTTAGGGTTATCTTCTTATATGTCTGGACTGGACTTATAACATCATTATAAGCACTCATCTGCATTCATTTACTGTAAGTTGTTTTCATGCTAACCTTCATGGTCTCTCTGTAGGTGATGTATTCGTGGGGCGTGAGCTGAACGCTCGCCCTGTGGTTCCTCGCTCTTTCTCTGCACCCTATCCACCTCTAGAGGGCATCACTGAAGAGGAGCTGTGGATCTGGCATCCCATTGAGGACGCAGAGGAGGAAGAACCTGACGAAGACGACTACAGACAGACGCAGCGTGCCGAAACCTACATCCTGGGCCTGATCCAGCGCCGCTCACCTCCCACCCGACCCTCCAAACCCCGCACCAGCCTGGGGCCCGAGGGCCGAGCTGTGGCCCGCCAGAGCAGCCTGTGCCGCAGGGATCCGCCGTACATCCCAGAGGAGAGACACGCGTGTTACCCCCGAGTCTCCGGGGTGCGCTGCGGAGCTCCAGACCCCAGCAGCAGCGAGGCCGAATCCTATCAGAACACTCGCTCACCGTCGTCCGACGAGCTCGTGAACGCGCAATACATCCCAGCGCAGCCGTGTCGCACACAGACCGCCGCGCACCGAACACACGCCGCTCCCAAACCCTCCGCCTCACAGCTCAGAGCCACGGCCAAGAAGTGCCGCTTCACCGAGGATAAGCCTGCGCCAAAGAAACCCGGACGAAAAGCCTGCCGCGCTCAATCCGAGAACAGCCTGCTTGGGCAAAGAGAGCGCAAATATAACACGATGGAGCGTGACGCTCAAGCCAAAACCCGTCGCGGATCCGCTCACCGCCGCTGGCGCTCCACGCTAGAACTGAGTCAAGACGAAGCCGAGACGCCTCCCGAGCAGCCAATCAGACGCTCGCGCAAACCTCGCGTCTACACCCAGCCACACCTTCATCATCAGCATCATCATCAGTTCCTGCCGGACGGCTACACTCTCCGAGAGTCGGAATCCAGTCTGAGCGAGGCTGAGTCGCCCGGCTCCAGCTCGCTCTCCAGCGACTCTGACGAGAGCGGCGGATTGGTCTGGCCCCAGCAGCTCCGCCCACAGCTGGCCCCGCCCTCTCCATCTCACCCACCGCAGCCCAAAGCCTTCGTAAAGATCAAAGCGTCGCATGCGCTCAAGAAGAAGATCCTGAGGTTCAGGAGCGGATCGCTTAAAGTCATGACCACCGTATGAACGACAGACTCCAGCCTGAACACAGTGAGCTGAAAGAGCGGCAAACAGGGTGATTGACAAGTGATCTGACCAATCATAGTGCTCAATCTGCTTTTGTCTGATAAACAAACCAGACAGGGGATTAACGCCGGTGGACTTGGACTTGAAAAACGGTACCTTGTCATCTTTATGAAGATACCGTCTTATGTTCATTCATGTTTAATTCATGCTTTAACTACACTTTTCAAAATAAAGGTCCCAGAAGGATGCAGTGATGCCATAGAAGAACCATTTTTGGTTCCCCAAAGAACAGTAAGAGAACAGTTCCTAAAAGAGCCATTTCTGCGTTTGAAAGGTTGCATGGATGTTCAAGATTCATCACAGAACCATTAATGCAAACCTTTATTTTTAAGAGTGTAGTAAAGAGAGGAGTAGTCAAACGGTGGAAAACTTCCAGGAAATTTCATCAAATTCTATAAATGTTTTGGAATCTGGAAATTTCCTGGATATTTTCCAACCCTAGCTTGAACTAGGTCTTATGTCACGTACACACCGCACGTTTCAGGAGTGATAACCGCGTTCAAACACGAGAGTGAGTCCTGTAAATTATCGTACCATGTGTGAACGGAACAGAAGTCACTCCTGCATTTGTAACCATAGCAACATTTGACATCTTGCAGGAGTGAATAATAATTTGGCCGTTTGGTATCTGCCATTTTTTGGGCTAAAGACATTTTTCTCTGGCGGTTTTAACTAAGCTACTTCTGAAAGATGTGCCGTGTTTTGTTTATGCTCGGCAGTGTTGCCATATCCTCATCCCGCTTTCAGGCAAGTTGTTTGGCCTTAGGTAGTTTAAGGAGTTAATAAAGTGGTCTGTTGAGGATATGAGATAAGATGTTTTTGATGTTATAAAACATGATCCATTCGGTTGTTTTAGTGTTTTATGTGCTTGTCCATGTATGTTGGCTATTTTTCTATAAAGATCTGGCAACACTTTAGCACAAGGCTATGCGGTGGGTTCTGCACACACTCTCTAAATTTCTTTAAATGCGGTTGCCACTACCTTTATTTTTAGTGAAATGTGTGTGAACAGAATATGGTTAAGGAGTAAAAGGTGAACTGAGTTTAGCTGCAGTGTGTACGTGGATATTGAAGAATCGCAAAACTATTTATTGTTTAAATTTCTTTAAAAAATGACTTTGTTTCATACCAGAAGTAAGCTGCTCTGTCGGCGCGCTATCAGTTTCCGCTTTGCTCTGCGATGTCTTTTTCACTGCGTGAGAACGTGAGAGTTGCATGAACTGTTGGACATAGCAACCGTAACTAAGGGGTGGGGCAGATCTTTGCAGGGTCAACTGTAATATGGATCTGAAATTAAGGAATTGCAGTGATACAAATTTAAACATGTTCAGGTGGTCATATTTCATATATATATCATTTATAATGGATCTGTTGACAACCAAAGAGAACGTTTTCAAAAGACTGCCAAAATAAAAGCTCTATTGCTTAATGTTTCAAAGCAAAGAATAAGCAATCATAAATATTACTGTTTTAAATGTACTGTTATTGAATATAAAATAATAATTATTACAATGTTATTATATTTATAATATTAAATTTAAATTATTTGGAAATTTCAGTACAAATATTTTTTTTCTAAATTGATTTTTATAATTTCATATAGTTAATAATAATAATAATAATAATAATAATGATGATCATACGTAGTAATAGCAACAAAAAAAAAATCTAAAATTTGTTCTGCCTCTTTTTTTTGGCTGGTAGAAAAGTTATTTCTCACATCACCAGTCGTTGCCAGATCAGGCAGTATATTAATAATGCCTTCATTTACATTACAATTTTCGTGCATGAAGCAGCTCACAGATCAAATCTTTATTTCTGGTCTGGTTTTTTTAAATATTACGGCTCAGTTAATTCCTCTTCCTGTCATTCCAGATGAGATTCCTGTTGAACTTCCCGTGTGTTCTGCTCAATTCACACTTTAATTTTGGTGATAGCAGTGTCTGATGACACAGGTGATGCTTTGGTGTTTGTTTGGAGAGAAGGAGAGGAGGATAGACTCACAGACTGAGAGAAACTCAACCCAGCTCTGCAGATTCATACGCTGTCTTTACACTCAAAAACCCCGCTGAGAGCATCACACTGTAAATGTAAACTGTATTTATGAATATAAACTGTAAATAAACACCTGCGGCTATGTTTAGGAGATCAGACGTCATAAGTGTGCTGCTGACTGTGTGTGTGTGTGTGTGTGTGTGTGTGAAGACTCGTAACCGCAGAGCTCATGTTCAAACTCGAGCGAATGTCAGTCGCTGGAGATATTTGAGCGTTTGTGAGGAAGAAGAGTTTATTTCTTCTGTGGAACACAAACAAAGCTGTTCAAGACAATATGTTCTATAACAATGAGCATAAAAATATTTAATATTCATATTTTTTTCTACTTTCACTGACGTAGTTTGTTTTACTAACACGAGTCCTGATCATAACTGACACTACTTTTTGAAAAAAATTTAAATAAATAACTGAAAATCTATTATTTTCTATACACCAAATGCAGTTAATGCCTTTCAGGAGCTATTTTTTAGTCAAATAAATTTATTTTAATGAAACCAGGGTGAAATATTGCTTTTTGCATCAACATCCAAAATGATGAAAGTAAACAAAAATGTTGCACAAGGGTTAAAGTCTTCATGAAATTCAGTATTGTGAAACATCAAATTATTAAAAAAGAATATTTGTGAGGCGGGACTTAGTGCGGAGTTTAAGAGCACTTCACGATTGGAGAAGACCTGCTTACATCAACAGAGAGAAGATCCAGTTATGACTCTCTAACTAAACATTAGCACCTAATAAATGAAATATGCATGGATGAATTGTTTGCAATACCATGCATCTAAAAATAGATGGCATGCCAGCTGTGTTCCACAGAAGAAGGATTGACGTGAGGATGAGTAAATCATGCTGGAGGTGTTATTTCATGTGAATATAAAGCAAAGCTACTACAGGATGGGTGTAGAAGTTCTGCTCATCTGATCTGATGTATATTTTTGCTTGCAGTGATTGTGAAAGAGTCAATATTTCTGGCCTCTCTGTGGCCGCTCACATAAACACTTCTTCAGCACAATAACAAGCTCCAGCTGGAGCAGAACATCAACATTTATTAACGCAGCTCTGCAGGGAATCAAAGAAGGGATGTGGAACAGTGAGCCATTGATAGAGCTAAGGACGGACTGAGGAATGCTGGGAGTCTACTTGGTCCGAGGGGCGTTTACAGCTAAAACAGAACGCGTCTGATGACTTCTGGACATCAGTGTGAATGATATCGGTGGTTCGGGAGCCTGAAAACACACATTTTTGTTGTCAACATCTCAGTCTACAAAAACATCAATTTGTGAAAATCGTGACATCGTGTGCATTCATATTACATGATCGCGTAGTGTTTCTTTATGACATCGCCACCTACTGGTCTGACCTGAACACTACAGTGAAGGAGGATCACGTGACAAACGTCCTCTGTCAAAAAATATTGCAGTTTGTTGTTCAATAAAATGCTACTTTTTTACTAATATATAATAAGTTAAGTTACATGCTGGTTTTAATTCTGTGTGAGAAACAAAATTATTATTATTAACTAAAACTAAACCATTTTTGTTATTAAATAAACAGAATATTGTTTGGGTATGGATTCAAAAACAGTAACACTGAACCGTGGAAGAAGAAGACTATTTAATGCCTAATGAAAAATATCTTTAAATAAGCAAATATCTGCCAGTACGGTCAGAAAAATAAAGTGAAAACAAGAGGGGTTTTTCTGACTCTTGGTTACTTTGTTTTAAGCAAAAGATTTCAGAATATGAATCTTACTATCTTTAGTCAGTAGAGTATTAACCAGTAAATGTGCTGGTCAACCATCTGTACCGGAGCTAACCAGCATAAACCAGATACAACCAGTACAGAGTGAGTGTGTGTGTGTGAGTCGCTCATCTGGAGGTGGTTACAGAGGCATGTTCCCTTCAGGGCCAAGAACCTGGAGCATTTCCTGCGAGAGCCGGAGCGAGCGAGAGAGGAAGACGAGGGAGCGAGGGGAGAAAGAGGCGCATTAGCCGCTCCCGCAGCACATCTGGACTCTATTACAGCAGACTGAGACGTGAGCTCACACATCAAACCTTCTCTGACCTACTTCTGCTGAGACTCTCCAGAACATCAGCCACCTCTCGGCCTGTCCTTCTCTCCGAGATTACACACACACACACGCATTCTCTCTCTCTCTGTCTCACACACACACACTCATGTAGTGTCTCCATGTTTTCTGGGGTCTCTCTCTTCATAGGTGTAATGGTTTTTCTACTGTACAGACTGTATGTGGTATTGTCCTACACTGACCCTACACCTAAACCTACCCCTTACAGGAAACACAACACACTTCTAGATTCTACACTGTTTAGTATGTTTTCTAAGCCTTTTGTTTTACGGGGACACAGGAAGTGTTCTCATAAACCATGTTTACGTTGTAGTACCCATGTCATTATACACATTTGTGTCCTCGTAAACCACAAATGTCTGAACACACACACACACACAAAAGGACATTATTAATCAGTCTGTCTGCTCTTTATTCTGCGGTGGCTGAGTAACAGCAATACTGATATGATTGTGATCGGTTTTAACACCTGTCTGTTTCCACTCCCATAATGCCATGCAGCCTGACAACAGCTGAACATCTCTCTGAGAGCCATTTATATGGTAATACACACACACACACACACACACACACAGAGATGTGGATCGAACTCTGAGTGCTGAAGGAGCTCCAATTAACACAGTGACATAAATTCAACACACACACATAGACACACATCACCAGTCCATCTGAGCCACTCCTCTGTCTCTCTCACACACACACACACACACACACACACACATACAAACGTTGTCCTTGAATGAACCTCCATCATTAGTCACACAGACTCTATTTCTCTCCTCTTGACATTAATAAAACACATGTGAATGAAATAAATCAATGAATGTTTTTCTTCTGGTGCGTCTCTGGTCTGAACAGCAGAAAAGAAAGTAATTTAAAAATGATAATGACAAAACAAAACAAAAAACAGATACAAACACATACATACAGTACAATACACACACACACACACACACACCCATATACACAGAAACATGTACAGATAATAGACTGGTAAATCATTGTTTAGAGAACATTTCAGTTTTCACTTATATCTGTAATTCAGAATACGTCTGATCTGTGTCAGTGTTTAATATTACAGACGTGTTGTGTTGTTGTTGGCTGATGAGTGATTTTTGGCTGTCACACAGGAAACAACCACAATGGCAGTAAAACCACACACACACAGACACTCGTGGTCTGACCCTGCATGACCTCTGACCTGTGCGTTTGGTGGGGTCACGGTCTGTCTTAGCTCTTAACGATTACAGTAATGAATGCAGACAGACGTATGCGGATGCGCTCGACCCGCAGGTGTTTCTGTCTTTAGTCTGTGAACATAAGATCAGATACACAATACATTTTTAAGCAGAATGCAAGACAGAAAAACTGGTTCTAGTGGAGAAACTG
Source organism: Enteromius treurensis (assembly GCA_032275025.1). Lineage (NCBI taxonomy): Eukaryota > Metazoa > Chordata > Actinopteri > Cypriniformes > Cyprinidae > Enteromius > Enteromius treurensis. The sequence goes on from JAUCMU010000079.1 coordinate 1,073,657, forward strand.
AATCAGAAGTAAGCAAATAGAATGCAGTATTGCAATTTGAATTAAATTTAAGGAAACATAATTAAATTGTAATTTCCTAACTGTAGATTCTACTTCCTTTAATTCAAATGACAATTCAGTTTCTGTTCATTAAATCAGAATTACACCGTGCCAGTTGTTTTTGCACAACACTGTTGGTCTGCAGAGGTAAAGTCACATGACCACGTAACACATTACATCTATAAATTATTCAGTGTTCTATTGGGTCACACCTGTGTATTCACACACACACACACACACACACACACTCCTCACTCAGCAGCACAATCAGGAGACATTTAAAAGCATCAGGAAACTTAAACACACCCAACCTTTGTGTCTCAGACTTTCTACCAGACTATTAGAGAGAGAGTGTGTGTGTGTGTGTGTGGCTACAGGAAGTTTCAATAACTGTAAGTTCTTCTGTATGAGACTATAATTCGCAGACAGTAGAGACATGTCCTCAGATCAACTCTGAACACACAGACCTCAAGAAATCCTCACAAGGCATCCAAACACACTGCCACAGCAAACACACACACACACACACACACACACACACACACACAGCTGTTGAGACAGAGATTCCCAGAGTCCAGCAGACACAGTGACTATCTGACCGTTACTGCTGACAGCTTTACTGATTACTGAATTTGTTTCTCTCTGACCAGAGCTTCTCAGATGCTCTAATAGAGATGTTTAACTCTATAGCTGTTCAAGGGCAGAAAGTAAAATAAATCTAGATTCATTTAAGAAAAATCACATTATCAGCCTCTTATCAGTGCTATTTAGAAAAATTCATATAATAATATTCATATTTTTAATATATTGTATTTTCAGTTTTCATTTTGAGTTTGTGTTCATTTGTATTGATATTTTGTTCTTCATTCTATACATTTCAGTTCATGATTTTTTATGAAGTTTTTATTAGTAATTTTAATTGATTTCAGTTACAGCATTATTAAGTATTATTGAGAAAACTATTATTGTTTTTTGGTTTTATTAATCTTTTATATTAGTTTTTATTTGTACATTTGGTTTCTCTCTGTTTCTCAGAAATTTCTATTAGTTTTTGTTAGAGTTATTTTAGTGCATCAAGCCAAATCAGAAATAAATAAAATAAATGTAAAAAATAAAATATATGAATACAACTATTAAATAAAAGTGAAATAAGTTAATAAATATTTTTTTTCTATATTTAATTTAATTTCAGTAAACATTATGATTATTAAACATTTTATTTCAAGTGTCAAATTGTATAGCTAAAAAAATTCCACTTAAGAATTTTTATGTTCCCTCATTTAAGTTAACAAAAATATATTTTTAATAGTTTTGGCAAAAGACAACAACCCAGACAGACAACAGTGATAAAGAAATCCTGCTCATCATTAGATGTGAATGGATGCAGGACGGGGCCGCTGCGGTTCAGCGTCACGTAGCCTATAAATCTGTCGGGTCAGCGTAACGGGAAACATTTAGACATGACTCGGTTAAAAGTTTGAGGTTTGAGCTGCAGCCCCTCAACCTACGACTGCCACGTGCAGCTCTGTGTAATTACGGCGCTCACCGCAGGACAAACGATGGAAAGACTGAGGAAAGCTGGAGCAATACCAGCATCTGCTGCTGCTCATCCAGCTCAGAGCTTCACTGCTGTCAGATTCTTAGAGTTCTCAAAGCTTTATGCTTTCTAAGGGACATAACAAACCCTTAAAGAGACAGTCCACACACAAACAAACATTCTGTCATCATTTACCAAAACAATATTTGAAACAAATTAATGAAAGTCAGTGGGGTCCAATATTGTTCTTAGTGTTATTAAAAATATCATACATGTTTGAAATGGCATGGACATGAGTAAGTGATGACAGAATTATCATATTTTAGCTCAAAACCCTTTAACAGATTTAAAGCAATCGACAACAATACATTGTATGGGTCAAAAGTTTTATTTTTTATTTTATGACAAAAATCATTAGGATATTAAAGGTGCCATAGAATGAAAAACTGAATTTACCTTGGCATGGTTGAATAATAACAGTTCAGTACATGTACAT
>JAUCMU010000080.1:0-29423 GCA_032275025.1 Enteromius treurensis
GGAGTAATGATGCTTTGTATCACAGGAATAAATTACATTTTAAAATATATTCACACAGAAAACAATTATTTTAAATTGAAATAATATTTCACAATATAAATTTTTTTTTTCTGGATTTTTTATCAAATAAATGCAGCCTTGATGAACAGAAGAAACATCTTTAAACAGCATTAAATATCTTACCGTTCTAAAACTTTTGAACGGTAGTGTAGATGAATACTAAGAAGAATAATAACTAATAATTAATATATTATTATAACAATTAGGTACTGTGTTTTAATAGAAACACATCAGAACAAAATAATGACCGGTTTGGCAGTGGGTCAGTAATGGTGTGGGGCGGCATTTCTTCATTTCATCAGGAGCATGTCCAGGTGTTGTAGGGAGGTCATACAGGCACGTGGAGGACACACACACTACTGAGCCTCATTCTGACTAGTTTTAAGGCCATTACATCAAAGTTGGATCAGCCTGTTTTTTGAGTGTGACTCCAAATCCAGACTTCCATGGGTTCATAATTTTGATTGCCATTGATCATTTTTGTGTGATTTTGTTGTCAGCACATTCAACTATGTAAAGAACAAAGTATTTAATAAGAATATTTCATTACATTCAGCTCTAGGATGTGTTATTTTAGTGTTCCCTTTATTTTTTTGAGCAGTGTATAGACACACACACACACACACACACTGCCTCTACAACTGAAGTCAACTAAAAGCTAATGAAAACAGGAATGACAGATGCGAGTAAACTATTTCTCTGGACCGGTCGCTCTGGTTTCCAAAGGCTGAAGTAAATCAAGCCCTATGGCGGCGATTTATGACTCATTACATTCTCCGCCTGAGGTTAGGCCACAGCGCTTCAGACATATTCTCATCTGTCCTCTCTGACCTCCTCGTCACACCGGACACTGAAAACATGACTGACCAGAGCGAACGGCTGCAGGTCAGAGAGGATTTAACACCTCTCCAGTCACAGGTGCTCCACACACAGAGACTGACTTCTGTTTTTATAATGAAGTTCATGTTTTGAATAACAACCTCATCACAATTAATTTTTTTTTAACTTTGTAGATCGGTTCCTCCTGAGCGTTTCTAAAGCTTTTCAGGTGAAAACCGTGAGAGTCACTTCCTCGCTGAAGCGCTTTGAACAGCAGCAAACACAACATCCTCTTTCCTGCTTGGATACGGTAGCTCTGATGTCTCCAGACGCCTCCAGGTCACCCTGCATTTGCATGGGGCGCTATTTTGAAGAACTTTAGGCAAATGTGTATCTGGCAGCTTTCAATGTCACCGAGAGGCTCTTCAGCTTCAGCTCTCTTTCCAGCAGTTCTCAGTACGATTAGCACCACCCAGAAAGCCCTTAACACACACCAACACGGCTGTAACTTACATGTCAACTACACCAGTGATTTATTATGCAGTGTCAGATACAAGCTGTATTCCAGCTGCGATCTGATCCAGTCCTGATACAATACACCACAACAGAAATCCGCTTTAATTTGGGCTTGAATTACAGCAAGCGTGGACAGGAGCAACATTATCTGCTGAGAAGACTTGCTTCCAAGAATGAAGAAACAAACACAATGCAACCCGGCAAACAATCACTCTCACCAGCCAAAAATACCTCAGCACAGCCTGTCTGCGGTCATAAAGGAGTTAAAAAGAAAGATGAATCCACAGGAAACCACCTAGCCAAACAGGAAGAGGGTTTCAGATCTATCGAGATACTTTATCATTCAGAAGTTTGGTTTTTCTGAAAGACTTGGGTGCATTAAGTTGATCGAAAGTGAGAGTAAATACACTTATTATGTCAAAGAAACTAGGTTCTAAAAGCTTTTTCAACAAACACTTAGTAGCACAACGGCTTTCAACACTGATAATAATCAGAAATGTTTCTTGAGCAGCAATTTAAAGGCTGTAAAGATGCTGAAAAATCAGCGGATCGTCACAGATATAAATGACATTTTAATACATATTCACATGGAAACCGAATTCTAATAACATTTCACAATTTTACTGTATTCCATCTATCTAACGTGAATGGTCTGAAGAGGAAATAAATGCAAATATCCCATAAACCTGCAGGGCCAGATCAGAGGACTTCACCAGTAGCCTCTGTTACTGACCTGAGATCATTTTCATGTGTGTCTAAATACAGCCAATGCTATATCCCTTGCCATTTGAAATAATATCAAACTAATTAATAATATCAAACAATAAGTCTTTGAAAAGTTTTAAAAGGAAACAATGTTTCAACATTAACCAAAAAGTAGCAATGGATTTGATTGACTCAAGTATTATTTGTAATAAAATTCAACATAAATTTTTTGTAAGTTCAAGAGTTCAAAAGGCTCTGAACTAATGCTACTCATAGTAGTTATGTTGATTTACCACCATTAGTCACATTACAGACATTCAGCATGTGTGTGTGTTCATTGATTTGCCCTACATCAGTTTAACATCCTCTGGGAGCACTGAGATTGCTAACAACATCATTAGCTAATGCATCACTCCAACACTCACTCCTCCGTGTACATGAAGAGACGGCCAATAATGGCATCTCATTAGAACAACACACTTTAAACTCAAGCGCAATAAATCCATTATCAGAGGGTCATATTCCGGCTGATTTACTGCCCAGAACACCTCACCTCAACGACCCACAATGGCTGACTTGTTCACCAACACTTCTGTATAATGTTTACATGCTTTGATCTTAAAGTATGTAAAATTATGTTTTCGTGCACTGAGCATGCAAAATGTTCACATCAAATGTTATTGTGCATTAATCAAAGTATTTTAAATGATTTTTAAATAAGTAGTTGCTTTCACGCACAAATCTTAAAGTGTGCACAAATGTGTTTTTTGTACACTAATCAGTAAGTGCCAATTTAGTTTTCATGGATGAATCTTAAAGTACTGGCCTAAATCCTTTCTATTAACAAGCCCTTTACGACAGGCCAAATGAAATTGCACAACATCCTCGCCTCACCCAACCACTGTAAACAGATCGAGAATGCAACGCTTCAAGACACGAAAGTCAAAACACTCACCTGAGGCTGCAGACCAACATTTGACTTACAAATGCACTGCCGCGTCCTGAGATTCAGGCGTGTTCTTATAAATCATTAAATCCAGAAGCATTTCAGCACTGTTAGACACAAAAGATTAAACTGGCCCTATGACAGTTTGAGGTTATGGATTTATTGTGTTACATGAAAACATGCACATTCATCACTTTTATGAAGAAAGTTTTCTACAAGAAACTGAGGTGTATGCAGTATATGGGACGCTCACAAAAATACCTTGCTTCGCTAAACTTAAACAAAGACATCAACTAACGATACATCATTTTATTTTTTAAAAATGATTGTCATACAGGGTGAACTTTAAAATATCCCTTGCTGTTATTGTTAAACTAAGGCTATATTGTTAAAATTTAAACAAAACCTACTCTTCAGGCACTTTATTAGTTTTGTACTTTAACCGTTTTAACTTGTGATTTTTGCCTCATGACATGTATAATAAAGCAGGTGAAAAAAAACTTACAGTAGAGCAGAAAACGTATACATTTAGCTGAATGAATGAATGAATGAATGAATGAATGGCTACTTTCTATAAAATAAAAGTGAATCAATCATTTACCTGTTTAATAGGCCAGCGATGGATTGTTAGCCTATAGTGTTTCTGTCAGACGTTGGTCTTGGACTAATTAGGCCTGTAGTATAAATAGCAGTTCCAAGTCACATTAATTATAGCCCAGTCCAGAGGGAAACACAGTTAAAACAACTACAAAATCTATTATGAGTGAAAATAGAACAGGAGAACTGTGCAGCGTAAATATAGAAGCTGCCGCATGAACGCAATGATAAAACTAGGGCTGGATTTACATCTTCAGCCAATAAATACAAGGCATCCAGGTTTGCATTTACTGAAGGCTCCAAATAATAGTGCCATTTCAGTTTCATGTAATTTCTATTAAAGTCGTTTTTTTTTAGCATTATTTAAATATATATTTTACTTTGATATTCATATTTCTAATTTCTAGTGTTCATTTTATATTTTATTTGAAATTTAAGTAATTTTGTTATGTGGTTGCGTTAACTTTAACTAAATAAACCTAGGGGGGAAAAAATTAAGTTTCTTCTTTAGATTAAAAAATATATATATATCATTTTAGTTGTATGTACCTAATAACCTGGTTGAAGTATTATTTATTTGTTTGTATTAATATTATTTAATAATATTATCTTCATTGCTCTATTTTGATTTAAGCTAAATTTGTTGTGTTTTTGCATTAGTTAAATTCATTTTTATGTACTTTTTTTGGGGGAAAACAACTACCTGAAATATTTAGAGAGAGGTTTTTTAATGTATTCCATTTCATATCAGTTATGTGTGTATTCATGGGTGTATTATTATTACTATTATTATTATTATTATTATTATATATAATAAAAAAAAATAAGTTTATATATATATATATATATATATATCTATTTTATTTTTTTTTACTTCAGTTAACATGTTATATTTTTAATTAATTAATTACCTACCTGTAATAACCCTGGTTCAAGTTCAGATTTTTGTCTCCGGTTCTGTGTAAATAAAAATCTATGAGCATCAACAAATATCGCAACACCATCTTCACAGCGGAGATGTGAGATTTAAGTCTGTTTAATTCTGTGTCTGTTTTAACAGTGAATGCCACAGATTCTTGTGTGTAAATACATTGCCCCCCTCATTCGCTCTCAGTGTGACCCAAGGCGGCCTGCTGATCATCAAACCAGCGCTAATCTCAACATCCTCGCCTTCAGCTCTCGCACTGATCCCACGCTGTTGGAGTGTGATCGCATGGAGCGCACAGATCACACTAAAGGTCACACGTAGATCAGGCCATCAACAAACAAGTGCGTTAGTGCCAGGCCTAGTTTTAAAACTCCCTCAATGCAGCACGACAAGCATAACTGATTGTAAGAAACTGGTTCCAAATGACAAAAGCAATAGGCAGATTGCATAAATGCAGATGGCCCTGTCTGTCTGTCTCCAGCAGTGGCAAGGTCCAGCCATCATATATAGCTCTGTATGTACACTGTGACTGTATGAATCGCTGGCATGTCTCTGCTATATGTATATATGTATATAGTGGCATGTGAGTGAGTGAATATGTTGCTGAATATTAAACAGCCTCCGTTGCTACTGCTCCAAATGTACCTTGAGGCATCAGCTAATGTATGATAAATTACTAGTGTAATTTACTGTACATTAACCTCTGACAAAACCTTTCAAAAACATGTCCACCCCGAAGCCCTAGTTAACAGGGAATGTTCTCAGAACGCTCTACATTAATAGAACATTTGTTTAAAGTTAATAAAGTTCTCTAAACATTAGCACAAGAACATTTCACATTATTTCAACACACTATTTCCTTTTTTTAATGCTGTAAAGCTGCTTTGAGGCAATCTGCGTTCTAAAGTAGCCTACTATATAAATAATGTTGATTTGACATCAGACAGCATTCACACTGTTTTACATTTTGCTACTTTGAACACTTAAAAGTAACACCCCCATAACATTTGCTACATAATACAACTGAATATTCCCTCAATCTAAGAAAAAAAGCTGGACGTATTGAATTCAAGATTTTTTTTAAACGTAACGGCAATGTTAACAGAACATATTTAGTTAGCTGGGACTACTAAGCATAATTGATTGCCAACGTAACTTTCAAGCACATTTGGGAAAAGCAGTTTTCTTCTCATTCTGGGATGAAACACAACCCGGAAAAGATTGCCGCTCAAGTGCAACAAATGAAGCAAGAATGATTCGACCGCGCCAAACCTCAACAGTTCAAGAATCATTTGTGCTACACTGTAACATTTGAACCGAAGCTTTGGCGCCGCGCGTTCTCTCCACTCCACCCGCCGCGGCAGCGTACATTTAAACACTGATGTGACATGAAACACAGAAACAAGACCTCTGGGATTATTTAGTGACAGCGGCGTGGCTGTGGATGAAGAGTCCGTTTCAGCCGCCACAGACCGGCGTCGCGAGCCGCTGCCGCGCGCACAGAACGCGTGCCGGTGTTAAAATCACCTACAACTAAACGTTCCCATGTTCAAAGTTGTACTTCTTGACACACCATCTTAAAATGTAGCGATGAAAGACGCCAGTATGACGCACCGCGAATGGAACGCAACGAAAACGCGTCCTCCTGTAGGCTATATATGAGATTTGAGAGGGGCTCCGGGTCTATAGGGAGATTTTACATCCTTGACCCTTCAAGAACAGAGATCCGAAACACCCTCGATCGGTTTTCAAAGCACACGTGAACGCATCCATACCGTCATGATTAAACACACTGAGCACATTCTCTTCCTCAAGGATGCGTCGACAAACCGCGACACGTTTTCCCTTATAACGGTACATACGGGATTAAAAGTGAAGATACACTTGGCTCCTAAAACAGGAGGCAGCAGAATATCTCGCCTTACCTTGATCATTAATCACGTCGGTGAAGATGTTCCGAGCCGCAGCGGCGCGTCCCTCTCTCAAGCGTGCGCGCTCCACAGAGCTGCAGTGAACGCGCCTCTGGCGCAGCGCTGATGGAGACACGAGTGTGTGTGTTTGTGTGTGTGAACTGGGTGTTACTCCTCATAGATCCATTCAACGCACTTTCTACACTAAAAAGTGTTTGGTTACGCGTTTCCTCATTCAGGCCTGGTCGGTATTGATGATTTTCAGTAGCTATTGGAAACTAGCTTGAAAATTCCATACGTTTTTGCCCTTAATTTCTGACAGAAGACATGCTAAAGAGTCAGACACACCTCGTGCGTTGATGGATGCCTAAGTTAAATAATTTAAATGCATCAAGTACACTTGAGTATTATTATTCATCCCATAACTCAGCCTGTCCATTAATAATGTGTTCGAAGTGTTTTAGGATTTGTGTTTTACCTCTCTAGGAAATATCCTGTCTGCCCATAAAACGATACATTTGCACCAAACCAAGCTAACAATGTAAGAAGGATTATGAAATGTTACTTTTGAACGTTCTCTGAAAATTCGAAAACAAGCAGATACATAAGAGTTCTTCCGATGAAACACTTTCAGGAAAAAAAGTTCTATAAATGACACGTTTGGCGCTAACATTATTCCAGAGACGAGTGTTTCCTTAAGAACACTTCATAACTTTGAGAAACCTACCAGTAAGTTGCGAACGCATTCCCTCTTAGCAGTAAAGTTACTGAATATGTTAAAAGTATCATAAAAAAAATCATTCATAAAGCGCAATGATTAACAGATACTGTATAAGGGTGGAACATATTTTGCAGTGTTTTGATCTTATCTGAAAACTGTCTGCTGCTGGTTGTAGTTTTTTCTTTTCGTTACGTTGTCTGCAAGCCAAACAATCTGAGATAAAGAACGAACTGAAATAACACATTCTGCAAAAAACCTGCACAATAATCAGAGTGGAATTCTACAGCGTGACGGAAAACAAGCTGGATGGACGATGCTTAAAAAAACAAAACAGGAAGATATTTAAATACTGACGACGGAAACAGTGTACAAAGTTGAGATAATAGTTTCTGTGGGTTCACAAAATAATATAAAATGACCATTCAGTTAATATGACATGTTCTGAATAATACTGGCGATTTACTGCTATTAATCATATATTGTCAGTTAGCTATCATTTCTTAAAGTAGAATCATGTTTAGAAAAAGCCAAATGGAAAGCTACCAACTGGCCTCCTTTAGTCTATTCCGTAGACTTTACACGTTAGAAAACGCAGAACGTTTGTTCAATGTTATCTGACCCTTGTTGTAGCCTAACACTTTTGCTTTAGAACCTTCATAAGTAACATTTACATGTTTGCAAAATTATGAAATGGCGTGTTACTGTAACGTTCATATAAAGAAAAGCATTCTTAGAACGTGGTCAGCTGGAAAGGTTCTTCAGCGCACAAACGAGGACGTTTAATTGTACATGATCTTGAGGAACACGCCTGCACTGTTCCTTTAAGAAAGCACACTTGCTGACCTCCATACTAGTACAGACCTGTTACTGCAGGCCCATCTGTGGGAATTCAGTGCTTTATGTTAGTGTAGTGTTTAATGTTTGCACATTAGCGTATAACGAACAAAATGAGTGCATTAACCGCAAGGATGGACACCCGTTTGTTTGTGTGTGTACATAAGGTGTAATTATAGCAGAGAAACATTATCTCAGTAACGACACACCCATATTTAGCCCTCTGGACTACTTCCCTGAACCACCCTACTCACGATCAGAAAATGTTCAGTAAAACCTGTTAAAATTAAAACAAAAGGTATATTTTAAGTAGATTCAGTGTGAAAAAAACCCCCTCACATCTGAAATGTTTTGTAAGGAACACGCAAAGCACCTAAATAAAGTGGTGTGTGTTGTCTAGTTGTAAATCTGACCCACATCTAGGGATCAGATTTCATTCAAACACTTCAAATACTTGAGGACAAAGCACTCCGTTCATGAAGAAACGCAACCTCTTTTGGTCAAATCCTGCCATTAGTACTTTTAGAGGGTTTCAATGGCGCCCTCATGCGGCCAATCAGATGATAAATACAATACGGCATGCTTCAATACAGTAGTCAACATTTGAAGAGGATCAAAACCTTTAAAAATTGTCCTAAAACCAAAAACAATACCCATTCTTGTCTTAGCACAACTTTTGTGAACTTCAAATGTTGACTACTGTATACACTGATATTATCCTAAATCCCTCCCAATTACTGAAAACGAACACTATTCTAGATTAAAATTCATATTGGACAAACACTTGAAATAATTAAAAGCATTAAAATGCTAGTTCCTGCATCTATTGGACTTGATATTCTCAACTACAAACAGAAAACGTGTACAGGACAACAAAACAAAACACATCTAGTGTGAAAAAAATTTATTGATTGGCAAAAATATTCTGTAAAAGTAAATCTTAATATATTACATCAGGTAGCCCACAATCAATCATGAATAATTTATAATTAATAAAAAACTTGGGCTCTGCATCAATGTAAAATGTAGGAAACGCATCAGAGAACGTCAAGCAACGGCAAGACATGAATAAATCTGAGCTGTAAACACAAGCTGCAATGCTCAGAGCTACAAAACCACAAATGCACCTATTTCTAGAGGATTTGAAAGGCTAGACTTACCTCTCAGTCAAGATGTTTATGAAGGAACAGGAACGCACAATGTCGATGTCTGTTCTTCTCACTAGCAGAGGATGCGCCTTGAAGAACCACTAGAATCACTCCAACACTGAACTTGCTCTAACTACACCCATAAACCATCAAAAACACCAAATAAAGGCTCAGGCGAGTAACTGAAACTTGATCTTAATCTTTCATTCAAACAAGATGCAAAGTGACCAATGCACAAGTCACGTGCCAAATTCATCTCTCAAATCTCTTCAAAGTCTCAAAATAAAGTGCAATGAATATTTACAGTAAGCAGAGATCATCTTACAGAGTTGCAAGTGGAAACACTGCTTATTACATCACTAGCACAAACAGCTGCCGTAAGCGGTCTACATAATGAAAATTGTAAACTCTGTACAATGTATTAGTGGAACAAATTCTCATTAACGCTTTAAGGAATAGTGACCAGAAAATTAGCTTAATTTACTCACCATCAAAGCATCCAAAATGTATTAAGTGTTTATTTCTTCATCAGATTTGGAAAAATGTAGCATTCCAACACTTGCTCAATGCTAAATTTCTCCAAATCCAATAAACGATAAACTCATCTACATCTTGGTATGCTTGAGGGTGGGTATATCCTTTCAGTTTTTATTTTTGGATGAACCACTGCTTTAAATTGTGAGTCTAGCAGAATCAAACATAAGAGACCTTTTGAGAGACATTACAGTAAATCCTATACACACACGTATGAAGATTAGATATATACACAAAGCAATGCACACAATCTGCAGCAGGGATGTCAGCTAGACATTAAAAATGCAGAATATTTGACCCTTTCCTCATTTCCTAACCATAAAAGATTAATTACAAATTGAGCATGTTTCACAGATTTGAATTGTACAGATATCCAATGACAAAAAAATTCACTGATAAGCTGTGAGAAATTTTACCCAACGGAGTTGGAATATTAACAGAAATCAACATGCTACACAAATCCATATAATCCAGAACCTTTTAAAATTAACTCAAATTTAAAAAAGGCACAATGTTTATACAAAGTAAAACCCGAAACGTCTCTCTTAAACCAATTATACTGAAGCTTTGAGAACACGCAATTCAGAACAAAAATAAAAAGCAATGTTGGCTAAATGTTTAGCCCAGTAACCTAAACTAGCAGGTCAAATATGAACAGTACACACTTTATTACAACACAGATTCTATTTAATAATCAAGGCAAAAGACACTTACAAACATTATATGGACGAGGGGGGGGTGGAGAAGAAACATGAAACCAAAAGAAGAAGAAAAAAAAAAAAAGGGATCCTATAAAAACAAATCTAGCTAACTGACAATTTACAACATTATAGCAGTGGGAAAGTTGTTTTGTGTTTCGAACAAGCAGGCAAATAATTCTCTTTTGCTGAACTGACTTTAGCACACAGCTACTTCCAAATAAAAGTCAAAAATAAAAAAAGAGCTGTCGGGAATTAAGAGTGAGTAGAATATTTTACAGAACTCTACTTTAGCACTGCAGAGTGTGTCTGGAGTCCGGCGCTCTCCGTGACGGTGCGATGCGGGATGCTGTCCTGACGTCTCTCCTCCTCCTCTTGCGTTCAGCTGAAAGGTGTCAAAACGAAGGTGGCAGTTTGTTTTGGGGCACAGAACCCAGAAACACACACAGCTGCTTTTCCCCCTCTACATCTACACACGCTCAGAACGTCCCAGACATACACAGGCATGCAAACAACTTTCAGTTTTCAACAGCATCAGACTAAGGGGCATACTGTTGCGTTACGACTACAGTAATAGTCTAAAGCAATATTTAAATGTAGTAGTTTCACAAAAGCACATGGTTTGGTAGAAGTAGAACATTAACTGCAATCATTTAAACAAGCACTGTATTTGAATCAAGCCCCTGGATTCAGTGGATAAATACAGTGTGAAGAGACGACAATCATAAAGACATTGGCATGCACAACTATGAAACACTGTACTCAACACAACTCAGCAAATACGTCATTTTCACTCTGATGGACATTACTTGAATTAGTTCAACCAGGAATGAAATTTGTCGAATGGGACATCCGAGATGTAGATGAGATGGTTTCTTCAGATTTGGAGAAATGTAGCAAAACAGCTGATAAAACCCACACCACTCCAGTCCATCAGTTAATCTCATGAAATTAAAACAATTTCATGTTTAAGAACTTTCACTGCAAACGAAAATATTGCTTCCTCCAAAGAAAAAGTTATTTGTCTTAACCAGCAGAAAAATAAGCACTGTTTGCTTACCAGTGAAAATGATATTAAATAAATATATATGTAGGTGGATTTTGATGTGAGAGGACAGAACAGGCAAAAAAAGTTATTATTGTGGTGTTGATGGTGATGTTTTTATCAGCTGTTTCCCCATTCACTGCAAAGCATTCATTGGTGAGTGAGTGATGCTACATTTCCCCAAATCTGCCGAAGAATTAACCTACGCCCTTGAGAGGCTTAATTTCAGCAAATTTTCATTTTTGGATGAACTAGTTCTTTAAAATCATCATTAGCAATTAATCATGTGTAATATCTATTATTCATCCATGACAATGATAAATTTATAGTTTCCAAATGCATAATACCCCACATCAAAACTGTAATTCATACGAGTTGACCAACTGGCAAAATATGCATTAGTAAAGTCATATGAAAATATGTGGCTTTTAGTCCCATTGAGAAATCAATCAACCAAAACAAATCCATACAAATCAGTATGTATCTGTACTACCAACACAAGTGAGATCTGAAATGCATTTGGTAGTGTTGTATTTTGTTTTTTTTATGATACAGGTTTGGAACAAAACCAGAGGATAAAACATTTAAAATTGAAGATAAAAAAAAAAAAAAAAAAAAAAACAAACAAACAGAAAAGGACAGAAAAAGTGCATGCATGTAGAATAAGATGTTATGGACATTAAATTTAAATTGCATACAAATCCCTATATTATGATACTGATTGACATCATTCTGGTTGATTGGTTTCTCTCAGTCAAATGTAAACATGTATGATATCTGATGGCTTTTTTAACAAGGTTAACTAGCAATTATTTGGAGTTTTTTGGTTCGCTGAAAAAAATCAATTTCAGTTTAGGATTATTATATAAGCAGAGGTGATCAATTCAAATCACTGAAGTGTTCATTTGCAAACTTCATATCTATATCAAAATGGAACACAACATCTAAAAATGTTTCAAGTGACATTCAAATTTTCAAGTCAGAAAACTAATGTTTCACGTCCAAGATACAGACATAAAAACAACTTTTTACGTTGGCTTCTACCGAATTTTAGATTCTTTAAAGCATTTAATTCGTTATTGAACTTCAACTAAACAAACTTGGAAATGCTAATGTGTATTTTCTTTTTTTCTACAATAGAAAAAAAAATGCTCTCTTAACTCCCCCGTTGACAAAATAAATGGTGTCTAGTGTCCACTTCACCTCTGAGAACAAGCATCAAATCTAGATTTCAAATCTGGCAATCCTCCAAGGCAAAAAGCATTTTGTTTATAATTGTTTACCACTTTATGCATCATTTCTGCTGAGCAACTTAAATTTCTTTAAAAAAAATAAAAAATAAAATAAAAAATACTAAACTGCTTGATTCTAGCGATTTAGTGGACACTAGAGTTACAGTACACAGGGTTGGACATAATTCATCGACTAATATTACTTTGCCCTTCTGCTAGTAAATATTAAAAAAGTACTGAAGATGTAGTTTCTTATTAAAACATTATTTTTTGTCTTAAGTCATTCACAGGCCATTTTAACACAATATCTTATATAAGTTAGACACGAACACATGGAAATTCTTGCAATGAATGTCAAGTAAGTGACAGTGTAGTTTGTGTTTGGAATTGCTAGTTCCTGTAACGTTTACACAAACACAAGTTTGTCCAATCCTGTGACAACATCTTATAAAGCACAACACTGAACAGAGGAAAAGCGACCATTACTTCAGAAAAACCTAAACCAATAATCTGGGAACACAGTCATTTCTGCAGATGAAATCCAGACAGATGGGCACTACATCCAAAAATCCCAATAAATCCCACAGAACAGGGCTCTACGCAAGGAGCAAATGCTTTCAATTCCTTTAGGTTTCTCTATTAAAAATCTCTAGCCATGTGCCGTAAAACACATTAAAAGTGCAACATGACTTCTGAATTAACAGCGGAAACCAATCAAAATGCAAATTGTGCATTGCCTACTTTCCCTGAATGGTGTTACTGCAATTATAGGTTACACAGTTAAGACAGAAAAACAAAAAGCAAACCATTTTTTTGGGGATAGGAGGCCAGAACAACAATTTGGTGGCTACCTGAATTACATTCAACAAAACTGACAATGTAGTTGGGCATTTACAATCTATCTGCTAAACCTGAGTCGCCGTTTTTAGTTCAACTTTTTTTTTTTTTTTTTTTCTAAGTCCAAGTCTAGCATATGTGGAGTCACTCACAATGCATCACACATGATATTACAGTGTCCTCAGCATTTTACATACAAATTTACATTTATGTACAAATTTTGCCTGTAGGAACACCATCACACAGCAGAGCCATGACGTGACAGATTAGACAGTAATGTGTCTAAGATCAGACAAACAGGGTTTGAACTGAGGACATGTGCTGCATTAATTTAAATACTGATTGTGAAAATATTTATTAAATATCTGCTGCATATTAAAAAAATCACAAACATGAGTGTTTATCAAGAGAATAAATAAACAAAATCTGCTAAAAACGTTCACATGTTATCTCTGGAAAAGCAATATAGCAGTTCTTCCCCCATTCTTTTAGCATTAATGGAGATGATGCAAAACATAATTGGTGTAACTGCCATTGTGGATCTACATTTATTTTACATTTAAAGCCATAAAAATGTAAGATAGTGAAGAACTGCTACATCTGCAGCATCTAAGAGTGTGTAACATTAACAAACATGGAAAATAAATGAATAACGATACGATGTGAAACAAGAAAATGTCAAATTCAGATAAGAAAAAGATGGAGAAGTTTGGCTAGCTATTAAAAAACCTGCAAACGTGTCTGAAATACTAGGCTGCACAAGATGACCCTTGACAGTAAAAATACATTTAGCTTGATTTGGACATTCAGAGAACATTCATAATGCGTTTTCTTAAATAACTGTACAGATGTGCTCAGGACTAAACCATACACATGAAGAAATGTAATTTGCCTACACCATGACAACTCAACCTCACAGACTACTAGCTCATTTTTTAAATGCCAAAGCAGATCAAATTGACTCCATTCATTTGCTATTCACAACAAATCAGAGAGAAACTAAACACTAGAACAACAATTGTCAGCATCAAATCTGCCTGCAGGAATGTCAACGAACAGCCCGAGAAACATAATTTTGCTCATATCAATACATTCATTTTCTCAAACTCTTCTATACATTTATGGTCACACGTTGAACTTATATTTCATAAGCGCAACTCAATGCATCCTGAATAAAAATGTTTTGGCAAACAATTGGTCAATTAGGCAAAATAAGGAGGGAAGTGTTTGACATTGTCAGTCTCAAAAGTAGCAGCAAATTTCAGTTAAATGGACAAATAAGTGCAGTAACTTGCATAAAAAAAAAAAATGCAAATGCATTTTTTTTTTGTTTTTTTGTATATAAATTAAAATTTTGAAATGCACATAAAATGATTTTGTAGACAAACTCAACACAATAGTGGGACAGTTTATGGTTGCTGGTGCTGATATTGCACTTTAAACGGCTTCAAGACCAGGTACAAAAGTTTTAAGAATCAGGGTACTCAGATCACGCTACATTTGTAAATAAAAAGAACAAAAAAAAAATAATTTGATTAGCTGTAGGGAAAAAAAAAATGACAGTACTTGTCGTTACATCATCGGTTAAGGGACTCACCTTTTCTGATCACGTACCTGTGATCCCGACCTCGGCAGGATAAAATGCATGAACATCTGAATCCTGAAGGAAGAGCGGAGAAAAACAAAGACAGAGAGACAAACAGGATACACACCTTCCTCTCCATCTAACGGCGATACTCCCGCTCACGTTCTCTGTCTCTCTCGCGATCACGGTCACGGTCTCTCTCACGATGACGGTCCCTCTCGCGGCTGCGCTCTCTGTAATAGTCCTCGTGTCGGTCTCGGCTGCGAGATTTGCGGCGATGCTTCTCACGAGAGCGACTGTGGTCCCTCTCCCTGGACCGTTCCCGTCTGCTAAAGGTCGAAAAGCATTAAAGAGATTATGAAACCGCAAGTAACCAAATAAATTTGCTTGCATCAGTTTTTCCATTTATAAAATATACATTTTAAAATGTAACATTCAACACAATATCCATGGTGGGACTGTATCTTTTTAAATCAGCAGAAAAGCGATCCCATGCAAACATGATGCACTCTCTTCAACGAACAAAAACACTGTAGATCCTCAAGATCTTTACCTCGATGCAGAGCCATAAGATTTGGACTCGATTCCATGCAAGCAGTCCTGCAGTGAGCTGATGAGGACTTTGCAGCGGTCGTCAGCAGAAACCTTCGACTGCTTGATCAGAGAGATGGCCGTTACCAGAGTCTCTATAGCACTACCGTAATCCGCTGCAAAAACAGAGAACATTTAATTACCACCTGACAAACCAAACCAAACATATGTGCCGAAGTATACGGACCTGCACTCGCGTCTGACACTGCCCTCGAGATGGCACTGCTGGAGATCGCTCTGTTACGATTCATGATCTCCTCGAACTCAGCTTCGCTCAGGGGAGCGCGAGACGAATCCATGTCTCTAAGGAAAAAAAAGCAGATGCATTGAGAACAAAAGCGGCAGAAATTCAGAAAGAAACAGCAACGCATCAGGGCCCAAATTCACACAAAGAGCAGCAGTGCCGTTAGTACGAAATCACGTCGCATGTTAAAATTAGTGATGCACTGGAATTTCAGTCATCGAAAATATTTGTACACTGTAAACGAAAACTCATCTCAGTGCATCACTTTCACTGCAGAGTCGGCACACACTCCATGCGTTCACAACACACAAGCCTGAAAAAAGATCCTCCTTCAGGATCCTGGTCTCAGCAGACGGTTACTTCACTAACCCTTGATCACTTGTACTGTGCAAGTGCTGGCCAGAGTTTTTCACATCAGCCAACCCCTCGTTTATCCACGGCTCAAAGCCACATACTACAGGGGGTCTGAAGTTACTGAAGAAAGGCCAGAGAAGAGATTCAGGGTCAGACTGAGGCCACACGCTATAACATCATCCACTCCTGGTCCTGGAGTTAATAGTAAGTACCAAATCGCCAAGGCTGAGATTTCATGAAATTGGGTGTTGCATTTCAGAGTTGCCAAAAAAAAAAAAAAGTGGGTACAGTATTTCTAAAATATGACTTCATAAAAAATAAATAAATATGTATATACACTTTAAACAATACTTTTTTGTAATTTTCAAATCGAGCATTGTTATAGTAATATGCGTTGCAAGCTTCATAGTACAGACCAAGTTTCAATAATTGATATTTATGTAATTAATAATCTTATTTAATGTGTTGCATGTTTCCAAGTAAACCATTGATGGAGGAAAAAAAAAAAACATTTATGTGCTGTATGTTTCAGTAAAAACAGTACAAGTTAAAAACGCACAATTTAACATTTCCATTTCGCAATAATAAAAATATTATTACCGCTACTGCTATTATTGTTGCTAGTACTATTATTAATATGTGATGTATGAATATATATACTAATGTATATTCAATTTTTGGCTAAATTGTGCAGATCTACAAACAAGGAGCTATATTTTTACTGTAAAATAAATTTTAGAATTGACAATTCAAGTTATTTTAATAATTTCCTTTAGCAGTAATTAAAACTGGAGCTTGTTGTGCTTGACAAAACAAAACAAAGAAACAACATTTAACTGCACGGTTGCAATTTTTTTCAGGGATCTAAAATTATTGAGAAAAAAAAAATCTAAAAATTATATTTTAAATGCAGCCCTAGAATATAATCTAACCAGATCAGTTTCCACCGGTGCAGCCTGAGAACTTATGTGTGAGATTTACAGTGAAAGTGAGGTGTTTATTACCTGCCGCCAGGGCCATAGTCTCTGTCGTATGGAGGTGGGCGGCCGTACATTTCACCCGGCGGGGGGCCCCTGCTGTCGGACGATGGCATGTTGTTGTTTCCAGGTGGTGGGAAGAAGGCCGGGTTGACGTGAGGGGCTGGAGGTGGACCTCCAGGTGGGGGTCCCTGCATATGAGGTGGAGGAGCAAGGCCAAGCGGGGGACCTAAGGGCCCAGGTGGACGGGGAGGGAAGGGTCCAGGAGGAGGCGGACCCTGTTGAGGTGGAGGGGGGCCTGGGGGGGGCCCGTATCCGGGTGGGGGCGGCCCAGGAGGCATCGGACCCATAGGAGGCTGACCAAACTGACCAGGAAACATGACGGGTGGAGGAGGACGGTCTCCTCTGTTTGGAGGACCTCCGAGGGGAGGCAGCAGACCTTGTCCAGGTGGAAGGGGCCCAGGGGGTCCTGGAGGCCCAGGTGGGCCCGAGGGAGGACGTGGTGGCCCTTGCATTCCTGCAAAAGTAGGGTTTGAAAATTAAATTTACACTGATCAAAGACAGCAGTAAAAAAGGAGTGCAAAGTTTACCAAAAATTTCTCTAACTTCTTTGACTAAAAACTACTTGAAGTTCCCATGGGGTTTTAAGTTAGTACTTCAAGGATTTAAAAACACCCATGTTCACGGTTCTGATATTAAGTATTTTTAGCTTTATTGAATGTATATTTATTAGCTTCATTTTAACTTACTTTTAATAATTTTTTTAAATAAAAAAACGTATTTCTGTCCTTTTCCTATTATGGAGACTCATACCTGGGAAGTGTGGTGGAGGTCCACCTGGTCCAGGAAAGCGGTCTCCTCCCGGGCCAGGTGGGGTTGGAAAGCGCCCTCGATTCTTGCCAAGAGGAAATCCGCTGCGAGATCCTGAGCCCGGAGGCCCGGCTTTTCCTTCTCCGGACATCTGTCCGGATTGTGTGCCTGAATGGACAAAGTCTGACCATAAAACAACTGCAGAGCAAACAAACAAGCTTAATAAACTCTTTTCAGTCAATAGATCTGTTTCTGTGAACAGCGGTCTCACTTTTTCGCGACTGCATCTCAAACTGGCTGAGCGACTGTTTGTTGCAAGGAGTGACGATCGGGTTTTGACCATGCAGCTCCCGTTTGGACAGCAGGTCCATCAGCTTCCTGGATGAGGAGTCTGACCCCACGCAGACCAGAGCAAACCTGTGAAGCACAGAGAAGTCACGTAACAGCATCACAGTATATTTACAAAGACTTAGGAAATTAATTCCAGACTTCACTTACCCTTTTGACTGGCCATTCGCTCGATTCTCAAAAAACTTGATCTCCAGCACATCATTGATGCCTATTGAGCGAATAGCATCGGTCAAATCTTCATCAGTGGTCCACTGTAAAGATGAAGACAAATGTTAGTTATACTATGCGTGAAATAAATATACACAGCGAAAGACACTGACTGACCCATGTGAGGTTGCCAATGTACAGAGCGATTCGTTTGCCAGTGTAGGTGTAGACGACGTTCGGCGGAGCTCCTTTGTTCCCCTCGGATCCTCCCGGGGCAGGCAGGTTGTCCAAGTAATCTCGGTCCTCAGGTGCATCCCCGTTGTTGGCAGATGGTGAGATGACATCATCATACAGGTCAATCTGCTCATGAACAGGATAATCTGATTCCTATGGAAGCAGAAACACAAACATACATTTCAGAAATAAATCACAGGACAGGCACCTCACCCCTTTCAGCATCCCAGAGGTATTAGTTAAAGGATTTTATTTGTTATTTAGAAATATTTTTGTGCTTCTTCTATTGTATTTTATTAGAATAAAAAAAAAAAAAAAAAACTTTAAAAAATGTATTTACATTTTATATTAGTATATATCATTTTAGTTTAAGTAATTGTTTTGTTATTTTTATTAGTTTATATTTTGATTCATTTAAAACATTTTATATTTTTGGTTTTCATTTTCATTTTCAAGTTCAATTACTTTTTCAGTAATTTAAAACAAGTTACATTACATAAAAGTTTTTGTTTTTTTAATAAGTTAAGTATTTAAGTTTTCTAATGTTAACTGTATGACGATATATTCAACAATATTATATAAGCATTTCTAAAAATATAAATATAAAACACGACTTTATTTTTGAAGTATAAATGCCTTAATCTTTAAAAACACAAAATCGACACACGTTTAATGTAAATAATTCTTGATAGCAAAAACCTTGCAATCAATCAAGAGTCCCTGGTGGCCTGATTTGAACTCCTTCCAAAGCTAATTTGCATATTTTTCAACATTAATACTGCATCAGCTTTCAAGCACGTTTTAATGTCTTTAAAGCGTCGTTTCACGTTTAATGTCAGATTTATTAACCATAAGCACGAACAAATGAAAACAGAAACTTGCAGCGCTCTGTGAGGATTTACTGGGGCGTCTGCTAACTAGCATCTAGCTAGCTAGCAAGCGAGCAGTGTCTGAGTATAGAAATATAAAGGCTAAGTCAGTTACATATCTAATTTGATGTTAGTTATCTACATGATAGCTGTATTATGTTAATATTTGTATTTGGAGCACAGGTTTGTGGCGCGAAACGCAACCCATTGCGTCGCGTGCGTTCATTGTTTGGTCTCGTGCAGCTAAAGCAGGCCGAAGGCGGCGCGCAGTATTAGTTCAACCCTTCAACCTTTAACGTGCAACACGTATAATACTTATGATTAAGCAAGCAAAGATGATCAAAGTGATGCTGACCTGGTTAAATTCCTCTTCTACATCGGCGTAAATATCGATATGATCGACACCGTCCGCCATTTTCTGTTTCCCTCCTCCTCCTAGGTGCTCGCGCTGCGCGTGAAGAAGAGACGCCGATACGTGAAGCCAGAAACGCCCGCCCAAAAAACCGACGACGTGCTGATGGGCCAAACGCAATTTCAAAATAAAGCGGAATTTCTACGTTCTCGTTGTGCTAATATACCATTTAGTTTCTTTAGCATTTTCTTTATACATTAAAATAGTAGCCTCAAAACTGACGGATTGTGTTATGTTTATTTATCTGTCACAGTCAAAATCATTTGCTGGGTATTATAACATTTTCATTTTAATCCTGCTCTTATACTTGCTAGCTAATTACATTTAATTATAGTAATGATATTATAGCCGAATAATGACATTATAGCCCACTGTTTCAAAAGAGAAACACATTTTCCAAGTAAACATTTAATGGGACTTTTAATTTGAAATTTGACTCGCAACCGAAGACTGAGCGCTATGAGCGCTACATGCAGATGCTCTCTTCATGGAGAAACATATTATTCTTAATGGCAGTTCCGTACAATAAATCAATTCAGTTTCAAACTGTACTCATTCGTAGAAGCTTATCAGAGTAAAACACTTGCCTTTTTTATACTATGTTTAAGAAGATGGCTGAATTTGGTCCAGATTCGGGGGGTCGGGTGAAGGTAGGTAACGTTAGCAATCATGATGCTAATGCTGATGTTCGTTTACAATAACAGTGGAATCATTTGTCTATTATATTCCAGGGAGTGACTATCGTGAAGCCTATCGTGTTTGGAAACGTTGCGCGATATTTTGGCAAGAAAAGAGAAGACGATGGTCACACTCATCAGTGGACAGTTTATGTGAAGCCTTACAGAAATGAGGTTGACTGTTATTTTATTTTAAGTACTTATGAATGGTAAATTAAATATATAGTATACTTACAATGTGTTTTTTTTTTGTTATTACCCCTCTGATATTCGCAGGATATGTCTGCTTATGTCAAAAAAATACAATTCAAACTGCATGAGAGTTATGGGAACCCTTTAAGAGGTGTGCAATTCAGTTGGTCTTATAATAATAAGTGTATTATCAGAAATTAAAGTCCCTGATTTTGACTCACTCTTTGTATTATTTCAGTGGTTACGAAGCCTCCATATGAGATTACTGAGACTGGATGGGGAGAGTTTGAGATCATCATAAAGATCTTCTTCATCGATCCGAATGAGAGACCGGTAAATGCCATCAAATGACTTTTTTTATTTTGTGTGGGTAAATTATTTCAGGATTTGTTATGTTTTGGATGCTACAGACCCCCAAACATGATCATCCTCATTGGACCCCTGCCCAAAAATATAAAAGATGGCTACGTACTATTTTAATGTAAGACCCTGTTAAAACTAACTATTATTAAGTAAAAGAAAAAAATAGTTTACCTCTAATAAATAAATACATTTATTTATTTATTTTATTTATTCCATCGAATTTTATTTTTTTATTTTTTATTTACTTTATTTAAAATGTATTAATTTATTCATTTTCATAACATTTTGTGATCCTTTTAAAGTCTTATTATTAAATAGTGTCATTATTTTTACATTTAAATTATTTAAGTCAGATTTTATTCCCTTATTGTAATTGTTATTTTAATAAAATGTATTTATATTTATTTTGTGTGTGTGTTTGAAAGAATAAATACAGAAGTACAAGTTTTATTAGTACATTTCCATTTTTAGTACACTTTTCCATAGCACTGCTGTAAACGCGCTGTGCAGTTACGCATAAATGGAATTGAATAGCACCAGTTTGATACCCTTACAGTTGTCTGGTTAAAAACAGCAACAATTAGACGATGTGGTGTTTTTGTCTTCAGGTCACGCTGTATCATCTGCTGAAGCTCTTCCAGTCAGACTCCAGCGCCATGCCGAAGAAAACTGTCGTGTCTGAGTTCTATGATGAGATGGTGCGAATTAAAACAGAACAACATGATATCACAGTATCAATACAGTCAATCCGAAAGCATAAAATCTGTGTTTCTGCAGATATTTCAAGACCCTACAGCCATGATGCAACAGCTCCTGAACACCACCAGACAGCTGACATTAGGTGCCTACAAACACGAGACAGAGTGTGAGTGCTTCACTTACCTTCACAGCTCCTTTTACTGGACAGCATGTAAAAAGACTGTCAATCAGACAGCATACTTTATAGATACAAGAGTTACAGCAGGTCTAATCATTGTCAACTAATCATTAAGTTGCAGAGTTGGAGGTACGAACACGAGAAAAAGCGGAAGTGGCGAAGAAGAAGACAAGCCTGGAGATCGCAGAGCTGAAGGAGCGACTGAAAGCCTCCAGAGAAAACATCAACTTCCTGAAGGGAGAGATACGCAGGCTGGAGGAGGAGGACCAGCTGAAGGATCACTGAGGACTTCAGCAGCATCAAGACGGCTGTCCTGTCACGGGACGGTGAACACAAACACGTGTCATTTACTGGGACTCATCAATTCCCATTTCTGGTTGTGATTTTGACATTACATGTTGTAGTGCTGTTCAGTCTTATCGTCCATATCAGCAGAATGCGTGCAAATACATGAACCTTTTGAACCTGTGTAGCTCTCACTGACATGTTTTGTATGAATAAAATTTTTTCTTTCTTTTTTACAAATCACAAAAAATATCTGATTACTGTCCAGTTTTATTTAAACACTCTTTAAAAAAAAACATTTTGTTTCAAGCACCTTTCCTAAAAATGAATGAAGCTTATTATCAAATATTATTGTTATTATATTAATTTAGAAAATAACTATAAAAAAAAATATTTATAACTTTAACTTATTTATTAGTTGCTTTGGATAAAAGTCTGCTTAATTATGTAAACAAGTTTTTGCCTCCACTAGAGGCTGCTAAAGGACAACCAAAGAACAATGTACTACAACTTTAGTATTTAACGTATTCTGATATGACAATACTCAAATATGGTAATATGACCACCCCAAAAAAAGTAGGTAAAGGAAAAACACAGACAGTATTTTGTATATCACATAATACATACGTAACAATAAATCATTATTAATATACGGGATTTGCTTCTTTTTAATATGCAAAAACACATATGCACAGGTTTTAAGCTTCCTTTCTTTTTATTTTTCGGACACAGGATAATATTCTTCATTTACAGTAAGGTGTACTATAAATCATCTAAGTTCCTCATGAGTTTAAGCGTTTTTTTAAATAGTTTTTCATACACATACAGTACACACACGGTTCCAGTACGACCCGGATGCAGTAGTAATGGGCATCTCTCTCTCCCTCTCTCTCTCTCAGGCCTGAGGATAGTGAGAGCGGAGCTGCGCGAGCTTACAGTGATTCTGCTCGAGCGCCTTCACTTTCTGCCGCCGCTCCGTCAAAATATCACATTTATTTACACAGAAAACGCTCCGAAAACAGACCAAACTTCACAATCAGGATCGGAATAACAATTCAAAGCGTTTCCCCACCCTTCTCCCCGATTTCTGGACTGCGAAACATGGATAGATGGAAAAGTTTGGCTGTTTTTGGTGTCTGTGAGGGAGTTCCCGTGAACAGATTTCACAGATCTGACTGGAAAAACACTCATTTACTGCGCTCATCTGCACTATTAACCACTTATTAAACTCAGCCAGTGGAGATATGACTAAAGTAAGTACTCATTTACCTCATATTTCATAAATCAAATCTCTTCTGCTGTGATTAGTTGTTAGCTGGCTAGGTAATTAGCATAGCAGCTTCGCAAACTATTATATAATCCAAATCAACGAAGACTTTGGGTTTCATGTCATATTTTGTTCGTTCTGTAAGTTATTGTGGTGCCAACACTGAGTTTAAAAGTTGTTTTTCCTCGGACGTAATGAAGTATGACATCGGTGTGTTCAAACATCTTTGATGTGTGTGTGTTCAGTTAAAATAGTGTATAAAAACATCCCGATAAAAGCTTACAAATATGATTTTCTTGGTTCATATAAACAGTATTTCATAGGAAAAGTTAAATTAGTTTGTGTATTCATCCTGATGAGTGATGAGGATCTAATGTTGTGTGAATATTAAACATAAAACAATTAATTGTAATACATTAAATTCATTTTTATGATTTTAAGTAGTACTGGTCTGATGGATTGGTTTACCTGTTTACTATAATTGTACAATTAAAGTAACATTTTGTGGCATTTCAGATATGTATATATATATATATATATATATATATATATACTTTTAAAATATTAAAATAATTCACAAGTTTGACTCTCATAGTAGAGCTGTGCGATTATGACAAAACCAAAATTGTTGATTATTCGTTTAAAATTGTAAGTGCTATTATTAGTTACAATTAATTAACGTTGTATGATGTTCATATCATTTTTTGAAGCAACTTCATGTCATATTTTTACATGAAAATAAATAAGTTGAACTGAAAAAGCTTTATTGCTTTTCCATAGTACTAAGTCTCAAATGTCAACTATTCATTGGACTGGTTTCTTTAAATTATTTAAAAAAATATATGCATGGTATTAAATTAAAACAATAATTAAAACAAAACCCCTAATCATTTTAGAATAGAAAAATAGCACTCAGAATAACATAAGTGGCTTTTTGAACGAATTCGTAATTGTGGCATCAATTATTTCCATTGCGATTAGAAATTCGATTAACTGTGCAGCCATATTTCAGAGGGTCCTTAAGAGTATGATTATTAATGAATAAACTTGATAATGATCACTTGCACAGCTTAACTGAGTCCTTTCATTCACATTTACTGATATTTGCATCACATTTTGTGAGTGTTTCGGAAATGCAAGTAAGGCAGCGCATGCTTAATTTGACTGTAAATACAGCACATACAGTATCATAACTAACACAGTGTGATTCATAACGCTCATCAGCAGCATTGATCGTCCCGAGTTCCTCTAGGCTTGTGTGTTTCCGAGAATCTCGCCTGAAGCCTGACAATGTGTGGTTTCTGGGAAGCAGCGGTCAGCAGTGATGCAGCACTTGTGTTAGTGTGTCCTTCACTTTTTACCGTGTGATTGAATGATGAACCGGTTCAGGAGGAGATTCCCATTGTCTGGTGGGTTATTTGGTGTTAGAGAGTCGACCTATGCAGGCATTGATTCGCTTTAAAGTTCAGAACTGGAGATATTCCACTCGAGGGAGGACGCAATCGGCCCTTTTTGAAAGGGTGTGGTGCACTTTAGGTCACCACACCTGAATCAAGGCAGTAGACACAGTCATGATGATTGCACAAAGTCAAGGAGCTGTGGGTGTGATGACGAGAGCATCACCGCTCATAGGATAAAGCTTTGGCAGAAGACACTAATGCAGCTTTGTGCTGATGGATGTCAGGATCCAGGTGGAAAAAGCAGAGTAAAGACAGGTCTGTTTACACACACGCTCCCTCAAATCTGTGTGTGTGTGCCGAGAGGGTGACTGTGTTTCTCCTGTTTGCCCTGTGACTCAGCAGAGCTGCCTTTATGGTTTCCCGTTATTGCATTTGACGGTGTCTCTGACGCACTTTGTGCCATGTTCTCTTATCAGCAAAAAGATGCTTTGAATGCATTAAGTTGCCTGCATTAATACAAGCGTGCATTTATACCAATTCCTCAATGTATTGCAGTTCGGTGCGCTTCATATTGTGTGCTTTCATTTGTGCATTTACAACTTTAGCATTTTCTTTTAGGATCGTAAGCAAGGCAGTGCATGCTTAATTTGTCTGTAAATGATCATAACTAAAATGGTGTGATTCATAATGCTCATCAGCAGCATTGATCCTCCTGTTATTCCAGTTGTTGGGTTTCTGGTCTTTAAATCACACTGAAAAGAAATGGTGTAGAATTAGTGGATGGTGGATTTCTAAATCTCTTACAAAAAAGCATTTCAATCCAAAGCTCGCCCAAAATGAAAGCAAGTGAACGGGTGCCATCAGAAGCAGAGTTCACCATTAGTTAACATTTTGAGAAGACAAAAGCTGTGCGTTTATAAGGAACATGTTCATCAAGATCTTCTATTCACAATAATGCTTACTCCAGTAAAAGAGTTTCAAAGCCAATCAAATGTGAGGCTGGATTTTGATATGAGAACAACATTCATGTAGTTACAAGCAAACAGTTTTGACGTTAAAACGACTTAATGATAGATTTGCTTCTTACAAATATGCAGCTTTTGTCTTCTCAAGAAGTGGTGTGGATGTTTTTATATAGGATTCCCATTCTGACGCCACCCATTCACTGCAGACGATCCATTGTTGAGGGAGAGATCGAATGCTGAATTTCTCCAAATCTGATGAAGAAAGAAAAATAAATCGGTGTAATGTTTTTAGCAAATTTGAATTTTGGGTGAACTTCAAATTCAAAATGTGATGTTGTGGCTCTTTCTTCGTGTTTTATCGTCTGCTAATCGTGTTCTTGCAGAAAGGTTTTTTTTTCTGCACTCTGTAATGTAAAATATGTTGATTCTGAGGCCGTGTTGAATTGCAGATAATAGAGCAAAAGTTCTGAAGGCCATCCAGTTCTTTTCAGAGACTTTCTAATGAAAACACTCACAGCAGCTCGGCAGTTTTTCTTTCATTCCTCCATCATTATAGCCATGCTGGAAGAATTGAGCTGAATCATCATCAGAATTATTCAGTGACGCGATGGACAACAGAACTATTCAGCGTTTAGCCTTCAGTTTGATTTGAGTTTGTGATTTTATCCGAAAACCACTTTGTCTTTGTTTGAGGAGCACAGCTGAGCACCTTTTAAAGAGATATTTACTTCACAATAGCAATTTTGTTAACCTTTATTGTGCGTTAATGAGAATACTAACTTGTCAGGAAATGTTCCTGCTGTTAATAGTATTTTTTTTATTGATGCTGACAACTGCAGTGCTACATTAGTATCATATATTACTGTTTTACCATTACATATTTTACATACATACTAGGGATGTTAATTTTCGATCATTTCCACAATCGATCGTCGTTTAAAAAATTAACGATCAATTAATCGTTAACCTTAATACTGTAAAATGCATCTATTGCAGGGGCATATAGTCAACGGCATGTGCAAATAGCTCACCAAATGCCAGCTTCCTCACCCTAATGAAAGGGGGTTTTGGTGTAAATAAAACGCTTGTAGCAGGATATTAAAATAAATAGATGTAATTATGATCATTAACAAACATAACAAAACATGAAGGAACTTTGTGTTGTATCTGTTTTAATGTAGTTTTAAAGCGTTTTCGCACACACCCCAAAATGAAACAGTTTAATCGACCACGGTAGCTTTAATCGATTGCATCTCTTATTGACAATTAATGGATCATCGATTAATCGTTGACATCCCTAATACATACATGTATTATTAAACGCATTATTGTATTAATATATTTTCACTTTAGAACGTTTTAGTAATATTGTTGTGTCTTTGTTGTCTTAATCATTTTATTTTTTTACATTTCTATTTCACTTTTATTTATTTTAGTTTACTTTAAGTTAAACTAAATGAAAATGACAAATGATGCCTTGGCAAATAACTGAAATAAACTTTTAGTAATGTAAGATTAAGGACCTTTTTATATTTTATTCTTTATATTTTCAAATAAGGATTTTTTAAAATGTTTTTTAATAATAGTAATTCACAACTGAAATTAAGAGATTCAGGGTTTTTTTTTATTTAAAATATTTATTTTAATAGTTTTATTTAAAAACAATGAAAGCTGAATTTTTTTTGTCCTTTTTTTACATTTCATTTTATTTCAGCTCATTTTTATTTATGTCAGATAAAGAATCCAGATTTGTTTGATTAATAGTTGGTTTATTTATTTGTTTTAATGTTAGTTTTATTAAAGTATAATTCTGCCATCGTTTATTATTATTATTATTAATAATAATAATAATACTTATTATTATGAACGGCATAAGTAAGGTTTGTAGAGTAAATGATGAGCGAATGTTAATTTTTGGGAGAACTACCCCTTTAAGGAATGACAGAGTGGGAGTTTAAGACTCTCAGGCTTTACTCTCCTGGGTCAGCGACTGGCCTCTGTGTCCTCACTGACTCAGCTGACCTGTGCTTGATTTCAGTATTTCAGATGGACTTTCTCCTCCCCCTTCTCTTGTTCACTGTTGGGAAGGATCACGCAGTGAGGTCGGCCGCTCTCTTTCTGATCTTGCGCCTCCCACACAAGCTTAAGCTTGTTTGCTATGTGAAGAGCTAATAGCCACTATTTCAGAGTTTCACTCCGCGTTTTCATCATAGCATTATTTTAGGCCTGTATTAGATTAATTTACACTGTGTACAGGATAAGATTTCAAGAACTACCCCCACTTCGTATTTCACCCCAAAGTGCTGCGAATTTGTTTGGTTTTTTTGTTTGTTTGTTTTTTTTGCATAAAGAAAATAATTAGTGATAAAGAATGTCAGAATGCAAAAAGATAAATAGAATAAAAATCTAGTAATTAAAATAGGTTACTTTTTTTTAACAGTATAATTTTCTTTCCATATTAGATTTATTTACATAGTTTGTTGCATGCTAGATTAATCTTGTAAACAAACTTAATGAAATGATATTAATATAAGGTTATTTCTTAATGCACAGATGTTTTATATTTTATTTCATTTAAGTTTAGGGTGAAATATGACCTAAATTTGTTTTTGTGACATTATTAAGGAGATGGGATGCCTTACATTCATGCAAGTTATTGAATTAATTTTTTTTTCTTTTAATGGAACACTTCAGTATAAAATATATATATAATAAATGATACACGTGAACCATTCTGAATACCCAGATATTGTAAATAGTTCTTCCTAGTAGTAATGTGTTCATTTACACTTTTTCCCCTCTCACCAGAGTTAGTAGAGTTAAAAACTAATCTGCTACGTTCCTCCCCCGCTCTGACACGCCGTCTCTCTTCCTCTGTGTTTCTGGTGGGAGTTAAAGTAAACTCTGTTGCTGGTTTGAAGTGAGCGAGTCGCTCAGCATTTACCAGCTGGCCATACTGGGAGCGCTGGGTTACCGAGGTGACCGGGCCGTGCGAGGAAGAACTCACGCATTCCCTTTCTCGCTCAGATGCCAGGAGAACACAATATTAGTGTACACACTGGTGAAGAGCTCTCTACCTCCCACCCATCCCACACACACTCAGAGCTGCTCTTACACACACTAACTGCACAACTGCAGATTTATTAACAGGAAAATGTCTTGTTGGTTTAGAATGCTTAAGCTGCTTTTGCTATTGCAGACGGCTTGTGTAATATTAAGTGTGAAGTGAAGTGACTTGTGGCCAGGTATGGTGACCCATACTTGGAATTTGTGCTCTGCATTTAACCCATCCA
>JAUCMU010000080.1:33688-52764 GCA_032275025.1 Enteromius treurensis
AACGGCACACACTCAGTGACACGACCTACACACACTGTATCCTGTCTGCTCACACACACACACACACACACTCACACTCACATTTTACTTTAAAGTAAAAACAATAAAATGAATTTAATAAATATTAAACAACTAATTTGACAAATATATAGTATTAACATGAAATACTTTACCATTATAAAAGTACTTCATACAACTTGTGTGCTTTGTTTTGAATGAGCTTTGAATTATTTACTTATAATTAGTTAGCAGCTTCACACATGTCTGACGTATCATTTTTGCACAAGCTGTTCTGGCTGAAGGATGTTAAACTGATGGAATGCGAGTGGTCACATGACCTCCTCATACCTGCACAGGTTGGACACGTTTCCTGTCAAATTCCCTCCCCGCTGCGCTCCACATCACTCATGAAATAAACAAAGCAATCATTTCATTTCAGAAACAGGCTGTCCGGACTCGAGTGTGTGTTTGTTGTGTGTGGCGTGTGTAACGTCTGATATCGGAGCGAGCTGTTTGTTTCCTGCAGGAAGATGAGCTGTAAACTAGAGCAGCTTTACTGGTGTTCATGAATTATTCACGTTTCATCCTCATGAGTGGCCATAATGAACTGAGCTGCAGGTTATGCTGCAGATTCATTTTTAACATCATCTATTTTGCTGCTATTCAAAATAAGCTTGCGCCTCAACAGGCTTGTTTTTTATGCTTATCATTAACTTTGACAGGAATGCTAGTAGTTTTGGTATATCGGGGCAATTTCTTCCATCATTTTTTTTGGGAATGTTTTCAAGATGGTATTGCATTTAGTTCCGCAGCTTTTGAGTGCAACAACATTCATAAGTACAAACCTCCCATCTGATTAACCCTGTGAGCGTAATTATACAGTTATGTGTCTCCATCACTCGATATATAGCTGGAGTGCTCATCAGATGTACGCCACAATGTACTGAACCAGACTAATGTTTCTGACCACAGAAGGATCGGATGGAAAAAAGCAGCAAGATCAAGCGCTCAACACCACAAACATCCTTTTGTTTAAACCGGGGAAAATGTCAAAATACAAACAGCCGCTATGGGACGTTCTGGCCTTTTTGTGGAGATGTTCATGTAAATGTGCACATGAATTATGAACGTGCTCAGGCCGGCCGAGGGACTCGAGTCAGAATCCGGGCTTTACATACGCTTGATTTAAATCATCTACATTGGGGAAAAAATGGATTTACTTTGAACAAGTTTCAGTCCAGAAGAGCTAGTAAATTTGACAAATTATTGCAAAGAAACAACAGAAAAATGCATTTTCTTGTAAATGTACTTTTATAATATTTTCCAATCTTCATTAAATCTTTTTTTAAGTGTATTCTGAACTACCTAATATGTGCATCCCTGACCTACAATATTTACGTAAACATGTAAACACCATGCTTATTCTGGCTTGTACATATATATAAAATATATAAAAGAGCATATTACATTTAACTGTGTTTTAAAGTTAAACATTATTATTGACTCTAAATCGGCAAAACTAGAATAATGGCAATTTTTTAAATGTTACATTACAACTAATTAGTATTTCAGGTGAAAGTAATTAGTCTTTTAATGTTATAAATAGATTTTTTGGGGGCAATATTACTTTTATTGTATTTATGCTTAAACCCTTTTTCATCTTTGACCCATACATATATTTATTTTTTATGCATTTTAGTAATTTCATCTATAGTAAAAATAAATGTGTGTGTGTTTATATATATATATATATATATATATATATATATATAAAATAAACAAATTATTTAGAGTTATATTTATTTATTGTTGTTATCTAATTTCTCTCATCTATTCAGTAGAAACATGGTTTAAAATGTGCAACACAATAAGTTTGTTTGAGTTTGTTTTGTGTGTTTTGGTCCACAGGAAGTGGCTCTGTGCCCCGCTGGAGGTGTGATGTTGATCCGTGACGCCGGTGTGTGTCAAGACAAGCAGAATCATTGATGGCTGGATGTAGGTGAGTACTGCAGCGCTCTCTGCTGGACCATCAGAGCAAACACACGTCTACAAAAACCGGACACGTGTAGGGCTGAGTAGAGGATTTGACTTCAAGATGATAAATAAACAGCCTAGCAAACACGCAACTGTCTGATGTTTCTGAAGTGTTACTTTCCATCTCATCTGTTTCTCTTTCTAAATTGTCGTCCCTCATATCGTTTGTGCAGAGATCCGATGGTGTGTTAAAGGCGCCATGGGGAGCTGCTGTAGCTGTCCCGATAAAGAGATCATCCCTGACAATCATCACAACAAATTCAAGGTCTTAAGCTGTCTGTCTGTCACACGGACTTCAGTGAACAATATTAAATGCTCTTATAAGTGTTTACTGTGCACTACAGGCAAATGAATAATAATAATAATAATAATAATAATAATAATATAAAAACACAACTGGAAATATGGAAATTGTGTGGTTAAAAAAAAAGAAGAATTATAATATTAAAATTCTAACATATTTTATATAATTATAATAAAATGGTTTTTCATATAATCAATATAAATATTATTTCAAATGTATAAGATCTAAAATTAAGTTATATATTTTATTTATAGAATTTAATAAACAGTGATTTACCATTTAACATTTAATAATATAAATTATATATTTATAATATATAATTAGAATAATTATACACATATATATTGCCACTTATATATTTACATTAATCAATTAGAATGCTATATATATATATATATATATATATTAAAGTGCCCCTATTATGGGTTTATGAAAGGTTAATATTTTGGTTTTGGGAGTCCCAAATAAGCGATTGACATGCATGCAGAGTCACTTTTATTTTCTTATAACATGGATTAATTTAAAAAATACTCTCTGGCACTCTTTTTCACTCTCTGGCAGGAATCAATTAGTATTTTCATTAAGACATACTGATTTTAGTTTAAAAGTTTTGACTGGTCGTGTATGTGTCTGAAAAATCTATATTTATTGTGCGTAGGTGATAAACGTGGATGATGACGGTAATGAGTTGGGCTCGGGTGTGATGGAGTTGACGGAGGAAGAGCTGATTCTGCACACGCGTAAACGAGACGCCGTGAAGTGGCCCTACCTCTGCCTGCGTCGCTATGGCTACGACTCCAACCTCTTCTCCTTTGAGAGCGGCCGGCGCTGCCAAACTGGTCAAGGTGAGACTCGCTCACGCATCTGTCTATGAGCAGCTCTCAAACTCTCCCGTGTGCTTCTGTGTGAGCCGCGCTATCCTCAGCAGGGATACACAATATTACTGGACCAGTATCCGTCTGTAGGGGGCACTGTGTGTAATACACAGATAACATTTATACTGTTACTGATTACATTAAGCAGTTATTGATGCCATAAAGGTAAGCTATAGCTAAAATCTGTCACTTTTATTTATTTACTAATGTGCAATACCTTATATTTTTGAAACAAATTATGAGCTTCATACCTACAAATGTTAAGCTTACCTCTGCATCTTTCTGGAAAAATTGAAGCAGCGATTTGAATATAGTTGATTTATTTATTTTCAAATCTTCAATGTTGTCGTTGTAAAAGAACTTCACTGTTGTTTAATTCTAACCAATAAGTTCTTGTTAAAAACTAACCAAAATGAAAACAAATTTGCTCATTTCTGCACAGGAGAGACTTGGTGTTGTTTCCAGACAACAGAAAATATATTTGTTTCGTTATTAGCCAAAAAGAGTTTTAAAACAGTGGCAAAAATCCAATCTCTTGCATCCCTAAAGTACATACTTATCTGTTGAGCAAGTGAACACAGCGGCCAATCAGCCGTATTTAAGAAGTTTTTTTGACACCCCTGCTATCAGATGTTTGTTACTCATATTCATACTTCATTCTCTTCTCCTCTTAGGGATATTTGCGTTCAAGTGTGCACGGGCCGAGGAGATCTTTAACATGCTGCAGGACATCATGCACAACAACAGCATCAGTGTGGTGGAGGAGCCTGTGCTGGAGCCTGAGCTTCCAGTGACGCCTCACTCTCCCACCAGTAAGAGCGCGCGCACACACACACACACACACACACTCAGACTGGAGGCTCTCGCTGACCTCTCCACCACTCTCTTTTCAGCTCCTGGTTACTCCGTCCCAACGGTAGCCAATGGGATTGGCCGCTTCCCGTCATTTGGCGATGCCTCCTCGCGGCCGTCCAGTCGTCACCCTTCGGTGGGCAGCACCCGTTTACCCTCAGTAGGGGAGGAGTCCACACACCCACTGCTGCTCAACGACGAGACGGTACGCAATACACACACACCGCTAACACTTAACTACTTTTATTATAAGATATGATAGAACTAATATGATATAAAACATGATCAATTCAGATTTTTTTAGATATATTTGATACGTTTGCATACATTTATGTATGAACGTATACATGAACGTAAACAAATAAACGATATATATTTTTAAAAATCACATAAAAATATTTAAATAAATATTTAAATATTATACATTCATAAATATTAGTGTTGTCAAACAAACGAAAGGTTTTATTTATTGTGTTTATTTATTATGTATATATAAAAACACACATACTGTATATATTTTAAAAATATTATACACATGTATTACGTATATTTTTATATATATATATAAATATATATATACAGTTTTTCTTAATTACACGCATACATGTATTTATGTATAAATAATAAATAAACACAGAGAACACACATTATGTGGGAAAAAAAAGATTTTGGATGCAATTAATCAGTTGACAGCAATAATAAATATTCAGACATTTTATGAATATTACAGACATTTTATCAAAATGTTATAAATTCACACAAATTTTAAAACATATAAGACTAAGAATATAATTATTTATATTTTATAATTTATTTTTTATTGCTTGACTGATTTATTGAAGTGCTATATATTTTATTGTAAACATACAAGTTTCTGATGTCTGTGTAGGTACATACTTATGTTAACACGACGGGTCTGCAAGAAGAGCGCTGCTCTCACAGCGCTAGCCACGCCCACCTAGAGCTTCGGACGTGCAATCCAGAAAGTGCAGCCCCAGCCTCGCCCAATGAGCTGGAGCCGAGCGTGCTTCTGGAGCCAGAGGCAGTCAAGTTTATTTTAGGCCCCACGCCTGTCCAGAGACAGAGACAGCGAGAGGTGGGCGAGCAGGACACAAGTACTGATGCCGCTTCTCCAGTAAAGACTGTAAACGGCGGCACCGACTGTGACACCGGCTACGACAGCGACGAGCGCAAAGAGACACCGCACGAGACTTTTAACGGCGGGTCCGGAGCGAGGCGCAACAGACCGCCCATTCCGCTTCCAGACGCCCACAACGCTAACAACTCAGCCCAGCGGCGGACTGCGCTGCTCAACTATGAGAACCTGCCAGCGCTGCCGCCCGTCTGGGAGACCCGCAAACCCAGCAGCGAGGCAGAGGACCAGGACAGACTCAAATCCCCATCTCTGAACGGCTTCCACTCGCTCGACCACAACTACGTGAACACGGAGAACGTGACGGTGCCGATCAGCGCACACAAACTCCACAGCGCTCAGCCCAGCGTCTTCAACTTTGACCTCCGTCGGTTCGGCCAGCTCAACTACATTGAGGTGGAGATGGACAAGGTGTCGGACTCCAGTGGGCCGCACACCCCTAAGACACCCACCACGCCTCTGCCACCCACCCCCACGCGACGAACTGAGCTGTACGCCGTCATCGACATCGAGCGCACTAACGCCATGTCCAGCCTGCAGAAAGCCCAGCCGCGGGACGACGGCACATCCAGGAAAACACGGCACAACAGCACCGACCTGCCCATGTGACCCCAAGCAGCTGAGCTCCATAAAACACTAGGTCTAGGTCACATTTCACTACTAAATATAAACAAGCAAAACTTCATATCCCCTGCTTTTATACATGCAATCTCTAAATAATTACAGCTGCATTTATTTGAACAAAAATAGAAAAATAATTGAAATATTATTTATTGCTTAAGTTTTAGTATCATTACTCCAGTCTAATATGCTGATTTGCTGCTCCGTCAGTATTGGTTTGTGAAAAGCATGATGCCTTTATGTTTTCAGTGTTTATTTGAAATAGAAATCTTTTCTAACATTACAAAATGTTCATCAATTTAATTCACCATTGCTAAATAAAAGCATTATTAGTAGTAGTATTTTTACTCACTCCAAACTTATTAAAGGAAGTATATCAGTTGAGCAGCACATCTGTTTTTATTATTTAAGAGATAAACAGAAATGAGCAGTAAATCAGTATATTAGAATGATTTCTGAAGGATCATTTGACACTGAAGACGGGAGTAATGAAGCTGAAAATTCAGCTGTGCATCACAGAAATAAAATACATTTGAACATATAATTGAACAGTAAATAGTTATTTCAAATAGTAATAATATTTCACAATTTTACTGTCACGGCTTTTTTTCAGTATTTTTTATCAATTAAATGCAACCTTGATGAGCGAGAGAGACTTCTTCAAAAACAAGTTGAACTTCTTACGTTTTTCAAACACTAAGAAACTCTAATTTTATGCAAAATAAATGTTTTTTTGTTTTATTTTGGGTGAAATATGACCTAGACGTGACATGTTTCGTGAGATTCGTTCGTATATATATATATATATATATATATATATAAGGTGCATATATGTGGTATATGTACTATATTATTTTGTATTTTACAAGTGCATTAAAACGCAGGTCTGAAAGTCAAACAGGTACAGATGAGGAAACACTACCATGGTTTAGCAGACCTCATTCACCAATGCTGTGATGTTTTACTCTCTATTTCACAAATATGGAAGTGTTCAAGATTCTCGTGGTCGATGTAAGTCACTCATTTTGCACTTAAGAGCAATAAAAGATGCTCACTACGGTATTCTAGAATCACATGGTACACTGCCGTCACTTTAAACGATCGCTCTCCCTCCTCAACCCTTCTGTTAGCGTTATCCAGAGGAGCTTCTGTCGACCAAACACACGCCAGTGAGTCTCAGAGTAGCACTTTTCCATCACATGCCTCTCGGTTGCTAAGAAACCCAGATATATGATGAGCGTTTGGTGCTACAGGTGCTTTTAAAAGGTGGCGAAATATGAATGATGCACGGTGTATCTGCGATTTATATCAGTAATGGACAATATTATCAGCCAATATTCAAATCATGTTTTTCCTCCAATTGATTTCTTAAAAAAATAGCCTACACTGTTTAAGAAATTATGTAGTGTTATTAGATATGAAAGAAATTGAATTTTACTTGAAATTGCATAATACTTATATAAAAGTCAGAAATAAATGTTTCTTGAAATGCAAAATCTTAAAACAAGATCACTGTAGGCCTGTTTTGGTTGAGTACTTCACAAACATCAGTGAGTCGAGCGCGAGCTTCAGGTCCTCTGTGCTTTCAGAAGGAGCTGGAGGAAGTCTGCGTTGCTGCAAATGTGATTGTATTGCTCGTCTGCACGCGCCCCAACAAAACACATCTGCTTACGGCGTGTGGAGCAGACGGACTGATCTAGACAGCCGGTTTATGTTAAGTTCTTTTGTAAATTTAATAATTATGCTCGAGTTGCATTATCAATTTATTTTCTACCTTTTTGAGAGAGTGTGCAAATATAGGCTGTTCACATGTACAAAACAACACTTAGTAGGGTTTAGAAACAAATAAGTGTAAAAATCAAGAACATTTGCCAAATCTGAGGAACTGAATGATGATTGGGATCTTTCAGGTGTGTGTGTGTGTGTGTGCGCGGTTACATTCCTTTGCGAGTATTTCACAATTATGGACGTTGTACTGAAACTAGTTTTGATATTGCATTTGATATATTGGGTATTGATATCAGTTTAGTCAAATGTTTGTATTTTAAAAAAAAAAGACAGAATATTGTGTATTTTGTGATATGTACACCATTACATCCCTGCCATCGGTGCCAACTCTATTTTTGTAGCATGGCAAAAAAATCATTAAAAAACGAAATTAAACTCCTGTCTGTTTCTTAAAGTCTCTGTAAGAAGATTGAACTCAAAAACCTCGAAATAAACTAATCAAATTTGTAGTTGTTTCTGTTCACCATCCCAGAGTTTATATTCATATTTTGATATTACAGTTTTTCTAATCAGTATTCAATTCTCTTTTTAGATTTTACTTTTATGTTAAAGTATTTTTTTTAATATATATATATGTCTGTATATGGCTTCATTCATTTTTATTTCAGCTTGTTATTTTAGTAAAATCAAGTTGGACTAAAATGAAATGATAAATGCCTTCGCAACTAGCTGAAATATTTTAAATTGTTTTTTTTTTGTATAACCTGAAGGGTTCTCAATCTCAGAGTCATTGTCATAGATGTACTACTGAAATTAGAAAGACATTGTGCATCTGAACAGCTTTTGCAGCACAATTGTGTTATTTTTATGAAAATCAATCAATATCAAAATCAATATTAATCAATATATTAATTTGGCATTTCTCTTATGGGATGGAGGTTATGTAACATTTCGTTACAGATGCCTAGAAATCATAAGCTAATTAAATCACATGTTTTTTGTTCCTGAATGACAAGATCATTTTTTCAAAGAAAAAATATTGCACGTCATCTACCCGATTACACAAGAAACAAGTTCAATAATAGAAACATCTACTGTAGCCTAGTAAATGGCGTACTGGGGCAAAATGTCCTCTTGTACACAACTAAAATTATTAAAAAAACAACAACAACCAAAGCCAATGAATCATCCAAGCACATACTGAAGCACATCTGACCACCAGAGGGCAGTGCAACACACCAAATCTAACTAGCATCAGACAGTTCATCACGAGCCTGTTTTAGAACAATACTTTATATTTGCATATATATATAAATATGACTATTAGTAATAACTAAAAATAGATTATAAGCACAGTTTTCACGCACTTTTCGTGTGCAGTCACCAAGTATAGGCCTGTCATTCACTTCATATATATTTAACATTTTACTCCTAAAAACAGGATTAACTTCTTTTTTTCCTGGCTGTATTTACAAAATGATAAAAAGACATATGAAAAATTTCCTTCAACTTTAAGACGTCAACAGAACTGTCAGAATTTCAGAAAACGTGTAATACTTGTAATAACTAATCTATATCTAGTGTAAAATGTTGAGTAGTATTAAATGCCACAGTTCAAAACTCTCATTGAAAACATGCACATAAAACAACAACATTCCAGTCTGAGACAAGAGAAACTCCAAACAAACGTGTCTCTAAACCAATAGCTAATCGTATCGTTCCCAGCAGTAACGTGTGTGTGTGTGTGGCTGAGTCAGAGCAGAGCAGAGCATCATGGGAGGCTCCTTATCTTCCTCGCGCTGAGTGATCGATGCTCGGTGCGTCTTCTCAGACTCTGAAGCTAAACTTCAGCAGCGATCTGATAAAGTCATCCATTCATTCGTCCTCCTCGTCGTCTCTGTCAGAGCTTTGACTGGCTCAGAAACACCAAACACGCCCTTTCTGCTCTCAGGACCTCAGTGTCTGTCACTTGGCAACCGTCCTGTTGCTTGGATACAACATGCCTCTCCTTATTTCCTCTGGATCAGAAGTGATGCGTGCGAGTGACGCAGTCCGTGACGACACACTGCGTGCTATCCTCGGCGCGCTCAAAAGTTGGATTATTAGCTCACGTTTAAAGTTGTGCGTCAAAGTTTGATCCGTAACTCGTTTCTAGTTTAGGCAGCCGCTTCTGTATGAGTCCCTCACATCTGCTTCAGAAAAATGTATGAATATTTCTGAACTCAAAATCTGATTGTACTTAAATCTGATATTATTAAAACTCATCTTAAAAATACTATATTAAACAAATATTATTAAATTGTACTTTACAAATTACATGACCTAGTATCGACTAATTATATTTTGCATCATATAATAAAACTGAAAAGGTTATAGATCGAAACCTTTACATGCATTTTGTCTGTTTTTATCTGTTTTGAACATTTAATATTATTTTTTTATTATATTTAATAAATGCTGAAATGGTTATAAAACAATCTACTTGATATGGAGTTTGTCTGTTTTAAATCTTTCTTTCCAGGCTTTTTTATGTCACTATATTTTGAGATTGATCCATTAATAAAGATCACTGCTATTAATGATCATAACGTTAGTCATCTGAACCGTATTGTCTTAAATGCAGCTTGCTCAAAACAATCAGACGATGAAATAAAAAGTCAGAATACATTAGCAACTGAATATCTGTGGTCTGGCAACCTTCCAAAAACCCTTTCCACAACGTTTTGGTGCTTCTGATTTGTTTTGTGCCTAAAAGCAGTGGAGCAGTCACTGCCAGCAGACAGATGACACTCGCTCAGCCTCACTTGAGCAGATCGTCTCAGTTTCTCACTGATTCACCCTTCATCATATACTCTCTTGTGCGCTGAAATGTTTTGCTGGTGTGATGACAGATGAAAGCCCATTATAAGACCGATGCAGTCTGCAAGCTCAGATCATTTGCATACAGATAGTGCTCCTCAACAGAGATGAATGAGAGTCCAGAGAGAGCAGACCTTCATGAAGGGGAAGAAGAGAAGGTCGAACACACACACATTATTCCAGCTTCATGGTCTGTGTGTAAACAGTGTCTGCTTTATTTGCTCAGTTTTCAGTGAGCTGACTACCTAGATCACATTTTAAAGCTTCACAAGAGAACGAGGAGTTTTACGAAAGACAGGAACTTATGTGCTCTTCTAAGAAGCCTAATTTCGGCCACGTCTAATGTATTCCTCACAGAGAGGACGATTCTGATAGAAAAACTGAATGCAAAATAGTATTAATAAAAACTGTATGAATAGCAACCTAAAAACAGATTAATCATTTATTTTTGAAAGAATAACACAAAAATGTAAATTTAAATACTATCTAAAATATTTATTTACTAATACTACAAAAATGAAAAAAATAAAAGCACAAAAAATGACTAAAATTAAAACCGAAAACCAAATTTGAAATATATATAATAAATAAAAACTGTACTGATATGAAGTAAACACTGATTGCTTCAAGCTAGCGGTTAACCAAAACGGTTCAGTCAAAAGAAATACACTGGGTAAAAGATGTTGTGAATGGAGTGAATATTAAGAAGAAATATTAAGAAGAATATTAAGAACAAATAAATAAATAATATAGATTGAAAGTAAAAATCTGAAAACACCTATCATTATTGTTATGATCATAATTTTTGTTCATAACCATCAAAAATATATTGGTATATAAATAATACTAAAATAACTACTTAAAATGTCTTCATTAAAATAAATATTGATTACTGACAGAAATGTTTTATTTCTAATGAAAAGTACAGATAAAAATGGTAATAAAAGTCTAATAAAAATGTACTGTTTACCAAATCAATGAAAGCAAAAACATTTGGGCTAAAGATGTTAATTGATGTGGTGTGAATTATTGTCATGTTTTTATCATATTCTGACAGCACCCATTCACGTCCATTGCTGAGACACTGATGCAGAGACACGTTTCTCCAAATCTGATAAAGAAACAAATTCATCTACATCTTGGATTGCCTGAGGGTGAGAAAATGTTCATTTTTGGGTGAACTATTCCTTTAAGCGGCGGGAGGAAGCCTCGCTCACTCTTTCCCTTTCTGTTCTTTTAATAGCCTGCTATTTTTAGCCTGTGGAGGGAGCGAGGGGGTTTTCCTCTGTCGCTTATCGAGCGCGAGCAGACGCGTGATGGATTTCCGCCGGAGAGAAAACTCATTTGTGACATCATGCGTCCGGCTCTGTGTCTGCGTGATGCGCTTTTTTCCCCAAATTAAAATCTCTTCAGTGGTTTTGTTCTTCTGAGCCGGGCCGAGGCGCTTCGAGTCTCCGGGTGGCTTACGGGCCGTTGGCGTACTCCAGACTCCACTGGAGAAAAGTGGGATAATTAAACACCAACAGAAATGATAAATATGTGTTTGGGGATTCAGCACACATATGTGTTTAAACGCTCAAGCGCATCACAGCAGCTCTATGGGAGATATATATGTGGTTCCTATGGCAACAGTGTGTTGAGATACCTTGAAGATGTTTGAAAGCGTTTCTGGAGGAAGCGGAACCCAAAAGCCGCTTGTTGCATTTCACACTCAGTACATAAACATACACTTCACGATGCATCACACGATCTACATGATTTAACGTCCGTCTCATGCTCTTCGAGGAATAGTGTGGACCAAAATGAACATTTACTCAACCTCAGGACATCCCAGATGTAGATAAATTTGTTTCTTCATCAGATTTGGAGAAATGTAGCATTCTGTCACTTTCCTCTGCAGTGAACGTGTGCCATCAGAATGAGAGTCTAAACAGCTGATAAAAACATTGCAATAACCCATAGTCCATAATTCATAATCCTCCCGTGCACAGTGCCATAAACACACATACAAAACATCATGGTAACACTAATAAAATGCAGCAAACATCAATTTAATGACATAAGGTACATATCTGTAAAAAAAATCCCCATCAGTTTCAATGAAAGACAATTAATATTATTAATATTATTACAACTAATAATTACTAATGAGCTGGAAAAAAAGCAAAAATATATTTATTTTTTTTACATTTCAGCACATTTTGTACTTCCTAAGGCAACATTTCTCATTTTTATTTAGTTTAACTCGGTGCACTAAATTGACTGAAATTGTACAGTACTGTGCAAAAGTCTCAGGCCACTAGTATTTTCAGCAACAAAAAATGGTTCAGGTGGGTTATTTCTATCTTTTGCGGTAGCGTGTGAGTAAGAAATATCAGTTTACTTTTCCAAACATGTTTTTTGTCATTAATTGTAATAAGCCAGTGCTCCACACAGAGAT
The DNA here is from genome assembly GCA_032275025.1 of Enteromius treurensis. Lineage (NCBI taxonomy): Eukaryota > Metazoa > Chordata > Actinopteri > Cypriniformes > Cyprinidae > Enteromius > Enteromius treurensis. The sequence continues at coordinate 46,555 of JAUCMU010000080.1, forward strand.
CTGATCTTGAGCTTCAAAAAGGGTCTTGACCAAGCGTCCAAATTTGGACGAGTTGGACTGAGACTGTGTTGGAGAGTTAGCATTTTTACAATTTTTTACCATAAAAAAGTTTAAGTTCTGCTGTAAAAGAACGTTTCTCTTCAGAAATCTGCTTCTGAGGGTCACTGCTGGGAACACACCCAAACACATCAGTGCTCGACACTGAAAGATGACGAGCAAAATCCTTCTCAAACGCTTCTGAATACTGAAAATTTGATCCCCACGGTGTGTGTTTGTGTGTGTGTGTGAGAGACTGGAATCCTGCTTTCATTTTTCAAATAAATTGCCCATAATCTTCACGGCTCGTGTGTTAAACATTAATTGGTTCATTAGTGAAACGCTTGTGAGCTGAGATGACAGATGAGTTGTGTGTGATCTGTCTGTGAGTCTACACACACTGCACACACACGCTGCACGGTACCGCTCAAAGGTTTGAATTAAATACAATATTTTACAATACTTTAGCAAGCATTTATGTCAACATGCACAATCATTTGCTGCTGGAGAAACATTCCTGATTATTATGAATGCTAAAAACAGCTTTGCTGCTCAAAATGTTTGTGGAAATTGTGATACGTTGCTGTCCAAAAAATTACATGTTGATGTTGATCTTTTGAACTTTCTACACATTAAAGAATCCAGAGATTCCACAACAACATTAAGAATGCTACATCTTATGAAATTAATTTATTTTAACTGTTGTAATGATTAAAACATTCCTAGTAAATTCCTAATCTTATCTCGTCACATAACTCTTTTGCATTTTTATATCATGTTAAAGTAAAGTCTAGAGGGTTTTAATGGTTGTGTATTAGAACGGTCTGTCTGCTAGGTTTTTGTTATGTATTTACTGTACGCTCACTGTAAATCAGAAGAAGTTCCAGTAGATTATCTCATCATCATCAGCGAGTGTTTGAGAGATTTGATGAGCTAATATTTGCGGAAGGTTCCTCCGGCGCTGGAGTGACGCTGAGCTCTCACACATTAAAAAGTCCTCAATAATGCAGAGTGCTCGCTCTCAGAGCAAAACGTGGAAAATCCAAAGTGACAAATTATGTAAAGTAACACACAGAGCTGTTTTTAGCTTTGACGGACTGCGTCACTATAGCAACCGGCCGTTGTAATCGGCCTTGACTTATAGCTGCGCAAAACCACGTGTTAAACGTGATGTGGGACACACACACAATCCTGAGTAACCTACTGTAAATCAGTTCAAGCTTGACTTCACAGCTGTCAGTAATGCTATACTGTTTGGACGTACTTTGAAACATACGGAAATGCAAAAATGTACGTATTATTTTGATTTTTCAATTAAAATATGACCTTTTGTAGGATGTCTTGTGATTTGTTGGGAAAACTACAATACTAAAACATTATCAAACCCATTTTTTTATTTCATATATTAATATTAAAAATAAAAAAGAGTAACTAAAAGTAATTAATTTAATTGTATTTTTGCACAAACCTCACTTGTCGAACATCAGTAATGCTGTATAAAGTGACATATCACCTAGACTTTTTAAAGTTTTTTGAATACATAAATTCATAAGTAAAAATAGCTGATTTTGATCTTTCAAATAAATGTGTATTTTTATTTTTATTTTGTTGGACGTTCTGTTTTGTTGGGAAAATAATAATATAACCATTAAAATAAATTTTATTAGTATTTTCCCAACAAAAATATTATATATACCATTTTGGGTTTCTACTAAATTTGCTATATTTTTTGTTGGAAAAAGTTGGGGAAAAAATGTACTACTTCTGGCTACCATTAAGAGTGTAATATGTGATTTAATTTTACAATAAAATGCAATAAAAGTCAAGGTTAAATATCTATTGAGATTTATGTATCAACCCTTACAAACAGCTTTATAAGATGGTTTTGGACAAGGCAATGTTCTAAAAACCACAATATATAAATATGATGAAGCTGTCCATCGCAAACAATGAGACAGAATAAACTCAAGCTCAGGATGTTACTGTGGCCACAAACTTGATTATTCAAAACACAGGCATTTGTTAAGCAGTCAGCAAACTCTCAGACAGCATAGAAATGTATGAGCGCTAACATCATCTAACAATCCAGGTTCACAACCCTTCTGGACAGCAATGAATAACTACCAAACTCTCCCGTCAGTCGAAGGAAGCTCTGAAAGGCTCATATTCAAGCACTCTCTCATGATTAATCCATGAGCCAAAAACATAAGCTTGCATAATAACGAGGGTTTGTGTCGAACCAACGGAGAGCATTATTCAGCTGTAGCGCGCTGACCTTTAACCTCTGGAATAAATATTTACAGTCACCTCACGCAGATCTCCACACCTGCGCTTTCATCAAAACAACACTCATTTCTCATTCAATACACACATGAGGACTGGAAAACACACTCAGCGTGCACCAGATCAGTTCAGCCTTCTGAAAGCATTCAGGATACAGTACGCATTCGCTCTGAATGGTTTAAATGAATCATTTCTCTTGTTTCATATCACAGGAACATATACAAGGTACACTACTGAACCCTGCTCATTAAAAATCATCAATATAACATACACTGAAGGAAACCGGTGCAGAATCTTAACCGCTGGCACCTCAGTGAGGTTTTCTCATGTCAGCTTCATGAGCAGGTGTGCCATCGGTTACATCCCTTTTTATCTTCACATCTCCATAGTAACCAGGCTACTTGCTTTACCAAGTACAATAGTGAAGCCTTGAGACGCTGCTTTGAAAAGATTGTAACGCCATAACTAAACTCAAGCCGTGAAGGTTGACGCATCACACACGCACACACACTCAAGCACATGCACACACACACACACTCCACGCTCAGCATTCCCTGGCTGCCGTAGTGTTCTGAAGAGCGTGCACGTGTGTGTGTGTACGTGTTTGTGCACATATGTCTGTGTGTGTGTTGTCTCCAGATGACCCGCTTTCCGGTCTGTCCATCGGGTCCGAGTCATCCATCTCACTGACAGCCTGCGAGACTATTTCCATCCTCCCGGATCGTTCAGTCTGACTGTGTGTCAAAGCATCTGAGGCCTTTCTGTCTGCCTCTGCTTTTGTTCATTTGGGGGTAAAGTGCCTGTAACCGCTGCTCTGAGCGTCTCAGGACTGCCATCATTGGTGTCTAAAAACGACAGAATAAATATTTCCGAGTCCAGCTCAGATGTTTCTCTGAAATTCCTAAAACAGACTCAAATGAGTCAATAGTTGCCATCCAGTAAGGTTATAACATGATTGTGGAGAAGTTCATATCAGGATCTCAGGGTTTGGATTACAGTATTTATCTTAATAAACCCATCTGAGATAATCATACAGCATCATCTGATATTCTACAGCAGATACAATGAGAAACATTTTAGTAACCGCATAGCAACGCTTGAGGAAGAGCATGGCAGCACAATACGCCTTATTCAGCCCACCACCATTTTAATTAGAAAGCGAGGCTGTGAGGATATCAGGCTAGTAGCAGACCAGCAGTGTTCACTGTGGAGTATTGTTGTGTCCCCGAATGTAGACCGCTTTTAGCGGTAATAAAGCGATAACACATCATTTCACACATTCTGAACTTTTTATCCCTTGTAAAGTAAACTCTTAGTAAATTTCTTTTTTTATGGAAAAGTGATTATATTTCGTTTCTATACTAAGTTTATTTAGAAACATGATTGGAACGTTTTATGTTTGTAAATTTAAGTTTTTTAGTTTTTTCTTAAATAGCCTTCCAAGACAGTGAGTAAAGCAACTGTTAAAATAACTAATAAAATCATGCTATGTTGCTGAAGTTAATGTACAAATAAAAAAAGGCTGTTTTCGTTTGCATTAAATTGTTCTGATTTTATTTTATGTTATTTTATTTTCAATATGCATTCGAATGTTTATTATTAAGCGAGGATTCTCTGTCATACCTATATGACAGCTCGGCAGTTTGTGCTGGCTCGCTAAAAAAAAGGCACACAAGCAAGTCATTTTAAAACATCAAGATGAATAATATCAATAACAAAAAAAAACTAAATGAAGAAGCAGTGAGCGAATATTTGAGACAGTGGATCTTAAGAGGAGGAAGACACAATAGGTTTGTAGTTCACACAGCCATGTCTTGAGAGTCGTAACAAGTGCTAGGGTGTAGCTGTGTGGTTGTTAGTGAACCATTTTCCTTATTGTTTTTGTAAAGCATTTCCATCTTTCAAATTGTGAGCTTGTGAATCAGAATTGAGATGGGATTCAGTGTTGTGTGGGAAAACAGTCAATATTCCTAACACCAGCATAAACCATCTGCTATTTTCTGACTCTGTGTGTGTGTGTGTGTGTGTGTGTGTGTATGCAGACAGGTGTGTGTGCATGGCTGCATAAAGACTGTTTATTTATCACTGATTCTCCATCTGTTTCGTGATGTAATCTCTCCCACCAGCCTCAGACGTTCATGTACATCGGTTCTCATGAATATTTCCTTTTGTAATCCACTGAAATGATTAATTCAGACTCATTCCGAATGGACAAATCAATGCATTTAAACACAATCATTTCACATATCAAGAGCCATAAGCCAAGTCCTAAAAGTACATCTAACTCTGGTGCGAAACTGTGTCATCACATAAAATAAAATGCTAAAAACGTATTATATAACCAAGCTCAAAGAGTAAGTTAAGAGCGTGAAGAGTGTGTGTTGTGGTCATCCATGCGGTCTTATCTCAGTAGTATTAACAGAACTGGTCTCCCAGCACTGTCCTGACTCCAGCCACGCACTCCCAGATCAAACCTAACTATAAAATCAAACTTATTTGAGTATTTTTTTGGCATCCTGCCTTTCTCCCTATTAGTAGGCATTGCTATGAGGTTGCTAGGGTGTTGCTATGCAGCTTTTAGGGGTTCTGGGATTTTTTTTGGCATATTCCTTCTAGGTTCTCACTTAACAAACCACAGATTTCTAAATGAAGGAAACGGTCAGAGCAACAGAATGAGGAGATGCACGACGGATTGATTCTGGAAATGGCATAGAGGAAGCGTGTGACTGCATCACTGTGTTTGTACAGAGAAACATCGTGCAACAGCGGTTTCAGAGCATTAAACTCGTCCGCCCCCGATTTTCTCTGCTATAAAAAGAAGGTGTTAATGACAGCGAGAGAGGAGGCCGGGCAGATGGCGTCCTCCTCAGGCACGGCTCCTCCGTATGGCAGAGCTGAAAATGCTGCCCGGTTAGATGCCATCAATGGAGGAGAGGATCACAGTAACAAAACACGGACTCATACTGACCTCTGTGATAACCAGAAGCCATTAATGAACAAATGAAACTAAATTTTTGCATTTGCATTTATATACGAATACAAGATATTTGTTTCTTTCCCTAAATAAATTCTAATAAAACAATAAAAAAAATGCATTAATTAAATTAAAAATCTAATCAAATATAATGCATAAAAACAAATTGGATAAAAAAAAAAATAATAATTATGATATAAAAGCAATTTGTGGCAAATTATAATAAATTGCATCCATAAAAAATGTGATGTACAGACTAAAATAAAACACAACAAAAATGGTAATATTGTGGTCAATTAAAAATATTGTGGTTTCACTAAAGACTGGACAGAAGCCTCTATATCTGACCCTGATGTTATCTTCTGACTCTTAGGTCTTGTCGAAGCTGTTGATGCTCCTCATCAAAAACCCTTCAGAACTGATAAATGTGTGAGTGTTCAAGACGGACACGCAATTCTTCATAACCGCCTGCGACAAATGGCATGTCAATGAGTGAGTCTGACCTCATCGAATGTGTGACCCGTCCAGATCACTGTGCTTTCCATCATCATCACTACATTCAACATCCGTCCCCAAACACCCCTAACCTCAAAGACTCATATCAGAAACTCCTCTAAAACACAACATTAAACATTAATGATTCTTCAGTTTTGTTCAAAGACACATAAAATAACACTTCATTTCAACATTTACTCTTCCACTGCATGCTGGGAACTAGAAATCCATTCATTATTTGTACAATCTGCATTAAAAAACAACATATTCAGTGTAAAATAAAATAAAGTCAAATAAAATAAATGCTGTGCTTTTAAACACTTAAATGCACATAATAACATTAAGTGGGCAGTCGTGGCCTAATGGATAGGGAGTTGGGCTTGTAACCCAAAGGTCGCAGGTTCGAGGCCCAGGTCCGGCAG
>JAUCMU010000080.1:52864-71064 GCA_032275025.1 Enteromius treurensis
GTTGTGTTCATGTACTGAACTGTTATTATTCAACCATGCCAAAGTAAACTCAGTTTTTCATTCTATGGCACCTTTAAGTATTACAGCTATCGAAATTTGTCTATTGCATTCAGCTGTAACGCAATATTGATTTTAGTTTCTGTATGCTGTGCAGCACTAGTACAGATAGACCTAACTAGCCTAATTATACAGAGCATCTATAATAGTCAATAGCTAGGCACTGACTAGTTGGTCATGGAAACATCCCTAGTAGAGTGACTACATGTTACATGTTTGCCTCACCTGGAAGTTTGGCAGAGAGAGAGGCTGAGAGCCAAGAGACTGAGCGTATTCATACGATTCTGTCCGCTGAATCGCCTCTGATGAGCAGAACTTTAAAAACGGCAAGCTGGGAAAGAGACAGAGTAAATAGGTATAGCCATGTTTTGTGCCCTTGATGCGTACAGTTGTGTGCATACATATCTCTAATCAACTACATGTGTTGCTACACACCTGTGATTGGAGCCGATAAGGACCATCTTGGTGCTTTTCTTGGTGTAAACTCCAAAACCCACCTGAGCCATCAGGTAACAGAAATGGGCTCCATCCACGAGACCTTTAGATGCTGCGAGACACACAAAAGTCTTGACTACAGATGCAGTGTTGCATCTAAAATGTATGTATATGATTTGAATCTTCGTCTACGTACCTAAAGTGTCACCCATGGTGGAAATGGTGCGGGTGTCAAGATCCAGAGCGTGTGTGAGGTTGGAGAGCACCATGGCCAGGTGAGGTCGCCAATCGCCCCATTTCTCATCTCCGCAACACTGTCAGAGAAAAATGTGATGTACATGAAGATAAGCAGTGCATTTATTACTTTATTAACACATCTAACACACACACACAAATGTTCTCATACAGTAGCAGCAGCCGGCATTCGTCCCGACATGAGCTGGTACACTGTCTGAAGAGGGTCATTAATAGGCAGGCTGTTGGCAAATCTGCAAATAACAAAAATGACATTTAGCCTATTTGTTGCTTTGCAACCATAGGTCAATTTAAGTAAATGTGGTTTACCTGGTCATGACACGGGCGTGTGTTCTACTGTCCATCTTACTGGCCAATAATAGTGCATGACCCCAAAGGCCATTCTTCATAGCAGACTCTAAAGCATCCTAACAAACATAAACAAACTTCTCAGTTGTCTTTCCACTGCTTTAATATATGGTTTTGTCAGTCAGAAAAAAATACACAATTTACATCTATATAAAACAATTCATGCAGGCATGTGATCAGCTAAGGATCCAAAAAAAACTTTTCCCATTCAATATGGCTAAACAACAATAATAATTATTATATTATTACTATTACTACATATTATTAGAAATATTTGTATTCATTTAAATTACAAAAATTAAATGAAAGAAATTTTGCTATTGCAAAATAGTACAATGAAATTTTAAATGTACAATAAAAATATAATAACAACATTATCTATTATATATATAATTTTATATAATATTTTCCAAATACTGCTAATAAATAATAGTAATAATAATACTAATAATAGTAATAATACTCAAAAAAGGATTTAATAATTCATAATATTTCTTATTAAAAATTACTATTAACTTATTACTAAAATAATGTGATTATTATTATTAACTATTGTAAAAATTATAGTAGTATTATATTATTAATTACTACGTATTAATTTATTTAAAAATACTTTATTATCATTAATCAAGAGACAACATTTAAATCAATACTGTAAAATAAAAATCTGTATTCATTATTATTATTTTATAATTAATTTAAATATTATTATAATAATAATAAAAAAAAAAACAATGATAATTTTATTATATGATATGATTAGAATATCAAATGACTTGCCAAACCACAATTATCCATAATCTTACATGAATAAATGAAGATATTCACCCAGTAACAATATGATCTAGGACTTTACATTCTAGTGATCTCTGTATGGCTGAATGGGATAAGTCAAGAAAAGTCATGCAGATTGTCTTGCCTTCTTGCGACCGAATAGTATAAGTTCTCTGAAACGCTCCGTTTCCTTGCCAATATTCTCTGGCACGCCCATGAAAGTGTCTGATAGAAGGGATATTGGCCCCGCCTCTTCCTCCTCCGCACGCTCTATTGCTTCATTGTTAAAGTCGATGAGATTGGCCTCATTGGGTGATTTGCCCGGCAACCAGACAGAGCGATGCTCTCTTAGCAACAAGTCAGCGATGTCTGTGCCCACTACCGTCTAAAACAAAGAGGAAACGCTATTCAGTATACTTTAGCTACCTGATATCAAACAAGCCACCCGAACACAACAAAGACTCTTAGTTATGGTTAGGGCTGCACAAACACTCACCCCATTCTGGCGACACAGCAGCACAATGAACTCCCAGATGAGGTAGGCGGAGTCTTTGTCAATGAGGTCATCATTTCGCAAACACTCTTGGGCTTTGTTCTGAGCAAACTTTATAACATCCACCTTATGAGTCTCCTCTCTGTGGATGTAAACATTAGATGATGACTGGACTGTTTGACTGTGTACGTGGCTCTAATAGTGTCTAACAGAGTATACACATGTCCGTCTTTATTCAGTAAATAAAGAATGACTCTTACTTGGCAAGCGGGCCAGGGAACGAACGCATTTCTGACTGTTCTGGAGAATCCTGTAGAATCATCTGGAACAACATCACAGACAAGATATTAGACGCAAATCATATAATTATAAGTAAATCACAAAAAAGATGTTCAAAACAAATAAACATCTAATTTCAAAGTAACTCAATCAGCTGCAATGTCCTATTTTATTTTATTATTTTAAAGGTGATGACCTGCAGTTGATTTATATATCAGGATATTAGCACTCTAACTCAATTGTTACCTCCATACTGTGGATTTCCACAAGTGTAGGCTGACCAGCAGAGGGCAGGTTGGGTTGGACAAGGATCAGGTGACCAGCCGGACCAAACCGAGCACAGCGATGAGGAATAGAAAACTTCTCTGGGGTCAAGGGCCTTGGAGGAGCTGAAAAGGAAAGAAAAAATGAAAGAAATACCCAGAGAAAATCAGGAAGCTCATATTATTGCACTTGCATTAAGTGTTAAATCGATGCTTTAAGTGTTTTAATACTACAGAGAACACAGAGAAACATTTGTTTTGTCAATCAAGGGATTATTGTGAATAAAAACAATTAAAAAAAATGACCAAAAGTTTAAAAATCAATACAAAAAATATAAAAGTAAAAATAGCAAATCAAGGCTACTACAAAATAAGAAGAAAAAAAAAAAGGGTGTCAATCAATAAACCTGATAATGAAAAAACAGAAGGCTTTTGCTTAAAAGACATTAAATGCAACATTGTGCTTTGTAATACTTACGCTGCTCTGGGGCAGTCCAGGTGTTGTCAGCAGAGTAAGGAATCTGACTGTAATCTACGGTATCTGAAGGGTTAGGATACTGGCTGTAGGTATAATCCACTGGAAGAGTCGTCCCAGTGGCATCATAGGCTGCACTAACCAAATCTGGTTGACTTCTATACACTTGACTCTGTATAAAGAAGCAATTTATTATACACATTGCACAGGCACAATAAGATCTAAAACACATTGCACACACACACACAGACCTGTTGGGAGCGTGAGCTGAAGCTACTGTGTGATGAACGCACACTGTGTGCTGACTGTTCACTATGAACCGAACGACGGTCAAAATCATCAGCATACGGGTCACGTCTGCGGCACTCATCATCAAAACTGGAGTCATAGCCAGGGTAATACCGCCATGGGTCATCATAGCCCTCTCTTCTGCTACAACCATTATCATAAAAACTCAGTAAGGGAGGTGTCAGCATGTATAAAAACATTGACTGCACAAGTGTTATGCGTGTACCTGTTTTGATATTGTTGGTTGTAGTAGGCATCTCCATAGTACCAGCCATATGCTTGATCATAGTAGGCTCTGTAGCGTGGATCATAAGCAGCATTTGGATCATACCACCTGCTCCTATCTGAATACACACAAATACACAATCATATGTAAAAAGCAGAAACCACATTTAACCCCTGGGTGCATAAATGTCTGTAGTGCTGTCTTTACCTCCATAGGCATCATACTGTCTCTTATAGTAGTTTGCATAGTATTCATCATAGGCACTACGGCTGGATCTAGAAATGTCTTCTTGATACCCTTGTCTAAGATCCAAAATAAAAACAAGTTAAAAAACACAAAGTACAAAATGCTCAGTATAAAGATGCTTTTAAACTAGGTCTTTTGGTGCTAAAGACTTAAATCAGATTTTGGATATAACCGAAATATTGGTCTACAGTTAAAGTGCTGTATTCAGGAATCATTTTGTGCATGTTCAGTTAAATGTAAAAAATCTAATTGCATACTATAACTTGCTAGAAGCAGCTGTTTATAAGCTTAATATGGTTTGGAACCAAATGTGCAATGTGAACAGAATCAGGGATAGAAACTCTTGATTGGGACCAAGAAATCGAGACCAAATGTGAAAACAGGTTCAAAGGGGGCAGTCGTGGCCTAATGGATAGGGAGTTGTAACCCAAAGGTTTGTAACCCAAAGGTCGCAGGTTCGAGGACCAGGTCCGGCAGGGATTGTAGGTGGGGTTAGTGAATAACCAGCGCTCTCTCCACCCTCGATACCACAACTGAGGTGAGACCCTTGAGCAAGGCACCGTTCCCCCAACTGCTCCCCGAGCGCCGCAGCACTGGCTGCCCACTGCTCCGGGTGTGTGTTCACTGCTGTGTGTGTGCACGTTGGATGGGTTAAATGCAGAGCACAAATTCCAAGTATGGGTCACCAAACCTGGCCACAAGTCACTTCACTCACTCACTCACTTATACCTAAGTAAAACAGACTAAAATCTAACGTAACTAAAACTGAAATAAAAACTACACAGACACACACACATATATATATATATATAAACTATTAACTAAAAAAATAGGAAATACTAAAATTTTATCAATTTAAAATGAAAGCAAAAAATATAAAAACTAAAATATTCAGAATATTAATATAAAAGAAAAAAAAACTACAATGGTATAATTTATTTAAGTCCTCAACACATCTTATTGGAATATTTTGGAAATACGAAGAAAATACAGTTTTCTACTTTAATGTGTTACTTATCATTTCTTTGTTACAATTTAATAGAAATTTCGGAATAAAAATTGTTAGTAAATCCGACAGTATTCTTTTACACCAACATGTCTCATATTTCAAATTTAAATGAAATAAAATTTTGCACAAAAAGAAAATAATGGCTATTTTTCTTAATGTGCACAAAAACAAAAATCTTTAAAAAGGCTTTATTTTATTCATGCAAACTGTGGATTATCCATTGACAAAGCTCTCGGTAGACTTTGGATCCAACACAAGAAACGCTTCTGTTAATCGTCCAAATGGGCAAAACTGACGCTGATAATCTGAAAACGGGCAAATACCGGCCTGGCGATACATCAGTCCGTTTTAAAGCCAAACGCAGATAAAAGAATCCTCCCTCCATTGTTTCTGTCTAAAGCCACTTTTCCTCCAGCTGCAGAAGCGGGTCAGTGAACTGCGGCTCGTTTTGTTTTCACGCGGTGTCAGAAAGCAGACAGCGGCGAGCGTGATGGATGCAGACGCTCTCGTGTAAAGATCTCGCAGACGTCTGCTCGAGAATTCTGCCGGAAACGACGAACACACATTTGCAGTCTGAAAATGAAAAGAGCCCGCTGTGTTTCTCTCTTTGAGCCTCTCTTTTCTCACCTCCAGCATCCAGCTGAAGTATTTAAGAAGCTTCATGAAAGTTTTAGTCTCAGTCTGGCTCTTATACAACACTCTCCTTTTGACAGAGAGCAGAACCGAGTTATACTCTTTTCTTCAACAACCAGTACAACATGATGACGTGATCTCTGCTGAGAAACCAACACACTTTAAGATCAAATCGCTGCACTGAAATTTTAAGGCTGACATTATTTCAAGTCTGTTAATAATTCAGTTAGCCATTCATTAGAAGAATTCAAATCAAGACCTCAAGTCTTTTTTAAATGATTCCTGAAAAGAACCGCTTGTAAGAATGGTTTGTTTATCAGTCTGCACAAGTTAAGACCTTTGTTTGTTTCTTGTCTTTTTATTTGATTGATTTTTGTCTCTTATCCTCAGTTCAGACTGCAAACTTACAAATCTAAAATATAGGCCTATACCGCAAGTATAAAAAATACAATAATTGTGCATTTATCTGTATTTATTTGATTAAAAAATCCAGTAAAAGCAGTAAAATTATGCAATATTATTATCATTTTAAATAACTGTTTTCTATGCAAATATATATTAAAATTCAATTTATTCATGTAATTCAGAGCTGAATTTTCAGCATCATTACTTTGCAGTCTGGTGTCACATGTTCCTTCAGAAATCATTCTAATATGCTGATTTGGTGAAAAATACAAATACATTGTTGCACTTTTTAAAATCAAATTTCAGTTACACATGCAAAATAATTACAAGAACAACAATACAGCTGAATCTGTGTAGTGTGATTGGTAAACAAATGATTTTTATGAGCAGTCCCTTTCTGGAAACGTTCACAAATAGTTTTGAAGGAACAAATCTTTCAGAGGGAGCTAGTGAGTAAAGCTGGAAAACAGGTCGTCTTTTTGCTGTGGCAGCTGCAAGCAACACTGACCCACGTAAAAGTGTGTTTACAGTGTCAGCATAATATTTAAATATGCATGAATATGAGCGTGTCTAATTGTCTTTATTCTCATGCATATGCATGAAGCGCCTTGCATCAGGGAATATTCAGCAGCATCTCATGCGTTCTTTAAGAAGCAGCGAGACAGCTGATGAGAAAGAACAGTTCCTCGCGGCCAGAGCGCACACTTACCGTCCCGGGACGCCACACGCTTTTACATCAGAGCAGCCTGAGATAAGATCCTGCCAGATCACTGGAAATAGACATCACACATCCCAATGCCTGGATCATTTTGCTGCGCATCCAATTTGGTAAAAGGTCACTCTCAATACCCCAAATCACCCCTGACATTTCCAAATCCCAAAATAAGGGGCAAGAACAAGCATCATGCTGTGAACACCAACATAATTTTTTTCCCTTTCTGCTGTCTTCCTGTTTCTAAATATATCCTAAAATACATAAAGTGTATTTAATGTAGTGTTTGCATGGGTCACTGAATTATTTAATCAACTGATTTGCGTTAATTCCTCAATTTAGTCGAATCATTTTCAAATTCCGGGTACAAAAATCTCTCAACTGATGATGTAAACAAAGGGAAAATCTAATATTGATACAATCTGTCCTACTGTAGAAATCCATTGGAACTTGTTTGAATTCTTCTGGATTTCTTTGTTGTTGTTGTTGTTGTTGTTTTATTTTTAATTTAACAACAATTAATTAGAAGATATAAGGGCCCTTATAATATAAATTTAAAAAAAAGCATAAGCATGTCCAATCAATTGAATTCATTTAGTTTTAACATTTTAATCTATTAAAATCTGTGCAATAATAGGGCGCAATGAAATTTTTTATTTTTTTATTAGAAATTCCGTGTTGTCTCTTTTAATTTGTCTGCATTAGTGATTTAATAAACACTCATTTCATTGACACCTTTTGAAAATAAAAGCATAAGACTTTAACAAAATATTTTTTATGCTTTAAAATGTAATCAAATGAAAATTTAATTAATTTCATTTTCTTACAAACAGTGCTGCACAACAGAAGAAATCAGAATAATTGTATTATTATTATTATTATGTGAAATACATTCTGCTGTATAATAGTAATATGTTTCTGTCACAATTTTTTCAAGTTAAACCAAAATTGAAGATATTTGAGTTTGATTTGAAGATAACTTTCTATCCCTTTATATTTACTTTACAACTTCTTAACTTCATATTTAAATGGGAAATTAAGTTGAGGCCTACTTTTTTATCCAAATCCTACATTAATTTTTATACTCCTGCTGTACACTATACAGCAAATGCCTTCAGTTGGTATTACAGTATTTAACGTTAAAATTTCCAACAGATCTCAAACTATTAAATTCAATGGCTACTGGTTTTCAGATATAACAATATACAGAGACTCTGGAGGAGATCCTGGCTCTGCTGCTCATCTGCTCGAGTGTCTATTAGCCTGAAGCTGCTATTCAACATCCATCTCTGTCTTTCGCCGTTCTGGGTGATTTTGTTCAGATTGGATCTAAAACACCACTTAGCGCTGGATTTCCTGTGACTGTGAAAAAGGGAAAGGCTTGCAGAAACTCTCGAGCCACGATTAGACACACTCCTGTTGGCTAGTTAAAGATTACGCTGTCGCCAGCACTACAAATGATGCAATATCTCCCTTCTGCACACATACACACAGCAGCTTTAATCAGCCACAAGCAGACAGGATACGCTACAAACTTAAAAACATTTAATTCTTAATAAATCTTAATAAATCTTAATTCTGTTACCTTGAGAAATAGTTTTTGTATGTGTGTGTATATATATATATATATATATATATATATATATATATATATATAACTGAGACTTATTACAGCACTTGTGTAAAATTGCTCTTTTGTTGATTTTGATTGCTTCCATTCTCCTCATTTGTAAGTTGCTTCGGCTTTTCACTAAATGGCAAGTCGTTGTTGAACAAATCGGTGTTTTTGAATAAACCATTTGCAAATTGAACAAATTGGTTGAATTAATGATTCAGTTTTTTAACAAATCAGTTGCATGAATGATTCAATGACACACTTACAAAGACAGCCACTTGCTTTGTTCCTGAATGAATCAGCATATTTGTGAATGATTCAAGGATTCACTCATCGACTCTCACTACTGGTGTATTCAGTTTCACAATCACAGTGTTTTTAGACTTTAAATTATAATTCTTGGAAAACAACCAATCACATTCAAGAAAGTAATTAATAGAGTTTGGATACTATTTGGAGCGCTATGGTCTGACCCGTGCAGAAACGGAGGTTTAATGTCTCTACACATGGGACACCAAACCCTACACCTTAATCAGACACACACCTGCTCTTCATCACGAGCCACTTGTCCTCTGACGGGACTGCGAGGTCAGGCGTGTGGCGCGCTGTGTAATTGCATGTGGAATAATAAAGCGACAAGGCTGATAAAACTAATGAATCCAGTCTATCAGAGCGGCTGAACCAAGCTAATTAAAGTCATTTACCCAGAAGGCTGAGCAGGCTGGAGGATGAGCTCAAACCTTCACACGGCACACAGAGAGAGACGGTGCTCTGAAAGCCCTTATCGACGACCCTGAAATGGGTTTGTGAGTCAATAGGTCACAGTTTGATGCGCTTTACGTGAAACGAGACATTTCAGCTCAATTAACAGCAAAGATCAGTCAATTCATCCTCTTTCTTTTGTCACTGCTGCTGATTTACAATCAATAAAAAGTCCACTGACCTCCATCGAGTGTCAGTAATGTGATGGATTAAACATTATTCACTCTTACTGTCACAGAAAGACAAAAGATCTCTTCCCTTGGTCACCTTTACTAACGTAACACTCTAATTGGCTTTGTTCAGTGTAATTAATTACCTTATGAAACCAAACTTGACTTTAGTTCTAGATTTCATGTTTTTGACCATTGCTATGCTTCGTTTACATTAATTAATTAATTAATTAATCTGAAAGTAAATATCTTGCATCATTTATTTTTTCATCATTTATTCTTCACAATGCTGAAAAACTCAACAACAAAAAAACACAGACTATCTTTAAAAAGTTTTTCTGTTCGCCAAAAATTGTGAGATATTATTACAAAATGAAACAGAATGCGTTTATTTGAATGTACTGTAAAATGTAATTATTTTACATGATCAAAGCTGTATTTTCAGCATCATTACTCAAGTCTTCAGAGTCATATGATCCTTTAGAAATCATTCTAATCTTCTGATTTGCTGCTCAAGAAACATTTCTTATTATTTATGTTGAAAATTTTGGTATACCGTTAATGATGACATTTTTTTGAATTCTATAAATAATAATAAAAAAGGTGTTTAAAAATAAATGTAATTTTGAATCAATTTAATGCATCCTTGATGAATAAAATAAAATTGAAACATTTTTTTTTTAACGTTTCTTATGCAGTAAACACTTTAGGAAGCTAAAACCTGTTTTATTGTGCTGGGTCTCAGGAGGAAACGGATGGACGAGTCCAGTGATTTGTCATAAACCAGGATGGTACCTCCCTAAACTAATGGAGCTGGAGGAGAAGCACAGACTAATCGCACAATAAAACATGAGGTGTCACCCGCAGGAGCCGGAGGAGATGCTTTTTAAAAGACTTCAGTGTCTTACTGCTCACAAACACCAACAATCCTCTCACAGCTGGATTCACAAAAACATGAGTTATTAAAACCAGCAGTAAAAATGCCACCAAAAGCAACAAAACTGCATGTAATAAAAAAAAAAAAAAAAAGAAACATTAAAATACATAAATACATAAAAAACTGTGTTGTAAAAAATTGCTAGGAATATAATTTCAAATAAAGTACAAATATAGAAAATATTTTTCAAGATAAATATAAATCACAAAACACCAGATCTGAAGTGGCTGGTTACTTCAGACACTGGGCTGTTAAATGTGTCTGTCGGTCTGCAGTGATTCTCCACGTACAACCAGAGAGTGTGCGCTCATTTATTTATTTTTTTATCTGTCTGAGTGAGAGTAAAGCTCCCGGAGGACTGATTGCTGGAGGTATCTGTGTCTGACTCACTCTGTGTATAAAGCGGCTTATTTTAAAACACACATCAGAGCAGCACCTCACAGAAGAGACAAGAAAACATCCGTCTGATGGCAACACTTTCATCTGCAACTCTACAGGACTGCACATATTACTATTACCAGAGATGCCCAAGTTAACTTCCTCACTTAAAGGAGACACATTATGTCTCTTTTTACGATATGTAATATAAGTCTCGGGTGAATGTGTCTGTGAAGTTTCAGCTCAAAATGCCTCACAGATCATTTATTATATCAATTTGAAAATGCCTATTTTGAGTAAAAGCAGAAACACTGGGCCTGTTTTTTAAAATGCAAATGAGCTGCTAGTCCCCGCCCCCTTTAGATGGATAGATAGATGCAATATAATCTTAAGTACTTTCAGAATAAAAATCTAAATAAATAAAAAATCCACATTTCATATGATTTTACAGTACAGTTTTATTGAATATATATACATATAAAATACAGCAATTAAATAAGATGATTATTGAAAAAGAATTGCTTAAAAAATATATAACATTTGCTTAAACATAGCTATATATTTTTTTTTTAGGTGTTTCGTATTTCACTTCCTTAATATAATCCACATTTAAATTGAGGTTGCAAACAGGACGTGTAATTTCAATTCAGGAAATAGAATTGAAAAGAGCTGAAATAAGACTTTCAGACAGTAGTGAGAGTCAAACATGTTGTGGTTAACACATTAGCAGTGTTTCTGATGTCCTGCTGCTCGAGACGGAGCGAGGACACAAGCAGACGGATCAGACGTCTGGAAACTAATCTATCAGAAACACTCTCAAGACCTGCAAATTAGAACGCTTTAAAAATAAGGTAATGATAATAATGAAAACCAAAAATATATTTATACTATTCACCCATTTATTTTTCTGAGAGAGTTTAGTTTGACGTTCATCTAATGTTTCTTAAATGTTACGACTTGCTTCTAAGTTTCCGATAGATCCAGATCTAGCCTCAAACATTCAGAGAACATTTTGAAATAATATTCCGAGCAGGTATTTTTGGAAGGTATGGCAGGAAGATCTCTGGTTGTCCTTGATGTGTGGATCAGATTGCTCTGAGCTGACCGCTGGAGCCAGATAATGACCTCTACACTCTCCTCTCTTCTGTATCGTCTGGGAATCTCAGATTAAGCCTTCAAAGGTCATTCATCACAGAAGCCGAGTCCACTACAGGCATCTTTCCCATCTGTACATGGAAAATGAGTCTGATTCGTGCCCTTCACTGACCGGACAGACGGTTCAGTTCTATGTGTGGACAGTAATGTGATTGTTAATAAGAGCTCCAGTCATCCTCTCAGCTGGATAATGCTGTGTTTCAGTCATGAAGCTCACCTGATGTCTGCACTAATGGAGTAACGGCTTAGTCGCGCTGTGATATTATATATAAAATCACCTTGCTGTTTCTCACCACACTACATCTCTAGATGATATAGACCCTCATTTTAATATGACCATCTTCATGTGAGGGACAATTCGGAAATGCACCTATATATTTTTATGTATTAAGTAAGACCACATTAACACTTATTATCGATGTGTAAAATATTATTTGGAAATATTTTCACCTGCATAATGCAATTATGTTTGCTTTCTATTTCCATTTTTAACAGTATAGCCCTGTACTGTCATGCGCCATCTAATTTTATTTCATTTGAATACATTTAAATCAAATGTATTGCTTTGTATTTTAATCAAATCTATATTACTATATATCAATTTTCATCATTTTAATTCATTATTGATTTATTTTAATCTTATTCCAAAATCCATGTGTATCCATTGAATTCAAATATATTTAGTTTAATCTTATTTTTATTTTTTTTTACATTAGTTTGAAAGCCCCTGTGCTACACGAGACCGGCACCAGAAGATCGATGAAAACCAGAATGAACTACACAAAAACTAAATGTGGAAAAATAATGAAGGGGAAAAATGTTTTGGCATATAAACTGTACGGTAATATTTCTACAGAAGCAGTTAATCAGCCGCATTAGAGCAGTATTGTCCATCACACGCTGGATTACAGACTGATATCCACAGCGTTCATTACTACACCTTCACCTAAAGCATCAGTCCTCAGGCTAAAGCTATCGATCATCTCAATACGATGTTTCATTCAGAATTAATTACAGTATTTCTGTTTCTTTATAGGTCAGACAAGGGCAATTACATCCTGTTCATTTCATGCAGCACGTCTGGCAGATGTGAATTAACGTTTGCCGACTGAGACCAGAAACCCTCGAAGCATTTCAAAACATTTGTGAGTGTGAGCCAACGTAAGAATAGATTCGTTTCAACGACTGTTTGATAACAATAATACTGAATATATACTCAAAACAGCTTGAAATGCAACATATAAGATTCTGTTTGATAACGTACACATGATGTAATATAATGCAATCATGCAGACGAGATATCACTACACAGTGACGGTATGAATGTGTGTGCTCTGACCTTGAGAGCACACACACACACACACACACAGAATCTGCCTTCATCACTACATTGCTTCCTCTAATGAAGCACTCCGTTTCATAGCAACAGATTCAGGTTGCTGTTACAGCACATGGATCTTAATGTGGTCGTGGGTGAGTTTTTACAATTTGTGACTGTCCCTTTTTATGTCTGTAAAAGGGTTAATTCATGCAAAAACATCTTAAAAGAATAGTTGACTAAAGATTTGCAGGAAATGTGCTCACCCTTGGGGATGTACATAAGTGCCTTCAGAATGAAGAGTCTAAACAGCTGATAAAAGCATCACAATAATCCACACCACTCCAGTCCGTCTAGAGAAGACAAAAGCCATGTGTTTGTTTGCTTTTAACCATTGCTTCTGACTTAAATAAAAGTGCATAATCCACAATAATGCCTAAAGATGGATTTGTTTCCTACAAACACACAGCTTTTCTCTTCTCAAGTCATTAACTGCTGGATGAAGAAACAAACTCATCTACATCTTAGCAGATTTTTTATAAATACTCATTTTTGGGTGAACTATTCCTTTAATGCCGTTACAAACATTTAAACCTTTCGGTGACACTTCACTTAAATGTGTATTATGAAGAGCGCTATTTAAAAAACACATTCACAAGCCTGACTGAGAAACTTAAACTAGAATATCAAAAAACTTTTCCTAGCATAAAAAAAACTCTGTGGCCCTGCAGCAAGATTGAAACATTTAAAATCTTCATGTCGCAGAGAAATATTAAAGTGTTCCTATAGTTATATTAAAGTTTCAGATCTGTGTCGCCTGTAGGGAAGCAGAGTCAGGTAAGCGTGCTTCTGAATAACCGCATCAATTTGACATCCATTGACATATTGCAGAACAATTCACAGTGGCGCTGAAGTATCATTTGAGTCATGCATATCTGATTTCCATTTGCGAGCAATCAAACCGCAATAGTACAACCTCCCACACACACACACACACACAGCGCGCTGCGCTCACTTCAGCCGGCTGTAGTTGGAGGGTAATTGAGCTGTGTTTTGAGTGTGCTGTTTTAACTTCATTAGAAACAGTTCACACACTCATTCGCCGTCTGCATTCAGACAGACTGTCCTTACAGCACCTCTCACTACAGACTGGATCAGCATTAGCCTAGAAAGAGATTCAACTCTTATTAAATGCCCATTATAAGGATGCAAAACTAATGCAATAGCAGTAAAGTTAAGAAATGACCACTGGGCAGTAAAACAGCCATACTCCCTGCAGCCCAAACCTGGCTGCCCAGTGAAGCTAAGCAGGGTTGAGCCTGGTCAGTACCTGGATGGGAGACCTCCTGGGAAAACTAGGTTGCTGTTGGTAGACGTGTTAGAGAGGGCAGCAGGGGGTGCTCACTTAGGTGTAGGTCCTAAGTGACAAGGACACTATCAAAAGAGTTGATCTTCTAGAATCTAGCAGTAGGATTTCTGCAAGACAAAAGGAGCTCCCCAAACTTACTGCTAGATCAATTCTTCGAACAATGGTTCAAGAGGATGTGATGTTGTTCCTTCCATAAAAACGTCCAGAAAGCCTATGAGCATGTTCAGCATGTTATTCTTAATAAGCGAGGGTCATTTTTTAGGATTTTGTACTCAAGCTAAGTCTCAGTACTGGAAAATAATGTCCCTGGAGACTTAATGGTTCCTGATGGTTTCTTACCCAATTCTTGACATTAATTCTTTACCAGTTAACGTGTCTTTTTTTTTCTCCACCTGTTTTTGTTTTTGACTGTGCTGACCCAGTGAGCTTTTTACTGCCCTGTTGTCATTTCTTATCTTTTCTAAATCAATTATTATACTAGTTTTGCATCCTTGTAATGGGCATTTAATTTGGCACACCTGAATATAAGGAGCTTTTGACTTTCAGCCTTCCTGAACAATTACATATCACTTATATACGATTAAATACAAAATCAATAGTAGTCATTTAAATGGATGTGGTTTGGACTGGTAAAATGTTCTTGTAAAAAAAAATATAACCAGAATTTTAACTTGCAGAATTATTTGGAACGTGACTGTTGATTATCAGCGAGTCATTTAGTCCTTCATTCAACTGATTTGACTCATTGATGAACAAAAAAAATGACTAGGCAGAGTCAGTGAATCATTAACTCAACCGATTTGCTCAAATATATGAGAGATTTGGATGTATTTGAAGGATAATTGAGCTGTGTTTTGAGTTTGCAATTTAAACATTATTAGAAACAGCGTGCACAACAGACTGGATCAGGATCACAACAGCAGCTTTAAATCCTCCTGATATTAAGCGTTCTGTCCATTTATATTAGCATTGAGCTCATCCATGCTCGTACACTCCTAAACATGGACAAAACAGACTTTATTTCAATTACAAAATGGCAGAGAGAACAATATTTTTGTAAGATTTTCAATATGTCAACAAAGGAAAGAAAACTGCTACATCAATACTCCACTAGGTGACTGCGTTATTAGAAAGTTTTTACACTACTGATTCAATTGATCCATCTTTATGCATGGGTCAGTGATTTATTCACTCAAACACATGGATTCATTGAGGAACAAAGCACGGTGCACAGATGTTTTTGGGTTGACTTTGTTTTAACTTAGTATCTAAAACTTATTTACTAAACTGTTGCATTAAAGCAATATTACAGTCCCAGCTAAAAAAACATTGTTCTAAGAACATTTTGCTTATGCACCCACAAGGTTATTTTTTTTAAATTAAATTGTTTTTACTTATTTTTGTTTTGTTATGCAAATTTTAAGTGAACATTCTACTTGAAAATGTTGCATGGAATGTAACATTTGAATGTTCTCTGAAGGTTCCGAAACAAGAAGTAACATTTAAAAACCTGTTTTAGAAACTCAATGTTACATGAACGATGCATAAATATTGTTTTGTGCTATTATTGAGACTAGACCAGTGAACGTTCTGCTAACGTTACTGGAAAATGTGTTTTCATTATTAGCTTGTGCTTGCTTTATATTGCTTTATTTATTTTACCGTAAAATGTCAAAATAGCATTACTGTTTGTATGTAATGTTTTCTTACATTGTTTTTTTTTTTAATAAATGTACTGCATTAAGGCATGGATAGCTGTTTTAAAACATGCACTGGAATAAATAAGTGCTAGTATCATCAACCCTACATGTTTCGGCAACAAGCAGCACATTATATCCAATCAAACTAATGCTTCACATGCAACAGTTGAAAATGCAATCACTGCACACTTAGTATGCAAGAGATGCTGGTGTCTTACTGTAAACGAATAAGTCTCGATCTCCTCTAGAAGCTGTGCTCTCTTAAAACTCGTTTGAGAGAGTGTGTGGCGCTGTAGATCACACAGAGAAGAGCAGAGAGACTCTGATGCAATATTCATGCTCTTCACTTCTGTCTGCTCACAAGCGGGTTTGTGCAGAGACTGAGTTGTTATGGATACGGCAACTCCCTGGTCGTTATGGATACAGTCGCTCATGGGAGGTCTGCGGCCTAAAAAACACAAACTCACCCCCTGCTGTTTTGTTTCCCCGCCATGGCAACAGTGTCCGTAGTGACAGGACAGAAGAAGACCTACATATAGAGACCTACATCAAGGCCGAGAGGAGAGAAGATGACGAGCACAGAAATCATCATCTGAATGTGCATGGAAACGGTTTAAAAGATACACTACAATAGGAATAAAGAAAAAAAACCAAGTGCAGGTTTGTTTAGTTTCTTAGATGGGTCTCCAAGAAAGAGTAAATGCAAAGAAAACGACTTTTGCTGAACTTCTCAGATGTTTCTCAGAAAGACTCTTTTCCTTTCCTTTGTCTATCTTCATCTATACTCTTTACTGCATGCCAAAACTGTCAGTTTTTTAATTTCTCATGAAGTTTTAGTAGAGACAAAAAGAAGCTTGTTTCCCTCAGGGTGAAATAAAGGCAATTCCAACTCACAATTCTAACCTTTCCTTGCAATTTTGAGTTTGTCTCGAAATTATTATTTATTTTGATGAAGTCAGAATTATCCTTCACAAAGAGCTTGATTGACAGGTGATCTGACCAATCATAACGATCTTGTCAGACAAACAAATCAGACGGTTGAGTAGATTAACTTCATTGAACTTAAACTTGACATCTTTTTATGGCTCATATTTATTTTTTATATCTACGCATTTCTTCCTGCATGAGAACATGTGTAGTGTGAGAGTGGCATAGCTTGTCAGACACAGCAACACTAGCTAAGGATGGCAGCTTTTTGCAAAGGACCAATTGGAAGTTATAAAGTGAGAATCACGAGATGTAAAGTCAGAATTGAATTGAGATATTAAAACTGCAAGATGTAAAATCAAAACCGGGAGATGTAAAGTTCAAACTGCGAGATGACAGTGAGAACTAGAATAAGAATTTGTATCTTGTATTTTTTCCTTTGAATTATAAGTTCAAATGTTACAATTCTGACTTTATATCAGTAACAGTTCTTACTTGACATCTGACAATTCTGAAAAAAGTCAGAATTGTGAGATTAAAAAGTCCAGTTTGCCTTTTATTTTTTATTCCATGGTGGAAACAGGCTTCCATTGAAACATCTGAGGCAAAGTTGAAAGAAAGAGCAGCATCTGAGAAATATCATTCTCCTCTGGGCAGTCCAGGCGATGCAGTGTGTTTTAAAGAGAAAGAAAAGAAAGCTGTTTTTTTTTTTTTTTTTACAAGGTTAATATGTTTATCCGACTGTCTCACATTGCATTGAACTGTACATATTCTTCAGACGCAGTCTTTACATTTTGACCATGGGTTTTTGCATGCACTACAAAAGGCCGACAAATGACTCCACAATACATGTTCAAAACTCCAATCACTGAAACATAAAAACACTCCAGATTCACAATCTGTGGACATACAGATACACCTTGGAACTGACACTGAGACTCATCAAGAGACACAAAAATACAAGATCTAAG
>JAUCMU010000080.1:80893-91867 GCA_032275025.1 Enteromius treurensis
ATGTTTATATATATATATTTGTATATATATATATATATATATATATTTGTATATATATATATATATATATATATATATCATACCCATCTAAATATTCTTATAAATGATATTATTTTAGAGACATAATATATATAAAGGATAAATAAAATTAATTATTAATAATTAAAAAAAAAAATATATATATATATATATATATGTATATAAATAAATAAAATAAAATAAAACATTGGCCCTAACATATCAGAGCTGTGGTCTTGATGTTTAAGATAAAATACACTATAAAATAAAATACAAAAAGATAAATAAATACACAAACAAATTAATTCAGTTGTGACACGTACAGGCACACAAGGAGTGTGTTTAAGCGGTTGTTAGTAACCTTCTAATGGCCTTTGGCTCTGCTTGAGCTGAAGGACGGCAGGCTGTGACAGAGCTTGACCTTACAAACACAAACGTTTAACCTCCCAGCAGGGTTATTATCCTAGCGTGTGTGTGTGTGTGGGTCACACAGCCTCAGGCACTCAACATCTGCCTAGCTACAGGGTCAAGCTGGGTAATAGTTCAGTCACATTAACCAAAACAATTCAACATGCAAATCAGAAAATATAGCAAACTAAAGGAAGTGCACGGTTAGGAAAGGTAAATAAAGAGCGAGGAAAACAGATATACAAATATCATCTCAAATTTGCCAAGTAATTATGCATCATGGTATTAATTCACGCAAAATAAAAATATAATTTCCATTACTGTAATACAATATATATTCAAAAATTACATTACAATCGCATTCTCTCTACTTTAAAATTCTATATGTAAAATTTTGACTGAAGTAATTATGCTTCATAAATCTAAAAACTGTAATATATCATTCAAATAAAAATTGTGTAAATGATGCATTATGGTAGTAATATATATAAAATCCTATATTCAATTACTGTAATATAATATATATTTAATTTTAATTGAGAAATTATTATATATCATAGTAGTAATTTATGTAGAGAAATAAATTTTTATTACCGTAATACAATATAGATAAAAAAAATTTAACGGCAAAAATGACGCCTCGTAGTGGTAATTTATCTAAAAAAATGTTTTATCTAATTTTCACATCTGTAATACAATATGGAAATTATCCATTATGGTAATTTATATATATATATATATATATATTTAAAAAAATCTACATTCAAATAATTCATGTAAAAAATTCTCATTATTATTTTAAAAGTTTAAATTGCACAAAAATATGGTAGTAATTAATAAAAAATTTTTTAAAAAGTATATACTACTCTAAAACATAAAAAATTTAATATTAAATTAATTATGCATGGTGATGACGGCAGCTAGATACTGACATAAACCTCTTCTGTCTCTTTTGAACAGTTCTTCATTTCCATCCATGAGTGAATGTAGGATGAATTAATGGCAGATATTCAAAGAGAAGGAATGAAATGTGTTGAGATGGGTTTTGATTGGCCGCATCAATGCTGATATGAGAGTGGAGGTCTGGGATTGGTGGATCCGGTACCTGTTTTGCGGAGGGCTGTGTCTGCTGAGCAGGTGTAGTCGCTGGCTGCCAGCAGGAAGCAGGTGCCTTCAGTGTGACGATCCAGTTCTCGAGTGCTGGACAGCCGCATGGGTATCCGCTCCTCCGGAGACATGGTGACGTCACTTCCTGCGCTGCAGTCGGCAGACAGCACTGGTGGGAAACGGTGAGAAAGTACAGCTGCTTATTTGGGACGTAGACTGAGGTGAGAGGTCAAACACAGGAAATAGGAGTGAAACTGGGTCGAGCGAGTGAGTCATCAGAAGATAGTGGGAGCAAACTAATGATCCCCACGAGGAGAACAGCTTAAAAACATCCTGAAAATATCATCTGAGACACAAAACTATAGTCAATGGGAAATTCTGTAGCGCTGTTTTTTGTAAAAAAGCTTTATGCATCATTGGCTGATATCCATCACTTCATCCTAACACATCTCTAGAAATAAAATCTGTATTTACATGTGCATTTTTTCACTTCTCAATTTATTACAGTGTTTTTTTAATATTCATACGATTATAGTGTTTAATAAAAAAAAATATTTGTATATTCTCTGCTTGCATCATCATTACAGTCATTGTGGTCATTTTGTTTTATCTTTTTAACATTTTTTTTAAATATTTTAATATAATATTTACTCTTTCTTTGATTTATTACTTTATATTTAGTTATTTATTTACATATTATTTTTATTTAGCCAAGGCGGTTAAAAATAAATAACTAAAAGTAAAATGATTCTTGCTTAAATTTATTTTTGTCATTTTACTAGTTTTTTAATAACATTATAATATTTAAGAATATTTATTTTGGCTTTAATTTATTTTTATTGCAGTATTTTAAATGACCTTAGGATGGCTACTTTTTAAAATTAACTTTAGTCTTTTAACCAACTAATTTCATTTCATTTAGCAGCCATGTAATATATATATATACAGTGTATGTAGATACAGTGGGGCAAAAAAGTATTTAGTCAGCCACCAATTGTACAAGTTCTCCCACTTAAAAAGATGAGAAAGGTCTGTAATTTTCATCATACTGTAGGTATACCGCAACTAGAGACAAACTGAGAAAATTTATTTCAGCTTTATTTCAATAAACAGAAACCATTTTTAATATTTTTTTATTTAGTTAACATTATCAACACTGATCATGAAAACAGTGATGACGTAAAGGTCAGTAAGCACTGTATAATGATGTGTATAATTAGACTGATTACAGGCTTATTTTTGACTTGGCATGATATATTTTTGTGCTCAAAAACAGTTACACAGCTAATTTAAGGCCTCATTTTCCTCCCTATTGTTCAGACCTCACCCTCAGATCCTAAATGAACAGCACATGCCTGCACACCGTCTCATCTTCACTATTGTCTCTTATATCAGACTGAAACGCAGCCCATCTCCTCGCACCCTTATCTCCGTGGCAACAGGCGATCTGCGCTAGATCTGCAGCCTCTCCTGCTCAGATCTCCAAGAAACATCAGCTTCAGCCAGGAAATACAAATTCAGAACTCCATGCAACAGAAATGAGATATAATTCAATCAAAATGAAACAGGCCAAACTCATGTTGCTCAGACCAACACAAAAAAAAAAACAAGTGGGTGGGCAATACTTTAACGTTAACAACTTGGGACCCAATTTAAAAACGAATCTTTCTTTGGAGAGACAATAACTTCATACACGGTGCACTTTCATATTTAAAACTTTGCAGGATGTTTTCACTCACGTAGAGCTGTGTTACACACTGCATGAAAGCTGGTTTTCCATTTCCATAATTGGGGCACTTTGACATTTGTTGAACACAGATGCTTTTGCAAACAGATGCATTGTCATGTGCCAATAAAAGCCTAAATTAGATGTCTTCGACAGCTTTGTGTACAATTCAAGCTTTTCATCAAACCCCCGCTCTACACCGTGTGAAGTCTCTCACCTGAGCGGTGGCGCTCCAGTCCTCGGCTCTGTCCCAAACACAGCTCGCCCTGAGTGCTGTTGCAGGCCGTGCTCAGGTCCGTCTTGCAGTAGGACGGCGAGCCGGTCTGCACCACCTGAGGGATGTGCTTCTTCCTCTTCTTAGGCAGCTTCTGCTTGGCCATGGCGAGTGAGTAGTACATGCCGAAGTTGTTGACGATGACGGGCACGGGCATGGCTATGGTCAGGACGCCGGCGAGTGCACAGAGCGCGCCCACCACCATGCCCGACCACGTCTGAGGGTACATGTCTCCGTAGCCCAGAGTTGTCATAGTGACCACGGCCCACCAGAAGCCGATGGGGATGTTCTTGAACATGGTGTGGTGGCTGGCCGTCGGGTCGTTGGGGCTGGCCCCGATCCGCTCGGCGTAGTAGATCATGGTGGCGAAGATGAGGACGCCCAGTGCGAGGAAGATGATGAGCAGCAGGAACTCGTTGGTGCTCGCCCGCAGGGTGTGTCCCAACACTCGCAGGCCCACAAAGTGCCGCGTCAGCTTGAAGATCCTCAAGATGCGCACAAAGCGGACCACGCGCAAGAAGCCCAGGACATCTTTGGCAGCTTTGGAGGAGAGCCCGCTCAAGCCCACCTCCAGGTAGAAGGGCAGAATGGCCACAAAGTCTATGATGTTCAGGATGCTCTTGACGAACTCCAGCTTGTCCGGGCTGAAGGTGACGCGCACCAGGAACTCGAATGTGAACCACAGCACGCAGACGCCTTCCACGTAGGTGAGCGCCGGGTCCGTCTCGATCTCGTACTGCTGGCTGAAGTCCGTGAACGAGTCGTTGCGGAAGGCGTCCGTCTTGTTGATGACTGTGTTGAAGGCCTCATGCGTCTCCAAGCAGAAGGTGGTGATGGAGACCAGGATGAAGAACAGGGAGGCGAATGCGATGAACTGGAAGAGAAAGAAGCAGAGACAAACTTTTAGGGACTTGAGTATTTAGCGAGTCACTTTTATCTGTGAAAGCTGTGTTGTATTTAGAAATCGTAGCTGTTTGGGACGGATGATATGTTTTCATATAAATTATAATCATTTAATTATTTAATAACATTTATATATTGCAAAATTGCATATTTATATATGCATTAGAGTCGAAGATGGTGAGATGTCAGCATCAAAAAAAATTCAGAAAAGTGATTTTAAAAGCACTTTAAATGTAAGTAAAGCCTCCACTTTTAAGGTTTCAAATATTTTTGGAGAATAAAATCTCTCTTCACGTCAGAGGCCTTCCCAAAAAGACCTTCCTCTCTCTAAGATTTACTGCTCAGCTGTGCAACGTGACAAAAATAGCACTGAACTTTTAATAAGTCCCTCCAGCACTGTTGTGATGACAATGCCACGCACACCAAAGCTAAACAGTCTTCCAGTATCTTGGCCGGTCATCAGCGTGTAATATTTAATGTCAATAAACGGTGTCAAATGAGTGAGTCAGACCGTACAGCAGCTGCGTTCAGCCCACATAACCACACATCACCTTCACAGCATTATTCAGAAAACATACATTAACACAGATCTGCGGGCCGTCACTCAAACACACTTCATATTAAACTCAATTACACTAGTTACAGCACCAGAGCCATGAAGCCTGGCATCTGCAATAAAGCCAGAATATAGCTGGAAAAAACTGCCAAAAATATATTTTATATTATAATTTCATATCACAATATACAAATAAGAGATTTTTATTTATTTACATTTTTTTAATAATTTATTTAGCATATTTAAATGTTTTTATATATGCATTATGCATGAATATTATTTATTTCCTTTTATATATGCAATATTTTAATTAATGAAGAAATATTTTATATCAAAAAATATATATAAAATTTATACATCTTTAATTTAATAACACAACATATTAAATAGTTAGAAAATGTAAAAGTTATTTGATATGTTGTATGTTTGTTATTCTTATAGGATAAATTGTATGTAATTTTTTTAATTGGAATCCGACGACCTATGCATACAAATATATATATATATATGTGTGTGTGTGTGTGTGTGTGTGTGTGTGTGTGTGTGTGTGTGTGTGCATTATATTGTAGGTTTTAAAGAAAAAAAATACATCATATATCTTTTACAAATTATATATATATATATATATATATATATATATGTTTATCTATGCATGTGCAACGGCTACAAAGCGCTGGAGTAAAAGATCAGTCGGAGGATGGCTGAAGGCAATAGGAAGCTATGGAGAATGTGAAAAGACATGATCACGGGATGGTCTGTCCCCTCTAGAAAGCATCTCAAAGGAGCCTGTCTCTCGTCTTTGTTTTAGCATCCTAATGAGGCTTTAACTCGTCTGGAGGGCTGTAATCAGCACAAAGCCAGCAGAAAGCATCAGGACAATGCAAACGTACTCTGAAGGCTCTTTGTTTGGACGCGTGGAAGCACTATCTAATGATCTTGTCATCCTAAGTGTGAGTTCAGATCCGCTCTAACCACTCTTTGTGGCTGTGACTTCATTAACCAAACAAGCAGCCTGAAGCCCAGCCGCTTCATCTGTACATGAACAGAGCTTCATTTGCTCCTGTGATAACCCCAGCGAGCTTCTCACCTACAGCAGCACATGACAAATTCATTTAAACCAACATTTTCTTATGAGACAAAAAGTCACAAGTAACCTTCCATTTAATAAACAAATTATTTTTAATTAAATTATTTTATACGTAATATTTTAGTTTGTTTAAAAAACAATGTTTTGCATATAATGGCACCATCCATTTAATTTATTAAGCACATTTAAAGATTCTACATCAGATATTGTTAAATATTTCATTATTTTATTACCAATAAAATATGTATTAAAAATTATATTTATATACATGCATATTATTGGTTTGAGAACAGACTATATATCACCCATGTGTTATTTCAATAAAAAAGTGTTTATTTTAATTAATATCTGTATTATTTTTATTAAAATACCTATTTATATAAAAAATAAACAAAACTATAATTAACAGAAATAAAATTTCTAACAAAATGTATTAAAAAATATATGCATGCATTACAAAATAAATCCTATATAATAACTAGGTATAATGCATGTATTGGAGTGATAGAGCGATCCTGATTGGCTGGCGCTTCCGTCGGAGGCGATTTACTAGCGTTGCTCGCTGCAGAACTTGAACAATTCTCAACTTTTGCCGCAAGCAATGCCAGTGAAGCGCCGCTAACGGATCCACAATGCTTTTCGGCAACGCTTGACGTCACCCATTCAAAGTCAATGGAAAGCGCTGATGCTGACGCCCCGTGTGAATGTACCGTGAGTAGTTCAGTTGCTACACCATGAGCTGCATTTTATAGTCGCTTCAGAGGATTTATTTTGGTTAGGATGTCTCTTTAGAAGGTAACAGCCAAGCAACACTGTTTAGCTT
This sequence comes from Enteromius treurensis, assembly GCA_032275025.1. Classification (NCBI taxonomy): domain Eukaryota; kingdom Metazoa; phylum Chordata; class Actinopteri; order Cypriniformes; family Cyprinidae; genus Enteromius; species Enteromius treurensis. Next base: position 87,796 of record JAUCMU010000080.1, read on the forward strand.
ACAAAAGACAGATTAGAACACAAAAAATAAAAATAGTGATTTTGGATACATCCCACCAGACCGATAAATCCGTCTGAAGAGCACCTGTGATCAGTTTTAATGTTGAAGGTGCTTTCTGTGCTGATCTGGAGACTTTATACTCCTGATGCAAGTCTGTGAGAAATGAAATGGTGTGTGTATGTTTGTGTCGTGCCATCTCTGTGACCGCTTCAGATGCTAAATAAAAAAAAAGTTGTGTTTTATTCAGAAGTTTTGTGTGACTGGCGGTCAGCTGGGATGAGTCTCTGAGGACCCCCAGATCAAACACACCACACTGTCTCCCAGGCAACAGTGTCAGGAAAACATCCACAGCAACAAGATCCTGGTGTGTCAGAGTCCTGTGATTACACACACAGAGATCATCTGGGAAGAATAATCAAGCCCAGAATTAACACTCAGTGAGTAAATAAAGCACAGTTACTGCTCAGCTGGACCTGCAACACAGTACATGACATCACTATATCAAGTGTTGTCAGGATTTTATTTGCAATACTTCAGCGCTGTGATGCACCGTCACTCAAATATTATCACTGACACACACACTAGAGTAGTTCTCACTCTTATGAGAGACGGCCCAGTGGCGGGAAAACCATGAATGTCACATGAAGGGTGGAAGCGTATCAGAAGCGCTAATGGCTTGGCTACACGTGTGAGTGTGTGTGTGTTTGAATCACGTCTACAGGTGAGTTCACGTCCCTTAAAAGCGGAGCAGGATCATTTCACACCATCCACTCACTTGCTCCCGGCACGCAACTGCTTATGTAGGTCACACACACACATAAAACCTGTGTCTGTGGATCTGCTCCAAAAACGAGTGAGCTGCACCGGCGGCAGCCTTCTAAGGCAGAATAAAAGCTCTTAAGAGACAGATTTAGAACGCTCTACATGGACAACAACTCCACATGACACACAAACAGTGCTGCTCACATGGAAAGTCTCTGAGGTTTTAAGAAAGATGATTTTTTTTTTATGAAAAGAAAAAAAAAACCTAATATATATGTCTCTAGTGTTTCCCACAGGATTTTGAGAGACTATATCACCTGTGGCGCAGGTGACGTCACATTAATTAGCAAACGTATATGACATCATTGCATCCGGTTTGCGTTAAGACACGTTTTGGCACGTTCAAATCTGTTCTACTCGTATACAACAGTCACATACTGTAATACAACCGAATGCCCAGTAAAGCTGTTCACAGTGTATTTTCTAAATAATAAACAATAATACAACACAGGACTCGCTCTCACTGTACTCCTTAAATCCTGATGCATAATAGTGACATCGCCTGATAAAATCAATATACATCAAATTCAACGTTACAGCGACTATATGGGGCGGTTTTGGACATGTCAAAAGGTTTGTCTCATTCTGCGCGCTGCCTGCGTCTGAGTAACAAAGTATGATCACATTAACAGACTTTCTGTTCATTAAAAGTCCAAACAGTCAATAAGCGACAGGTGCTTGGAAATGCTGTTTTGTACTTCTTTATTATTGGTGAATCTGCTGCGGTATGGGTAGTCTCAGCCTCGGACGTCACGCCCACGGAACGTTGGCTAAACTTAACTACACTTAACTGGAAGCCCTTCAGGAATGTCGAACTCATCAAATGATTGGTTGAATTTTACCGGATTTCCGGCGGACGCGAGTGTTGCATTTATTTTCGGAAAACAAAGTGCAGACGTGTGATTGCGGAAAAAAAATGACCTGAATTGCTTGTGGGTGTTAAAAAGTGGAGAGATATGGTCAAACAGATGTTTACCGCGAGCGTCTCATCGGGAATTTCTATGCTGCCTGACTTGTTGCAGGCCGTTCAGTTGTAGTGGGGACATTTCCACGCCCCAAGCGTGACGCTGAAAGAAACGAACTGTGATTGGTTGTTTGACATGTCGGTCAAACGGCCTTATGGGCGGGCCGTGACCAAAGAGAGAATGAATTCCAGACCTTCAGCCATCACTACGGTATGGCCAACTAAAAGCGCTATTTTCTGCTGCTCACTGCACAGAGAAGACACAGAGAGAGGCGACACTGCGCCGGGAGAGTTAGAGCTCGTGCTCGCGGGGCAGTGCTGGCCACATCTTCCAACTGAACGACAGCTAAGGTTTATTCAGATAAGTCGCTATGTTTGTCAGTATACCTGTTATGGAAAAATGCCACCTAAAAAGTGCTAAAATCGCACTTGTGCGTGTCAGATGCGGGAACTGATGGCAGTGGACATAAACCCTGATATATGTATATAAATATATTTAAATCTCTATCCTAAATATATCTATTTGCATATATAAAATAATAGCTAAAAATGATTTCAATAAAAGAACAATAATTAAAATAAGTTGCATCAGTGTATACGTCGCATTGTATTATTACATTCTAAAATAACGTTAAATGAAAACTAAAAATTACAAAAAATAAATATGTAATTTAATTTAAAAATAGAATATTCAAAATATACAATTTATATTTTATCATTTTAAATATAATTTTATGGTCTGAATTTTTTTTTTATAAATATATTCTTCATATTTTCTGGAAAATAGGTTGGTTTACAAGTCACATTTGATTATTACATTTGAAAATAATAAATAAAATAATAATCTATCACAATTACAAACTTTATAAACACTAATCACAAATCAAAAGATGTGAATTTTGCACACTTAATGTCAATTGCATTACACTATTTGCTTATACTTAATATGTTGCAGCACATTTAGATTATAGAAAACAACTTATATATACTGTACATGAAAAAAAAATATATGCCTGATTTGTACAATATACTCATTTTATTTCTCATTCTCACTCCAATGCATGAAGGGACTGCAGGTCATGTGCCCAAAACAGCATGTTGCTAAGCCATCAAGAGGTTGCTTTAAAAAGTTATTAGCTATCATTTATTATTATTTTATACTCCCTAAATTACTGTTTAAGCCAGACAGCACAGCCGTATATTGCACAAAATAGTCCATTTTAATGGTGTAAAATGCTGTTTGTTTCAGTAGGCAGCTCAGTATGTTTCTGAACAGAGTCTGTGTGTGTGTGTGTGTGTGTGTGTGTGTGTGTTCATATCTAAGCATGCAATCTGGTTTTGAGTTTTGTGCATTATAAATGGTCGCCTCCTCTTCTATGCTGTTTAATTCATTTCATGCTCTCTCAGTAAAGCGCGGTAGGCTTCTGACAGTCAGACCGGAGGGATCTGTACTCCATTACACTCACATCACGACGTCATATCAAGTTTTCAGGGCTCTCTTTGAAACTAGAGCATCTTTAAATGCATTTCTCTCACACACACACACAGAGTTTATCACCGTCACGCTGAGATCATGATTGTGTGCTTGAGAGAAAGAAACTGCAAACAGAGGCACTTGAGGCAAACAAATACATGCAGTATGCTACCCATAATGCTCATTTACCTGGACAACAATAGCATAGTCAGAGCACACTGACCAAAATACTGTGTCCCACAATACAATACCAGAAGAAATATGATTCAAAGCTACACTAAAATAGATTTAAATAATGCAAAATAACCATACTGCTGATTGAGACAAGCAAGGTAATGAGATCATGACATAATAATAACTCACCTATATCTTACACATTAGCTTCAAACTCTAATACAATCTTAAAATTGCAAACATCAAGCTTTTTAAAAATGTTTTAATCTATAAAAACCTTTAATCTTTACGTTACTTATCTTATATACTTTACACTACTCTCCTTAGAAATAGAATAGAAATACCTAAAACTACTTTAGTCTTAAAAACACTTGCTGATAGGGCTACTTAGATTTTTAAATACTTAAAACCTAAAAAATCTGGATTAAAACTAGTATAATCTTTAAAAAATGTGCAATCTTCAAACTTCGTTTTTCAAACTAATTTTAAAATGCTTAAAAAAAAAACAATGTTTAACTTGAAACTTTTTTAATTGTCAATCTAATAAAAAATACTTAAAACTAGGGTTGGGTATCGTTTAGGGATTTTTCGATACCGGTGCCAAATCGATACTTTTAAAACGGTTCCGGTGCCTAAAC
>JAUCMU010000080.1:97132-117858 GCA_032275025.1 Enteromius treurensis
AAGTAAATCAAAAAACTTTATTTTAATAGAATAGAATAATATATAACAAGTTGGCTTATTTCATCCAAAGCATATTTAGTGTGGAAAAGATTTTTTCTCTCCAAAACTATCAAGACCCGAAGAATGAGTGAAAAGTTATTAATTGCAGTGGCACAAGCTCTCTGTTGCTGCTCTGTACGGTGGACACAGAGCTGATGAATCATGAATGCTGCTGTTTTACTCTGGGATTGGGCTAATCTGCCTAAATGGATATAGATGGGATGACTCTGCTTCATTATTAAGAGAGCTGGGAGAGATGGATGATGGGATGAGCCAAACCGCAGAGTGAAAATCTGCCGTCATTTTTTTTCAGTCCAGCTCCAGACGGAGTTCCTAATGGATGTGCGCGTGTGTGTGAGCGAGAGCAGCCAAGTGTGAAGGGAAAAAACGTGCTGGAGAAACATTTTAGGGTGAATATAAATTGTTGGGTCACAGTGCAAACCAATAAGAGACGTAATAGACACACTGCTCCCACAACACTACATTGTCAGCGAGCCAACGTCACATTCGGAGGAACATTAAAGAGAGATTTTTTAAGAAATCCTCTAATTTTTTTGTCAATACTGTGGAAGATTTTATTTCTCTATGCTCCATTCACATTCCACAATTATCTACAGAAAGATTTACTGTACAATCTTTTAAATTACAGTATTATTGAGACAAAATAAAAAATTGTTTAAATAAATGTTTTCATTAAATATATATATATATATAAATAATTTATATATTTCAGATTCTTTTATTACTTTAAACAGTATTTTAATAGTTTTTGACATTTTAAAAAATATACATATTTAAATATAAAAAAATAAAAGTATAATTCGCTCAAAAACAGTGTCTACACTGAGAGAAAAAAAAAGCTTTCAAAGTTTTCAAAGCAGTAAATAAAACAAAACATACTATAATATACTACATTAGGGGTTTCTTAACATCAAATGATGTTTAATTCAATGTCTTTGTCATTATTTGTGAGTGAGAACTTTTTTTCTACACCAAACTCAAAGCAGCTCCACACAATATAAGCGTCCGATTGCTGTAAATGCGTCAGACCTGTCAGAAAAACAAGGCAGCAGACAGAAACATGGGCCAGTCTGACAGAACGAGGAGAAGAACAGCAGTCAGACAGACAGAGCCATTCTCCAGGGATCCTCTAACAACTTCTGAATCACTGATGCCCTCGGCCCGGCTGTAATCAAACCGCACGCGTGCTCAGTCCCTCAGGAACACAACCCATGCCAAGCTGCTGCAAACCTACTCAAGGTCAGCAGCGAGGAGCCGAAGACGATCCATCTGAGCCTTGAGATTAGAGAGAGCGCTCAAAATACCCCTCACCTCTCACGAAGTACCTCTCATATTTTCATAAATATATATAAACTACAAGCTATATATATATATATATATATATATATATATAATTATAAATACAATTTAAAAATATTTTGTTTATAAAATATATATTTATAATATAATATAATATAATATAATATAATATAATTTGACAACAAACCAAAAAAATCTCCACATAAATCAGTACATTAAAAATATTTATAGGCTACATATACATCTTTAAAATGATATTTTTTTTTAAATTATACAAAATATACATTTTTTTATATAAAAAAGTATCAAATAAATATGACATTTAAAAATATTTAAACAAAGATATTTCATACACTATATTAAAACTATATTAATTATATTATTATTTATTTATATCAATAGCCTTTATATTTATAATATTATAAATATATTTGTTTTTAAATAAATAAAAAGAAGATATTTTTGCTATATGGGGCAGCTCTAACTATATACTGAAATATACCAGATTCAACCCATCATAGTTTTAAACATAATAAAACTGGACTTGATGTTTAAGTTCTCATCATATGTGAAAGTGTCAGAAAGCAGGCAGCGCTGAGCAGCAGGTGTGTGTGTGTGTGTGAGAAAGAAAGAGAGAGAGAGACCAGCATTACAGCCAACGGACTCACGAATCTGACCCTTCAACCCAGACATTGACAGACCTCCAGAAACACCTTCACAGCTGGAGCCCACTGAGACGAAACCTGATCACATCACTTACAGTTACAGTCTGTGTGTGTGTGTGTGTGTGTGTGAGATCATGAAGAAAGCACACCAGCAGGCAAACTACCAGAAAACACACAGACAGAGAAAGAGAGATAAATGATAAATCAATGTGATCTCATTCTGTCACTTAAAGAAAACTTATCTAGGGGAAAAAGAAATAATTATTCATTTCATCCTAACACAATCATCTGTGAGTCTGTAATTCAAAGAGTAAACATACAGAAGCGGCGCTAGCAGAGACAGCAGCACGAATGTCAGCTTTTACACACTATTCAACATCTCCATATTTATACATTTGCTCTGAAGTTTTTCAGACCAAACAGACCAAAATAAACACTATTTCATGTAAGTAAAATATAGAAAAAAAAAGGAATGATTTTTCCCTCACAGTTTTTCACCAAGTAAGTACCAATACCATCTGTGTGTGAGAGAGTGTATATACTGTATATATATATATATATATATATATATAATATACACACACACATATAAATGTATAGTAATGCTGTCAAGCAAATAAGTTTCAAAAATAAGTTTTTACTGTATGTATAAATACACACACATACAGTATATAATTTAAGTATATTTAGATGCATTTGCATGTATATATTTGTATTAGTATCATTTATATTACATACATATATATTTGTTCTTAAATACCTGTACTGTGTCTTTTTATGTATATACAAAATACATTTTAATTGACATTCAGTTATATTACTACTTTTTATTTTATTATTTAGTACTTGCCTAAATTAACCCCGAACAAATTAATCATAATCACAAATTATTTTTTATTAAACAAATATTTTTCTCTCCCTCTCTCATATACACATATATATATATATATATATACTTATTTAATGAATAAACTACCAAACATACCTACATATATTTTCCTATATCATTGGAATATGAAAAATGGCATAACAAGAACAAAATTGGACAGTATAAATTGACAAATGAATCAACCTAACAAGCAGCATAGTCTGAAGTCATTCTCATCATATCACTGTCAGACTCGCTCATCACACAAGCATGAAGGAAATAGTCAGTCTTCAGGAAACTTAATGGCCAAATAAATCATCGTGATACTTACTTATAATGCAAAATCGTCGCAAACATATTGTGAATGTGCAATATTGCACCGAGGCCTCATTAGACTCTGCGCTAAAGTCAAAGTGCTAGACAAAAGCCGTTATGAATCATATTTCTATTGCATCTATTATTAGCCTGTTATTAGTTTAGAGGTGAGACGGCGTGTTAGAAGACAGCAACACAGTGAGGTTAGCAGCTTTATAATCAGAAACACTTAGTCTGTGTTAATATTTCCCAGAGCTCTCAGTTATTACCGCTCAACACAAACTGACCTCAGACGACAGCTCTGGGTGATTCATAATGCATCTGCAATGCAATTCTCAACGCTTTTTATTTATTATTTTTAATTATAGTGTATTACACTGGTGCATATAACTGGAAATGATTTGACATTCGCTCGTGTGCATTTCAGATCAAATACAGAAATACGCTAATATCATATAACTAGAGCTAAAAATAACATGAGACAGCTTCACTCTGCTAGTAAACAGAAATGTAAAGTGATCTTACAGGACTACACTGAGTGAGTAAATATCGATAAAGTGATACTGAAGCTCTGTAATAAACCTGGAGAGCGTCTGAAATTGACCTTCATAGTGTCTTATATGAAACGAAACATCTCATGTGACACACAAATACAAACAATAAGACTCGGCCCGACTGACCCCGATATATAACATCAATTAAAAACATTTGAAACAAATAAAAAAGACATATAAACAAAAAACTACTAAATAAATATATAATTAATATATCATTCAAAATATATTAAGACACAACTACCTAACAACAAAAAAACTAAAAAAATACAAACTAAAAATACTAAATAAATGAAATGCATAAAAACAATTATATATATATATATAAATAATTACAACTAAATAAATAAGTAGCTAAGTAAATAAAAACAAAACCTAAATAAACATTTCAACTAACAAATAAATAAAATAACTAAATGACAGATTAAATACATTAAAAACTAATGATATATACACGCACCTTAAAATAATAAACCTTTTTACGTCCAGTTTTACACTACTTTCTATTTAAGTATTTATATTGAAGTATTTTCTATTTCTGTTTAAGCACATTAACATTCCTTCTGGTGCTCTTTGCAGTGCATTATGGGACTTCCTAGGGGACTGATAAATACAATGACCAAAAAACAAGGCACATAATCATAAGAAAAACCATAACACCTCTGCGTCCTGATTGTACTCGTGCTGTCTATGTAGGTGACTCAGTAGGGATTGAATGATGCATTATCTCTGATGTATTATTTGAGGTACAGTATCAGCACACAAAGTGGTCACACAGAAGAAAGTCAGCGTCTTGGGGTACGCCTCGTCATTACTAAAACACACGCTTTACCTTCATTTCCTCACAAACGACTGTAATTATTATTACTCAACAGCAGCTGCGTGAAAATGTCATCTGACACAGCATGTTAAATCAGGATAATAATACCGCTGACTGTAAAGGTCTCCAAATAAACAGATAATTTCATTGAAATAATATATTCAAGACTTTAAGGGGTTGCACGATGAAAACATTTTTTTTTTCCTTTAAGTAAACGAGGAAGCTTTGTGAATGTTGATGCATGTTTTACCACTGAACCGTCTTATTTCATAAATCATCTTAAGAGCTAATTTGCATTTGTTGCCATTCACAACAGATCATTTACATATTTAAAAAGGCACGATTAATTAAAATGAGAAAATACTATTCCCCTGTAAAGAAAAAAATTATTGTAAATAAATAAATAAAATAAATAAATAAATAAATAAATCACAATATGCCAATAAATAAGAACTATTAGTGTATTATTTTGCTTCAATTCTTTATTTTACCATGAATTATTGCAATACTAATAATTATTTTGTTTCTTAAATACTCTTTTGCAATGAAATCTCAGAAATATATTTTTAAAATATATGTTTTAGCATTAAAAGTATATTGACCATAACATAATAATAATAATAATAATAATAATGTTAATAATATAATAACAATAATTATTAGTAGTAGTAGTAGAAGTAACAACAGTATAGTTTTAAAAAAATCTTACTGTAAAATTTTACAACAGTAAATTATTTTCTGTAGCAATTATAACAATACTTATATACTATTAATAATAATAATATAATTATAACTTTATCTGAAGTCGGCAAACTCTTAATTTTGTAAGAGTGATCTCTTGAAATAGCACAAATACTTATTTTGTTTAATAATTTAATAATAAAAAATAATTTATTTGTCTTAAACACTATTAGAGTGTTTCCTGGACTCCATTCCCCAGAATGCACCTCTCCTCACAGCTGTTGCTAGTTTGGTTCAATCATTCAATCAGTTCCACCTGCATATATACCAGTCTGTTTGTTTGTCTATCGCGGTTCATTTACACTGTCAACCCAGTTCTTGCCATTCGTGTTCCTGTGACCTCTCCACGGACCTTCGCCTTGCCTTCTGATTTGGACTTTGTTCGCAGCCTCACAGACAAAAATGACAATATTGCTCACCAAATCTGCTGTTCTGCTCAGAAATATGTCAGTTTATGCAAGTACATTGGGATTCAAAAGCCATTTTCATGTGTTCAACAGCCAGTTAGTTTGCTCTAGCTCAGCGGCGTCTGACTTCAGTCTTCATTCATTCTGCGGCTGTGAATGACAGCGAGAGCGTCAGACAGACAGCTTGATTAACAGACGCACTACAGACAGACGCAGACTCCTAACAGTCTTTTGAGAGCCATTCAGATGAAGAGACGTTCCCGTGCTGAAGTGACTCCTAATAGAGCGCTAGCTAAACCTGGACTAGTGGCCCAGCTCAACTCGACTCAACAGGATAATTATGACTGGCGCTGAAGAGGCCTTCACTTAATGGAGTGTATTTACACACCGCCGGAGAATGAAGAGCCTTAAATGTCAGCGTTATGACTCGTCGACATGCAACAGCACACAGTATGACAGATACAGCGTTAAAGCGTTTAACCTTGCCCGGCACAAGCTGATGTTTCCAAATAAAGCGGGACGACGCTGGATACACTCGAAGGTGAAGGTTTTCGAGGAGAAACTGTGAAATCTTAGTCTGTTCGCTGAGGTTTCACAGCTTTCTGGGAGAAAGACGAGCAGAGCTGCGCTGATTCAGTATCTGACGGAAAAGGACACACGGGTCACTCGGATGAGACGACCGGATCTCGCTGACTGGATCGGGTTTGTCCCAGTTTGGAGTTTCAGTAACATTATGATCTAGAAGACTGCAGAGAGAAAGGACACGCTGTCCAAACATGTGAGAGAGAAGAGCAATAAAGAAAGATGGAAAGGGAAATAGAACGACGCAAAAGACAAAGAATCCTGATATCCTAAACAGCTTTTTGAGTTAACTGTGAATTATTTTGATTCAGGCCAATAGAAAACTACCCAAAACACCTTAGCAACCCACTAAAAACTACACAAATAACTGAAATTAAACCTAAAATTTTCATATGCATTTAAAAAAAAAAAACATGTTTGAAATAGCATTTTTTATGCATAATTATTAGATTATAACAATATATAGTAATATTACTTTTAGTATTATTGCTATTGTTATTATTAACAATATTTATTATTAATTAGTTATCATCATCATCAAGAATAACAATAAAAACTCTATCATTATCGCCTATGTCATCATAACAATTTTTGACTAATTATACAGTTCTAGAAAACAACAATCTGCAATAACATTTTTTTATTAATAATAATAATTAATACAATTAGATTCAAAAACACACACAAAAAGTATCCAAGCACTAAAAGATCCCAGCAAACACTTATTAATTAGGCCTACATGAAGAAAAATGTGATATGCAGTGACCTAAACTTTGACTTTTCATAACTTCACTTAAGTATTAAATTAATTTAGTTATCACAAGCCACTGCAGTAAACATACTGCTAATAGTACGTCTGCAATATTTCAAAATATGATGTAGCCCTTAAATATCAACTCACCACCAGAACAGCCTAACAACCACAAACAGTCAAATACCTACAACAATCAGAGCTATCAGACAAGAATCCTGATTAAACACCAAACACAGAGACATTGAGTGTGTGTTTCATATCTCCAGCACACACTGCCCTAAAGCTGTATCAGGGTGTGTGTGTGTGTGTGTGTGTGGATTGATGAAGACAGCATCTCATTCTAGCTGTAAACGCTCTTTCCTGCTCAAAGTCTTTCTGGTAGCTGTGTATAGCTGCAGAGGTACGAGAATTACCTCTCTATAACCTCCCATGAGGCTGAGCGTGATGGGCACGATGTACAGCTCTATATTTACTCTGTTTTTGAAGAATAAACTAAAGCAAAGTTACATGCGTGCGTGAGAACAGTTGACAGTAACAACAAGAGAAAAGGACATGTTTAAAGATGAAGGATGCTGGAATAAAACGAGAACGGATCTCGTCTGAGCGGATGGAAATATACATATCGGGGGGAAAAAAACAGCTCTTGATCGAGGGAGGAAAAAAAAGTTGACGGCATAGGAGTTGTCAGGTCTTTATCTAGCAACATCTCATAAAATCTGATCTGCATCACCTTTTGAATAACTTTAAATACAGTTGTCTGAAAAGTTGAGATTATATTAATGAAAATGTCCCTTCACTGAAGGACTGTGGCAGTGTCAAGTCATCTTCAGTGCTTTTAACAATACAGACGTGCCAAGGCTCTCAACAGTATCAAATAGAGAACAGAGTGTCAGTAATGTACAATCACAACTTTAAAACGTTAAAGGCATTCATCACTGAATTCAGAGACGTCATTGTCTAGATCAGTTCACTTTAAGTAGTCTTCAAGACTCTTCCAAAAAAATCTACCTTCAAAGCTATAGTACTGTGAAAAGTTTTAGGCACTTGTGTAAAAACGAGGATGCTGTCTAAAACAATGCATTAAATAGATTTTCTTTATCTGCTAACTTCTTTTAACTAAATGAAATCCAAATTTGGTGTGAGCAGCCTTCGTGTTTAAAGCAGCTTTTGCCCTCTGTGCACTTGAGCAGAGTTTTGCTTTTAATTACAATTAATGGCAAAATGAATGTTTGGAAATGTAAACTGATATTTTATCTGACACACTAATAAAACACAGAAATAACGGACTTAAAGCCATTTTTAAGCTGCTGAATATACTAGTGTTCTATCAAAAACATGCATGACTTTAGTGTGCAAATGCATCATTTCTCAGTGTTGATCTGGCTGTTAGAATTGCATTAGAAAGCAAAAATGTCAAGAGATTTTGCGACACCGCTGTATATTGGTTTGGATTTTAGTCGCTTCATGCACACAAAAAAACATGAATTAATGCAAAAATATTGGATAGAGAAGCGCAAACAATCATTATCATACACTTAGAAGTCAATCTTTTGCTGAATGCTGTAAAATGACCACAAAATGACTCATATTTTGAAAATACCACCTATTCATGCCTTGTTCTTTCACAACATGAAACACTATTAAACACTCCAATCCTTTCATTCGCAGGTTGACACGCTGTCAAAGCACGTCTATTAGTAAAAAAAAGAAAGTTTTCCTCCATTATTGCTCAAATATTAGCAGAATGGCTTTGTTTTCAGTGTCGTCTGAAGGCAAACGTAGGCGAGTATGTGTGATACGGGCTGGCTGGGGTCTGCGTGGACATTCAGTGTCTGTACAGCACAAAAACAAAGTTTGATTTGCTATTTAATCCGCGAGTGTGGTGGTCTGAATGGCTTCATTAGGGTCCGTGTTACTCTTTTGAAGCCACGGACCGGCTCAGCGGAGGACTTGAAAGCAGTTTGAGCAGATACAGAAAAAAGCCAGCCGCTAATGCATGTGTGCGAGATTTAAACGAGCTTGACATGAAAGCCAGATCCAGCGGTACGTGAAACGTCGGCGGCCTGTTTAACACGGCACCCTGCGCTGGGCTTTATTTCTCCAGCAAACACAGCGCTCGCTCTCCTTCTCTCTGGCGGTTTACACCAACAGCGGTTCACAGCTGTGAGGAACACTCTGTATTTAAAATCTTGCACTAAAAATGACACACACTGCACCTTCCAGGAAGATGCTTATGCTTTGGACTGAAAACACTGGTCAGCCGTCACATGCATGCATGTTTGTTTATGTGCATGTGAACACAAAATATGCAAAAAAAATACTACTGCTATTCATTTCACGCCTCCACATCCTGGTCCAAATGCCTCTTCAATAGTGTGCCAACGAGGCTAAAACCAACTGCACACTTGCATTGAATATATTTGGGTGTGAAATGCCCAATTCTGTCAGTACTTACTGACTTTGTGGTTTCAAACCTGTATGAGTTTGGAATGAGACACGTAGGTTTGGATCATTTTTTAACTGTTTTTTTAAGAATCACTCTACATTTTCTTGTAAATTATTCTGTTTTACTCAGATATGCGTCACATTGCAGTACAACACAGCCTTTAACATGAAAACAATTTATATGCAACATTCTTCAACAAAACATCTTTGTTCATTTTAGGGGGGTACTGTTCCTTTAAGAATCTCACTACCTTTTTCTGTTTCAATCTGGCCTTCATGACATAATGCTACAAAAATGGGTAGCAAAGGCCATTAGCTGTTCAAAAACTGAGACGGGGCAACAATTTATAGACATATTTTAGAAGCACTGGCTTCATCATCATCACAAGTTCAAGGCTTGTTCTCAATGTTGTTTGGACTTCAGTGTCCCAAAGAACAAACATCACACAGGTTTGGATCATTTTAGGGTGACTTTTCTACATCTTCAGTTATTTATGTTTCATATATGGTTAAAAATGGGTTTTAAATGTTGTTTCATGTAAGCTTTAAAAAAAATAAAGAAATATTTTTGTGTATGTTGCTCCTTTAAGTTCGGAATAATTAAGATTTGTAATGATTTTGAAAGAAGTCTCTTCTGCTCACCAAGACTGTACAATAAAAATCCAATAAAACAGTAAAATCGTGAAATATTTTTACAATTTCAAATGTTGGTTTTCTATGTGAACATATTGTGAAATGCAATTTATTTCTGTAATGCAAAACTGCATTTTCACATCCTTCAGAAATCATTCACACATTTTAAATTCAAATGCCAATTTAAATAACCAATTTAAAATCACTTTATGCTGCAAGAATGGCTAGTTAAAACTGTGTTTTTGCTCCATCATCATCATTATTATCATCATCATCATCATCAACTCCAGGCTTGTTCTCAAAAGATCATGTTTCATTACAGTGATCACACACGGACACTAACATCCCACGAAGACGCCCACAGCCTCAACACACACAAAACTCGACGAGATAATCGGCACTCACCGAATGATCTAAATACATGACTGACAGCAAAGTTTAAGCTGAAAGACACCGGCTGCCAGCATCAGCGTTCAGATCATCTGGGCCCACAAAACACACACACACACACTCACACAAGTTCAGTGTGACCGTGTTATTCTTCCAGTGCGTGAATCATCCACACACAACAATGTCAAACACACTCGTTCCGAACAGCAGCAGAGGAATGGAGCAGATGCGCACGGCACGCGCAGGGTTCACGCTTGACTGGATTCCTGAAATCAATCGCCGCTCTGAATGAATACTGGCGGTCGATGAGCGATAAGGTCGCCATGGAAACGGTCTCGGCGCAGCATCCTCAGATGTGCGCCAGTGTTAACCTCTTAAGTGGCAACACACGTGCTCACATCAAAACACACACACACTAGTCAACATGATCACAGCGTCAAACCATCCGCTGCATAAACAGATGGATGAAACCAGGCTGAAGGCATCATGATGCAAACTAGGAGAATTCTGGGGAAATGTGTGCTGGTTAATAACATATCCGTTCCTAAGAACATTAATCTGAGAGACTGTTTGTGCTAAGGTTAAAAATGGAGTAAGCGGACTCTTCGTTTAGAAAAAAAACATCAATTATTGATTTGATCAAGAAGAGCATAAATCACCCCCTCATTTGAATAGTTTTCACCTGCAGAGGTGGACCAATCAACCAACATCAGGCTAGTTAAATCCGTTCTGTTGTGTGAATTACCCACCAATAAAGGAAGAATTCACCCAACATGACAATGTTAAATATTCTACCCACCCTCAGGCCATCCAAGATGTAGAGGGGTTTCTTTTTTCATCAGATTTGGAGAATTGCATCCCTTGAATGAGAGTCTAAACAGCTGATAGAAACATCACAATAATCCACACCGCTCCAGTCCATCAACAAATCGATCAAGACGTTTTTAACTTCAAATTGAATAAAATGCAAATCCTCCATCCACATTAATGCTTCCTCAGTGAAGAGGTTGTCTGGTCTGAATCAGGAGAGAAATCTGCACAGATCAAGCATTGTATACAAGCCAAAACAGTTTAACACTAATTATGTGGGTGGATTTTTTTGTGAGGGACAACATACTCTTTAATAATGTCTTGAAGTAAAAAGCTACATATTTGTGAAAAAACAGATCCATACTCCAGTGAAAAAGTCCATCTCCTGTTGTCTCTCGCATCAAAATCCAACCACATTTGTTTAAAACTTTTTTAGCTTGTAAACAGTGTTCGATCTGTGCAGTTTTTTCTCCTGATTCAGAGGAGACGACTTTTTCACTGGAAAAAGCAGAAGTTGCTGATGGACTGGAGTGGTGTGGATTATTGGGATGTTTTTATCAGCTCTCATTCTGACAGCACCCAATCACTGCAGAGCATCCATTGCTGAGACAGTGATGTAATGCTACATTTCTCCAAATCTGATGAAGAAACAAACACATCTACATTTTGGATGACCTGAAGATGAGGACATTATCCGCAAATGTTCTGTTTTTGGTGAACTACACCTTTAATGTGAAGACCCGCCTCTCTTTGGAGTAAACCGTCCTTGTTTCTCTATATAACTTTAAAATGAACAACTTCCATTTCAAATATGATGGCAAAATGTATCAAAAAGAGAAACAACAACCAATTTTAAAGCAAAACACGCACTAGAGATAGCAGGTCCCATTGGCCTGCTTATAATTAGAGCAAAAGAGACATTCCTCAGAAACAAAAGCAGCACATAGAAAAAGGTCTTTAAAATTGTATCTGGCTGATCTCTGCCGTGCATCTGAATTTGCCTGAAAGAATCTCAATAATTCATCTTTTTCTTTTCCTCTGACGTTACCAGCCTCCTCCAACCAATCGTTAAATTAAAAACATTTCTA
Source organism: Enteromius treurensis (assembly GCA_032275025.1). NCBI lineage: Eukaryota > Metazoa > Chordata > Actinopteri > Cypriniformes > Cyprinidae > Enteromius > Enteromius treurensis. The sequence continues at coordinate 109,564 of JAUCMU010000080.1, forward strand.
ATGGCGTTTAACGCAAAATAACCTCCATTACGCTTCCTCTGAGTTGTGTCACATAAGTGTGGGAGGGCTGCGATTCTTTTCTCTCCCTCAGTCAGCCCAAATTTGACCAAAGCAGTTTTAACAGAGGATAAATATGCCTTCAGTGGAGAAGTTTATTGTTCTGGACACCTGTTACCAATGCACATCTTTAGATGAAAAACACTGTGATGTGTTTGACAATTCTGCTTTGATTTGATCTTAATATGTTGCACCTGTCTCTCCAATACTGTTTCTGTGCATACACAAGCACTTACATTTCAAGTTTCTCTCAGCTCTACACTAACACGTCTCCAGCACGTTTAATAGCATGCACTGGAATTTGAAACAGACTTATCTCCACGCATGCGTTTACAAACGTACTGGTTTGGATTCATGCACAATCACTTAGTAACACTCACACTTTCTCAAGTTTTAACGCATCTCTCGTCACTTCTCCAGCACGTTTACTAGCAATTTAAACACAAAACAAACTTGTTTAAACTCATGCTTGAGTTCTGGAGTGGTTTGGAAGCGCAAGCGCGTAAAGGAGCCGCGCGTAACTGTTTGGCGACGCCGCGCTGCGCTCTTACCCGAGCCGCTCTGGAGGAGTACGGGTCCTCGAAAAGGTTCCAGATGACCGGCTGCCACTTCCTCCACCTGCAGCCGGTACCGTCCGCGGACACCACGTCCTCGATGCCCAGACGCTTGCCGTACTCGTCGTCCAAGTCGTTGTCCACGTTCATCTCGAACACCTCGAGCGCCTCCTCGGCATCCCGGTGCTGTCGGTAGGTCATCCAGCAGCACGGCTCCACGTCCGTCTCATCGATGCCCCAGAAGGACAACTCCTCCTCGAACAGCGGCCCGCACACGTCCGCCGGGCAGTGCAGCTTACCGGTCCGGTAATAGTTCAGCACGTAGGCGAATACGCCTGGGTGCCGGTCGAAGAAATACTCGTTGCTGCGCGCGTTGTACTCGATGAAGCCCGGGACTTGTTGCAGCTGGTCCAGAACCGACTCGAGATCCGACTCGGAGGCGAGCAGAGCCAGACGCGTGCCCGGCAGGGTCTTCAGCGTGGTCCGGTAGGTTTCGTGCCTCGTGCCCCCGACATTGAGGATCACCCTCTCGTGGTCGTCGAACTTGCCCATCTCTCAGAGTGAGACATGACGCGAGGGGAGTAACGTTACTCTACGGTGCTGCTGTGGCGAAGCTGGAGTACTCCAATAGTTCACAACCAGCCTCATTGAAGCGAAGGATCGAACCCAACGCTTCGCTTTGTTCGCGGCGAGCGAGACAAACCGAGCACGCGCGGACAGGTAAAAGAAAGCGGCAGCTCCTCTATCGATCCATCCTCGTCATCATTATCATCACCTGCTGCTCGCGCTTCGGAGCAACAAGAGCACGCTCGCTTTCTCGCACGCGCGCTCTCACTCCCTCACTCAAGGACACACCCTTCCTCATCAGTGGCATTCAACATCAATTTATTAATATAAATATGATGTCATGTGCAGGATTGGGTAAAGACACATCAGCATGTATTTTAAAAAGTAAAATATCAAACACCAGCATGACATTTCTTCACCATTACACTGAAACAACAGCTTTTCTCTGCAGGAGTCGTGCAATAAATCAATCGGACATATGCAATCAGTTATCAACATATTAAATATTCACATATTCCTGTCATCTCCAAGATGAAGGTTAACCAGCAGCTTATGGTTGACAGTTTGCAAATGCTAAATTAAATAATTTCTTCTGTTCATGAAGTGCCTAATTTTGCATCAGCAACACTGACTCAATGACAAACAAGTCATTCATAAGAAAACAACTGATGGCATCTGGTTTCTAACCAATTAATCATTTGATCCTTAGTCATAAATAAAATGATATATCATGTGTGTCAGGCAGTCATTCATGCAGTGGAATGCAAAATCATGATCCAGCTACTTTAAATATGGAGTATTTGGTTCAAGTATTTATTTATCAATCATTAGACACCTATTTGGAAGCATTTCAAGTCAATTCATATTAAATAATCAATATGTTTCTTTTTAAGTAGCCAGAAACATAATCGGAAAGTAGTAACAGAACTCCAACTCCTGAATCTCCTGAGAGCCACAGAAGTACACACATACATCAATAGTGTAGTAACAGATCTGGGCAAATTACTGAGCACCAATCAGAGACTGCATTTCTATGATGTCAGCAAAATACAAATCCTTTTTTATCAACCATTTCAAATGCAAATGACAGAAGTCTATTTTATATTTGAAAAACGTATTTGAAATACATGGATCATAAATACTGCCCATCCCTGGTTCATATGATAGTGGGGTCACAATCGTTTGATTCTTTTTCCCCACAGACAGATTTATTTGCATGAAATCCATGTTATAAAATGTATTCGTTTATTATTAATAAAGTCATATTTTATTCATATAAATGAATTCTGGAATAACATACTTTTTGATTGGAACAATGTTTTGATGAATATCTCTAGTGGAACAATCCCAACAAAATGCTAATGAACCGCATTCACAAAATATCTCCTATATTTGTGTTAATTCATGACTAAAATCATGCCGTGAGAACCTAGCTGGTTGTGATGGTATTAAAATAAATAGTTAAGAGTCAAAACACCTACTTAGACATGTTAATTAATTATTAACGATTCATATAAAATATTGATAATCTTTTACTTTTGGTTGAAAAGTGTTTAAAATCACCTAGGCTAGGACTCAATAGTTCAGATGTTTCTTTAGTGCGAAATAACTCTTTGCCAGAAAACTGGTGGTGTAAACCTAAATCAAGGTTTACAGTCAAAATGATAATAAAAGAAATTGTGGCGAGAAAAATGCCATTTGCTGTTGATTCAAATAAATGATTCTAATGAACCGATTCTTTTAGTGAGTCAAATACATGCAGCCGTTACAGTCACAAACAAATGACTCTTCTGAGCGAAAAAAAAAGCACCGTTCACTTGAGCTAGAGTTTGAATCAGTCTGATGAATCTATCACTGAATCAACACCAAGCAAAGAGAGAATAATCTTAATGCAAACCCAACCTATTTATTCAACAAGCAGTGCAGAATCCACCTTATTTTTAACCTGATGATAATAGAGGAGTTCACTTGAAGAATGAATATACAAGACTTCCGGTGTTGTCCGCTTTTACTTATTTTTAGCCGTACAAAACAAATGGCTATGCTGTTGATATTGCAAATATCTATTATCCTTTAATATATTGTCCTAATGATAAACTGTTTTACTCTTTACCGTGCACTGATTCCTTTAAGCAGCTAACATTCGGTCACTAAATAACGTGGATAAAAAGGATAGTGTATCTATAATGTACAGTGTATACTAAGAGGAAACTAGATGTACTCAAAGTGAGTAATACTGCCAAGTAGAAATGACCATTTAAAGGTGGATGGTGTTTTCTAAACTGTGGGTTCGGTTAATCTAGGGCAGAGAGCGAATCACCGCCGGACTGAACCTAATGGAGTGATTCATCATGTCTGACTCACATGAGCTCATCGCAGTATCCAGGGGTCTTTCCCACAAAAACAGAAACCAGCCACTGATACGCTCACAAACCGGTGCTGTAGCCTAGCAGTTAAAGACCTGAAGGGTCGCAGGTTCAAATCCCAAAGGAAATGATTCATGAGCATAGTGATTCATGTTCAGTTTGCACTTATGTCCCATTAGAGTCGTTAGCTAAATGACAAACTATCGACTAAATGAATGCAATAAATACATGTTTCTCTTTCCTTTGAGCCATCTTTCATCTTTTGCTTTCTGCGAATACATTCACACTGTGTCAAAGATTCACCTGTGTTATAAAGCCGAGGAAAAACCCAGGGCAAAAATAGCAGCACTGTCACATTGCAGAGCTCTGAAGATGAAGAAACACGTTTGTATGTCTAAAGACACATGCGGCGCACATGCGTTCCCACACACCAGTGTCTTAATCCTATTTGCAAAAAAACGAAATTAAAAATAGTAGCAAGACTGGGACTGGCATTCATAATTCATAAAGGCACAGAGAAGCTGCTACAGTCACTCAGATGAGCCTTAACTACGTTTTATCCCACATTTGTGCAACTTCCAAATACAACAAGTCAGATTCTGCAAAGCTTGATGTGTCTTCCTCCAGGGCTAAAATTAAGATGTCGTGAGCTGCTTTGGCAATGCGTGAACGGGGAAGTTTTCTTGGAGAATAGAACTCAACCACTTTGCTATAGTCATGCATTTAATGCATAGATCTTGGAACTCGGAAGGGTACCTAAAATAAAAAGATATTTTGATGCATTACATCAATTGCTCAGAGATGGATGCTTTGTAGTGAATGGGGGCCGTCAGAATGGGAGTCTAAACAGCGGATAAAAACATCACAATAATCCACACCGCTCCTGTCCATCAACGAATCTATCAAACTTCTATTTAACTTCAAATTGTGTAAAATACGAGGCCTCCATCCACATTAATGCTTCCTCCAGTGAAGAAGTTGCCTAGTCTGATTCAAGAGAGAAATCTGCACAGAAGCATTGTATACAAGCCAAAAGAGTTTAAACATAATTATGTGGGTGGACTTTTACGCGAGAGACAACATACAGTTTGTCCATTAGAGCGAGTGTTATTATGGATTAGCTATTAAATCATCTTAAAAGGAAAAAATAAATGACATATACCACACTTTTGCACAGATATCAAATGAAGAGGCATCTGCAAACAAATTATTTGAGACTTTTTCTTAAAATAGCTTCACATTACATTGTGTAACTTGACACACACAAATAACTATAATTTAAAAAAAAGTTAAATTATGATTGTTGTGATGTTTTTATCAGCTGTTTGGACTCTCATTCTGACGCCATCTATTCACTACAGAGCATCCATTGCTAAGCAAGTGATGTAATGCTACATTTCTCCAAATCTGATGAAGATGCAAACTCATCCACATCTTGGAGTTTCACTGTACAGTCTGGAAATGGAACCCTGCAAAATGACATCAAAGTGCATTGCCTTTCTTTTCAGACTCTTTCCCCTGACATCCACAAATAAAGGATATTTTGGTCATTGATGCACCACACGGTTTTGGCGTTCAGGGAGCACAGAGCTCACATATCCAAAACTGACCTTGATTCAGCTGTAGGTTAGTCATGTAATTCATCCTCCCGCATCGGTCTGTGGTTATTTTAGCCTCTGGATCTCAACTGGTGGGGTGCAGGTCTGTTCCGATGAGGTCTGGACAGGAGGAAAAATCAACAACGAAGGCAAATTTGAACCTTCTACTGAGAAACGTCACTTTCGAAATATTACAATTTCTATTTTATCGGGATGGTATGAACACAAAAAAATTGACATGATTAGAAAAGTCTTCTTATATTTGTGGTCAGATATGACCACCATAGGAAATAAATGAAAAAAATATATATATATTTTAAAAGCACTAAAATGTCTTACACGACATAATTGATAAAATATTCAAATTCAAAACATGAAATTAATTATGTTTGAAAATGGAAATATGTGTGCGTTTGTGTGTGTAATTAAAATGTTTACATTTTATGAATTGAAAATATGATTAATATGTGTACTGTTTCTAATATTTATGTAACAACAAACGGTGTGTAATTTAATGAATCTGTTATTTAATGTGATGTACATTTTTTAAAGAATAAATATTATTGAAACAGCACAATGCATTTCATTAAAAAAGGAGAGAAATAGGTTGTTTATGTTGTCTTATTTTAGTATAATTATGGAGTATAATATTTTTGATTAAAATAAATATTTTATTTTAGTAATATTTCATAAATTAATCTATACTTTTAATTTACACGTACATTTTTATTAAATATATATTTAAATGTGTTTCTTTTCTACATAGAGTTGAAAAAGCTATATCACAAAGGTTTTCAAGTAACATTTCTCTTTAATGTTTTTAAATTTAGTTTAAGTTTTATTTTCAGTTATGGTCTTCAATCTGTTTTGACATAAGTGTGACCATTATGGAATACCAGGGTAATAGACAGTGTTTACCTTTGTGCAATAAAAACCGTTTAATGTTGTCACCAAAATTTGTCTCCTGAAGAAAAAACTAGCTGAGATCCACTGAGAAGTAAAAGAATTCAAGAAGCAATCGCATAATCAGACGACATCTTGTACTGAAAAACTGTCTCGCGTCTCATTAAACCCCGTCTGCACTCATATTAATTAAAAGTATTCCCAGAAAGAGACAGGCCCAGGTACGAGGGCAAATGTGGTTAGCACATCCCATTAGGTGTGCAAACTCACTTGATTAAAGCTGAACGCGCCTCTAATTGAGGGGAGCAGATTAGTTTGGGACGTCCGGCCCCAATGGACTCAGTCTAGAAGGTGAAATCTCACAGTATTTATCTAATTGTTTAAAAGTTCATGCAGCCAGGCAGACTCAAATAAAAACACAAAATTTAACAACTAGTATATTGAACACTGCTCAGGGACTGAGGTTTACAGTAGGACAAGAGCATGTGGTAAAACATCAGATAAATGGTTCGATTCTCTACACAGCAGCGTCCTCTGTTGATCACAGGAGTAACTACACTCTCCAGGACTTCTGGTTAGTGTTGCCAGATTGGGCTGTTTTTAATTTGTTTGTGCGGGAAAACATTGGTTTTGGCGGGTGGACAAAATTTGGGCGAGTTTGGGGTCATTTTAGCGTTTTTTTTTTAAACATATGAATTACATAGACCAGGCTTTATTAAATCTTACCCTGGAGGTCCAATGCACTGCAGAGTTTGGATCTAACCCTAATCAAACTCACATGAGCATGTTAAGCAGCAGTAATTCTGGACCCCAAATGATTGACCATGTAACGGACAGTGTCAATGCAATCTTTTTTTTTTTTCTTTCTTTCTTTCTTCCATGCAAATCTTATCTCACACTGTAGACATACTATTGGGAAAAAAATGCATTTTGAAAGTATTCAGGGCTTTGTACAGCTATTAGATTAAGATGAATGTTTTTGTTTAAAAAAAACAGTCATATTTTTTTCTTTGTTATAGAATGTCCAGCAAATTCTAACTTCAAAGCCAGCAGGGATGACTGTGATCAAAGAGTATGAAGAGACACTGGAAGTTTGAAAGATTCCACAAGAAGAGAGCCGACTCAAGAACAACTGGAGCTATAGATGACCAGCGAATGGGAGATGAATGTATGGAAGCTGTGTCTCTACTTCACCACACAACTGACCATGACTTAGTGTTCCAGAAGATGAGAAACGTTCCACTACCGTCAGCAGATTCTCCATGACCCACAGCACTCAGCTGATGTACTACAAATGTTTTTCTCATTTCTTGGACGTCAAAGGACTGGTACATATAAAATAAAAATACAAAATGTTATTTAAAAGATTTCATTATATTATATGTCTGAACGGTTGTCTTTTCTTTTTTTTTTATTAGATTTTGCAAGACTTCACACCGATGTTCAGATCACAGGTTGCTTCAAGGTTTCTGGAAAAATGGAACACCGGTTTTAAAGAAAAGGTCATCCAGGAGGTCAGGAACCTTAAAGAGACTGCTCTCCTAAGACAGCATCTGAAAGCAGGATCTGACACAACTGATGATCCAGGTACAGTTATGGTCAAAATTGTAATGTTTTTACTTGATTCAACTAATCTTCTGGTTAAAGTTTTCATTGATTATTTTCCAAAAGCATTTATCCCTAAAAGTCTGCTTAAAAACACAACAAGCTCATTTATAAATGCATGTTTTGTAAAAGCTGTTCATAACTATTTACATAAATGAAAAATGTGATGCATGTAACATTTTTGTGACTTTGGATATATACAGTATTAACGTAAAAAAAAATATAGATTTTGCTCTCCATCACACAACTATAAAAATACCAGAGGTGGGTAGAGTACCCAAAAACTGTATTTAAGTAAAAGTAAAAGTACTTGCAGAAATATTTACTCAAGTAAAAGTAATATTTAGAATAGTTACTTGAGTAACAGTATAAAAGTGTTGGATAAAAAAAAACTACTCAAGTAGTTAGTTACTAGTTACTTTGGATCATACTGAATATCCATAGTCTGTGTGTGTATATATAATGTATTTGACCTATATATCTAAATAAACATAGACACACACACTAAGGCTGCACCATTATGAAAAAAAAAAACATAATTGTCAATTACACCCTTGAAAATGTAATTGCGATTATTAATTACAATTTTCACATTTTACACTGAATGATGGTTATACCATTGTTTGAAGCAACTGCATGGCATAT
>JAUCMU010000080.1:117958-130087 GCA_032275025.1 Enteromius treurensis
ATTTGTTATCATGATCAAAACCACTGATCTGAAGCTCAATGCTGATGCTGTCATGTAAGTAGTTTAATAATCAGCAAAAAAAAATATATATATATAAAAATATAAATACAGAATATAACAATTTTGGATCAACCCATATCAGTTGCATGCTTAAAATAGCATACTGGTTAAAGACAACCGGACCCACTTTCAGGTTAAACCCCGCCCACTTCCGGGTTAGGCCCCGCCCAGTTCGAGTACAGATACAGATAATTCATATGGTTAACAGATACAAATAATGCTGTACTCGCTCATCCCTAGTTAATAGTAAAATATTGTGTAAAATATAATATATAAAATATGTGTAAAATTCACATGTTTGCCATTTTATTTTTTGGGGTATTTTGTAGTTAAACACGCCCGAGTTTCTAATTGATCTTTAAGAACATTTGAATTTCCCGCACTTGCAAGCAGGCGGTGACGTTAGTTATGAAACTAACACGAAACGCGCTGTCGCTGCGGTGAAGTGTAACGCTTGTTTTTCCAGTGGGCACGGAGGACACGGAGGCAGGACTTAACTGAATAAACATTTAATGAAAAATAAGGAGATAACTGAACAAAACTCACGGGACGAACCACAAACAGACTTTATACAAAGACTAATTAAACACGGCTGGACATGAATGAACATTGATGAGAAAGGCGGGGTTACAAATGAGGAGTAGACACGAGGGAGCTGACGGGTAAATAAACAAACACACAGATTCACATGGCACAAGACACAACAACACAGAACTCACGATCACTACCTAACTGACCTAACTGACACACCAGCTAGATTGTGACATAGCCCCCCCTCAAAGGCGCGGCTTCCAGACGCGAGAAACAACAACAAAAGACATACAGAACGGAGGTGGCTAGGAGGTGGGATGATGGGTATGCCAGATGGCGGGAACACCTTCCAAGGCGGAGCAGATGGCGAGGATCTCCACCTAGGCAAGCCAGACACCGGAGACATCCTCCAAGGTGGAGCAGACGGTAGGGATGCCCACCTGGGCAGGTCAGATGGCGGAAACCTCCTCCAAGGCGGAGCAGATGGCGGCGACGTCCACCTGGGCTTTACAGGCAGCGACGATGCTCTCCTGAGCCGACCATACAGTTCAGAGGCCCTCCAGGCCGGAGTCGACGGCGAAGAAGCCCACCGGAGTGGAGCCGGCAGCGGAGACGTCCCTCTGGACGGAGCAGGCGGGGAGACATCCTCCTGGGTGGACCAGATGACAGGAACGTCTTCCAGGGTGGGTCAGGTGGCGGGACAGCCAATCTGGGTGAGACAGACAGCGAGGCCATCCTCCAGGGCGGAGCAGACGACAGCAGAGCTTCTCTGGTTCGGCCAGACAACGACAGAGCCCTCTTGGGGCCACCAGACTCACTCTGCCCCCTTGAAAGCCAACCGGTCAGAGACAACGCCCTTCTAGGCCGACCAGACTGTGAGTACGCCCTTCGAGACCACACCGACACTGACATTGCCCTCTGTGACTGAACTGACAGGGAAGACGCCCTCCCTGACAGACTGAACCATGATTCAGGGACCTCCATGGGCTGTGCAGCCACCAATAAGGCCTCTGGGGATTTTACGGCCGAAACCGACATCTCCAGAGGTAGTGCAGCCTCTGGCAGACCCGATGGAGTCTCTGTGCCACACACTGGTTCCGGAGGTTTGGGCCATGGGACCTCACAGGCCTCGTTGAGCTCGAGGGAATTCAGTGAATTTGGATCACAGACCGGGTCTGGCGGATCCAGCCACGCAGGTTCCGGATCACAGACAGCGTCTGGAGAATCTGGCACTCTGGTTCTGGATCACAGACTGCGTCTGGAGAATCCGGCCACTCTGGTTCTGGATCACAGACTGTGTCTGGAGAATCCAGCCATTCTGGTTCTGGATCACAGACAGTGTCTGGCGGATCCGGCCATGATGGGTCCGGATCACAGACCGGGTCTGGCGGATCGGGCCACCATGAGTCTGAGTCACAGACCTCAGACAGTTTGACAGGCTGAGAAACTGGGACTGACTGGACCTGACACAGCTCCTCGTACCGTGATTCAGGAGTGGGACCCGTAACATGCGGGTTATGTACCGCAAGGACGTCCTGCAGCTTAACTGGCTGCGAAACCGGGACTGACTGGGAAAGACACTAGCCCTCATATCGTGCTACGGGAGTGAGACCCATTACGGATTGGTTAGACACCGTGAGGGCGTTTTGCAGCTACTCAGGCTGCGCTACAATGACCGACTGAGCTGAACACGACCCCTCGTATCGTGTTACGGGGTTAGGACCCGTTAGAGCTTGGCTGGGAACCATGAGGGCTTTCTGCAGCTTCTCAGGCTGCGTAACCAGGATCGACTGGGCAATATACGGCTCCTCGTACCGTGCTACGGGGTTGAGACCCGTTACTTGCGGGCTAGGAATCGCGAGGACCTTCAACCGCTCTCCTGGCGGTGCTACTGAACCAGACTGATAATCGCACAGCCCCTCTCGCTGTGATGTGATGCTGCAACCCATCACACTCGGAACTGAAGCCGTGAGGATGGGTGACTGCTCTTCCAACTGAAAACTGAACCGACCGAGCAGCATACAGCACTCCTGGCTGTGTAACCGGCATTGACTGGGCATGAAATAGTCTCTTTGGCTGTAACACGGGAACTAACCGGGCTAAACAAGGCTTCTTGGACTGGGAAATGGGACTAGAACCCGTTATAGACGGTTTAAGGAACGTGGGTGTTTTCGACGGCACTGGCACCCCCGAGGCTAGATAGGGCTACTGCAACCTCGGCCACCATTTTGAGTGCGAGTTCACCCCTCTCCATGATGCTCCTTGACTCACTTGGAGAAATCATCGCAGGAGGATGTAAAAACGGTGGTTCCAACCATGGAAACGTATATGGAAACGCGTTCCGCGGCTCCACCGATCGGCGCGATCCCGGGGGGCAGACCCCTCCTACTGCCGAGGCGAGACCCCGATAGCTGTGGGTTTTCACCGGGCTTTGTGGCCATCCCACGCGCTGTTGTTGTCGGAACGCGGGGCCGCGTATGCAGACCGAAGTCCCTGAAGATGTGTGCGTTCGGGTGCGTGAACGCCATCTTCACGTTAGGGTCAGTCGTTCTGTCACGAAACTCGCTGTCGCTGCGGTGAAGCGTAATGCGTGTTTTTCCAGTGGGCACAGAGGACACGGAGGCAGGACTTAACTGAATAAACATTTAATGAAAAACAAGGAGATAACTGAACAAAACTCACAGGAGGAACCACAAACATACAGCAACATAAAGAAACTTCAATGACTGACATTCGAACAAGACATGGGGCATGGACTTTATACAAAGACTAATTAAACACGGCTGGACAAAACATGGCTGGACATGAATGTACATTGATGAGGAAGGCCGGTTTACAAATGAGGAGTAGACACGAGGGAGCTGACAGGTAAATAAACAAACACACAGATTCACATGGCACAAGATACAACAACAAAGAACTCACGATCGCTGGAGTGTCATCCAGAGACCAAACTGACACACCAGCTAGATTGTGACAACTACAGAGACCGTTTTATTTGATAAATAAAGTTTAGTTCTCGTCATTATACATTACCATCACTCTGTTCTTCTATTTGATAATTTTCAGTGCTTTGCTACAATCTGTTTTGTTAAAAGTGCTATAGAAATAAAAGTGACTTGACTTGACTTGAAAATTAATATGCAGAAGAAAACCTATATTTTGAAGATGTCATTTTTCTCCAGAGGACCCTTATTTTGTATTCTGCAATTAAATACATTTTAAATATAACCCTCCCAACCCTGACTATATTGTCAAAGGACAAGCAATCTCTTAAAATCAAAATGTTGTCATTCAAACACCTTTTTACAACACATCAAAAGATGCTTCGATCATGCATGCTGTATTGACCTGTACAATTGCATGAAATGAAATGCCATGTGACATTTTTAAATGAGGTGTGATGTTTACTGAGAGATGGATCTTCCCATCATTGTGCCTTGGAGCTCCTGGAGGCAGCTGTAGGAAGCCACACTCACTTCAATCGTAAATTAGATTTAAACGTCTATGCTCAGATACAGAAGTCAGTCATATCGTACACAATTGAGAAAATCCTATATAATTTTAGTATTCGGTATGTGCATGTTTTGGTTGTTTTGCAATGCTTGCACAATATATAACAAATAATGCCTTTGTCTATGCTTATTAAGTTACAGTACTGTGTTTTTATTATTGTTACAGTTTTTCAGTAGTTTGGCATGTAACCAGAACAGGAGAAGCATAACCAAATCAGTGCAGAAAGGATACTGAACAGGCTTCCATTGTAAAAGTTTCAAATTAAAATTCTTATGGAAATAATTTTGACAATGAGTTTACAATGAAAAACCCTCAGCAAGATCACAGTATGTTTTTAGCTATCTGACCATTTAGTGTAAATGAATTGTCCATTAACTTTTATGCTAAAAAATTGTAAACAAATAAACCTTTGATTGCTTCTTGATTTTCAATGGTCAGTTACAACAGGCCGTACAAAGACAGAAAAAAAATGTGTCACAATTTCTCAATGCTTCATTTTTCTGAACAATTAAACTAGCCAAGCAATTGAATCACAGCAGGGGAGGGACTGGGAAGAACACCTCAGACACGCTGTTACAGTAAATACACAGCTTACAGGAATTCTACATGCTGCACATGTTATTAACTGAAGTGCTATATATTTTGTTCAAATTTCAGCGGCCTAGTGAGTAGTATATAAGTCTGTATTAGAAACCGCTGCTGATCTAGCAACCTTTTAAAACAAGTGTAGCTTGTTGTTTATTTTTAACATTCATTTGGCTACTTTTAGCAATTTTCAACACACACATACTGTATCACATTCAAGTTAAATTGCTAGCTCAAATAGTTTTTCATAACTGTTAATTTACTGATATTTGTCTACATGTATAATTGTTGGTAATTTAGGTAGGAATAAATTCAAATAGTGCTATAATTGTTGTCACTTTCACAGATGTGTTAATTTCACAAGTACACAAGCTGTGATTGTTTAAAAGAATGTAACTGTTCATTATCAGTGTTATATTTAAAAATAAAAAAATATTATCAAAAAGTGTTTGTATTACTTTCACAAATAGTCAACTATATTCTTCATACAAATTTAAATGGACATATTTCAAATAATGTTTTTGCTGAGATGGCCAGTCAATTTGAGAAAAATTTTGTATACTACACATGTGACTACGCAATGATGTCATCACGCAAAGTAATATGTTAATAAGAACCCATTTATTGTGCATCTGGATGTAATGTTTTAATATAATATAATATAATACACGGCGCCTCAGAGAGTAGAGACATGACAGGCTTACGCTTGATATATACTACGCGATGACGTCACTGATATGCAAATTGGTGCGTGACGTCATCTGGCAACATTTAGCTACTTTTTGGGCAGGTTTTAGCTACTTTTCATTGGAAATAGTTGGCAACACTGTGTAACACATATTATACCCAGAGACTTGATATAATAAAGAGACTTGAGACTTGACTTGGACGCTAGCTCAGAGACTTGTGAGCATCTCTGCTTAATAGTGATCATGGCTAAATAAGTATGGTATAGAGCGGAGTTTTTACTCTCAAAAAGTGATTACACCTGTTGAGGGAGAGATGACATGAAGACTTTTTTCACTGCAACTTCGAATTCAGAGCACAGTTAAATAAAAACCAAATTTTCTCTTTCAAACAGTTCAGACTAGTATTAAAATCTGCTGGACTTGTTACTTTCGACTATGCAAAGTTTTGTATAATGTTCAATACTTCAAAGACTACCTAGTTCTTTGTGAAATTAGCCTATAGAGTGAAAGGTAAGCGCAATAAATTATTATTATTATTATTTTTTTATTATGTTGGATTATCATGCAGTAGCTATGCAGTAATGAAGTATAGTTTTGACTGTCATGAAGTGTGCGTGACAACTATATTGGACACTTTTTTGCACTTCAATTCTAAATGTTGACATTTAAAATGATGCAGTTTTTTCGAGGGCACCGTTTTTGTGATTGCCTTTTTGACAGTGTCTGCTGCTTGCATATTTTTCGTATTTAGTAGGTTAATTCGCTTTCATCTAATTGTTTTATAGAGGTAAAATGTCTCTTATGACATTTGATTTGCATTCGATCACATTATTTTGATATTTAAAATTTTGGGCGGGTATTTGTGAACTTTTGGGATGGAAATCCCAAATAAAGGAAAACGCGTTAGGAAATAGTGTGCAATGCCTAAGTTTGAACGGTTGAGCTAACGTTAGCTTGCTAACAGAGTTTGTCAATTTTTTTTATTATTTTAAATAGTTGTCTAGCACTGTTTAATTAGTTAAAATGCAAAGACTTAAAGACTTTCCGTTTGTAATTTGTATGTACGAGACTTCCGGTGCTGTTAGCTTCCAATCATACCTGGAAGGTTACTAAAACAGTAACGCTGTGCTGCTTTAAGTTGTAAACTGGTACTTATTATATTGTAATTTACTACCATAATCATACTAGTTTGTTGACCAAATAGTTTTACTGTTTGCTGCACTTTGCAATTCTTGTTGTTATGTTTTAACCAATAGCGACCAATGAACCGGAAGTATCACAAATACACAATATTGCACAATTATACATGCAAACCACAATGATAGACTGTTTGTAGTCGAGTGCTAAAAATAAATAAATAACAGTTTGGGGGTTTTTTTTCATAAAGAAAATTCCAGCAAATCCGGTCTTAAACTGGTCAACCATCTAAAAGTGCTCACTATTATTAGCTTAACGTGACTTTACCCTGACTGCAAAATCGATGTATAAGATTAGAAACAACATAAAGAACCTTGCTTTTCTTACCTGGCTGTAATGAGAAGATCTCAGCTGCTGCAGTCCATTCAGGCAACACCTTGCTTTTTTTTCCCCCCACACCATCTGCTACAAACCCCTAGAAACTTCTGAGGGTGAAAATCTCAGAATCACACTTTCATTTTATGTAGAGTCCATTTCTTTTGGATTTAATAACAACTGAACATCTCGCTTTTGTGCATTGACTATTGGCTGATTAGATATTTGCATTAACGAGAACAACAGGTGAGCTAATAACATGAAAGCTCTAAAACTTCTACTGCATAACAATGTGAGAGACTAATAACTCATTTAAAAGTGCAATAATAAACACCGGCACGAGCATTTTAATTTTAGAGTTTATTTAAGGCTTTCAAACGTTGTTCATGATAAACATATTTCTCTAAACCACACCAAATACAAGGCAAAAAACAATAAGCACAGGACGTACAGAGACTGATCACATGCCAATCACATCCAATGATCTCCAAACGCTAAATCATTCAAACAACATGCAACAAAATATGTTTTTTAACAGGGCCATTTGCATGTTTTAAAAAGCAGCAAGTGTTGGGTTTGAAACAGTGACCAAAAATAGCACTGTACATGTTGATACAGGAATCAACACTACTTTGGAACATTCATATTTTCTCTAAATAAGATTGGCAAAATGAAGAGACAAAAGAGGTAACAAAAACCTGTGACTCGAAACATGTCGGACATATTTATAAAACTTGAAAAAAACTGGCACAGAAAGCAGCAGCGTGCATGAACATCTCACATACGATCACATTTAGTGTTTGGTTTTTGACTCGAGCAAAGAAATAATGTTTTAAAAACTAAAGCCCAAAGCTGTCCTCCTTACTTCATATAGCATATGATTGTCATACCAGAATGATGTGTTAAACCTCTTACCCAGGACACGGCAAACATGCAAATCACTAGCTGCCTCAAAACCGTACCTTTAACCTCACCGAATCACCTTCTGCAGGTGCACACTGACATACCGGTGATTATGACTAACTCAAACTAAAGGAGACACAGAGAGCACCTACAAGTCAACATGAAATGACATTCACAGCTAGTTTCACTTCAGTGTTTCTTCTGTACGCCATTATTTGTTATTACTGACGCAACCATTACCTCATTAAAAAAATCTATAGATTCCTGAACTAATGTCCAAATGGTTAAATGGCTATTTATTGATATAATTTTTCCCACCCACGTGGATTTGATGATGTCAGTGAACAGAGAAGTTATTGTAGAGGCAGGAAAAGTTTTTCATTGTGATAAAAAAATTAATACGACAAACATTTTCTGCTTTGGAATAATTTCACTGATTCATTATTTGATAATATTGTCAAATATTATTATAATATAAAACAACAGTTTTCTATATTGATATATTTTAAAATGTAATTTATTCCTGTGATGCAATACTGAATTTCTACTGCCAAATTTTTGTGGAAACGGTAATAATCTTCAGTGCTTAAAAACGGTTTCAAAAATTTTGAATAAATAAATAAAATAAAAAAAAGAAGAAGAAAAATCAGTAAGGATGCACTGAACTGTTCTAAAGTGACAGTAAAAGCCTTTATAATGTTACAAAAAAAAATACAAATAAAATAAAACGCATAACAGTTTCCACAAAAATACAAAGGAATGGAGCAATGATGCTACAAATTCAGCTTTGCATCAGGAATAAATACAACGTAACTAAACAGCTATTTTAAATTACAATAACTGTATTTTTGATCATACAAAAGCAGCCTTATGAACAAAAGAGACTATCTTAATAAACAGTACTATTAAAAAAATGTAAGTGTGGATGCAGGCATTGAAAGCAGTAAGTAGTGCTTCGTTACAAGGAGTAAAATGAATAAATAAATAAATATATAAATAGATTTGTGTCCGATTCTCGTCACAGTTACTCTGGCCTGTTGCGTCGTCGTAATCCAGCTGCCAGATCTTCTGGATGATTCTGAGAGACTGTTACGTCATCTACACTGATGTCAGCCGAGTCCTCAAGGGACGGCATACTAGAGTCACTCTCGCTTCCCAAGTCTTCCTCTCCCTGCGATGGTCTATTCTCCTCCTCATCCTTCTCCAGCTCCTCCTCAGACACAGGCCTGGGCTCTCGGTGATCACGTGGCTGTGTTTCAGCACGTGTTTGTGATTCTGGGAGCGTCTCGACTGCGGATAAAGTCTCGATGAGTTTGTCTAGGTTGCGCTCACATGACGGCTCTAAAAAGAATAACCACACGATGTGCAACACAGTTTCCAGTCACTTTAAAATTTGTGAATGACACAGCACTGTATGAAAAAAACATTATACCAAAGCAAGAGTCACTCTAAATGCTTCCAAAATGCGCATAATCAAATATTTAGCAGTATTTATTAACACATCGCTGCTCAACTCAACCACTGTGAATGGCAGTGTGACCTACATGATGTTGGCTTATTTAGTGCTGCTTTGTTCATTCCACTAACTTGCTTACAATATATTTTCAAAGATACGCAAGCGGCTTTACTGCAGTCATCTGCAAACGTGTACATTACTGCATCATGACTAGTACTTATTCACTGGCATTAATGCAAACTCACATATGAACAACTCACCTATTACATGCAATGAAATGCATTTTAAATATAAACTGTAAGCCCAAAATAATGGATAAGTATACAAAAACTGCCTAATTGCACATTTTATTTATTTATTTTTTTAATGATTGATTTTTGAAAATTAAATTAAAAAAACGTAAAAAAAAAATATAATAAAATAATACAAATGGACAAATAATTACCAAATAAATTAAGGGTTTGTCAAACTTTTAATTGGCCGATTGCTTATTTTGAAGAAACCTATTTAAATGCAATTAAATATAGATAAATATGGATAAGGAAATAAAATAGATAATATCCATAAATAATAAATATACATAAACAGAAGACAGATATATTATCTTAGGTTGCTTAATTGCTGATTTTAATGGAAAAAATTCAATAAATGAAAATAGATAAATAATATAATTTCATTTATTATTATGAGAATTTAATAAGAATCAAGACTAACACAAATCTCCAAATGCATTTCGACACTGACAATGCAAGGGCCATAAAAATAAGATGTAAATGCAAACATTCATGTACATGGCACTTGTTTGCATGAGTCTGAGCGCTGGTGTTATTGTTCTCGACCCGCAGCGAGACTAACATGCTTGCGCGGTACTGTGTTAATTGTGTGGGTGTGTGTACGGGAGCAGATGTGTTTACCTTCTATCCTGATGTTTGGACACTCCATCCCTCTCTTCTTCATTAGCTGCCGAATGCACTGCAGCTGCGACATGATCTCGCTCTTCTGCTCCATGGCAACAGACTTCACACTGCAGAACAAACAAACTCACACGATTGAAAGCCAACGACCAGCCGCTCGCCACCAGCGTGCATCTCTGTGTCGCAAAACAACTTCGTTTTTGCATAACCAAATAAATGAGGCTATGAACGTGCTTTAACCAACTGCATTGTTGCATGACTGAACAGACCACATTTATTTGAAACGAAGAGATTTGCCTGTGTTCAACTTCTCATTTTCATATGCACGTCTGCTCTCACCAGTTGGTCAGCGGGTCCAGCTGGGTCAGGATGGAGTTGAGCATCTTCTCGGTCTGAGCCAGTCTCTGCTCCAGCTCATTCAGCTGATTCTCTGTGGGAAACCACAAATGTTTCATAAAAATCACTTCCTGCAAATATAAAATAAATGGGGGCTTTCGTAAATAGCTAATGTACATGTTTTGAGATACGGACAATACACACACAGTGTATTAAAAGAATAGTTCAACCAAAAATGAAAATGACCCCATAATTTACTCACCTCGGAGCCATCCTCGGTGTATATAACTTTCTTCTAAAATCATAGGTCAGCCAAGAAGCCAATCGTGCATACAGCCACTGCTGAAAGTCAGTTCTTTGAGTTCTAATTAAAAAAACTCCTATAGGCCCTGGATATATATACGGTTTATGGAGCTTCAAAATAATAGTCACCATCCACCAGCATCATCAAGCTTGGAAGAGCCAGGATGCATTTTTTAAAAACTCAAGACTGTGTTTGTCTGAAAGAAGAAAGATGTATACACCTACGATGGAACGGAGGTGACTAAATTTTGGGGTAAGTTTCATTTTTGGGTGAACTATTCCTTTAACATACAGACATCTGTTTCTACATCTGACAGGATTTAATAAAACCTTCAATCTTTCGACAAAAAAGGATGCAAAAGTCATAAAATTATTCCATGCAACTCGTCACGTCTTCCAAGTGTTCTTAAGACAAACAACAAATAAAAAATGTAATCTATTATTAATTAATTAATTATTAATCTATTATCCGCAGTACAACAGAGGTAAAGAAGGACTTTTACTGACGAGGTCTGGCACGTCATAAAAAAAAAAGTTCAGTCACAACGAGTTTCCCTCTCTCTTAAACACTGGTCTACATGTGCTAATTGGCGGGCGGGGATAAACAAACTGATGTGGAATCGGTGGGCGGGGCTAAACAGGCAGCGAAACAGAATCGATGGGCGGGGCTAAACCGGCAGCGAAACAGAATCGGTCGGCGGGGCCAAAGAGGCAGCGGTGTAGAATCAGGTGTTGATCATCTTCTATGGAGGTGGAGTTTATCCACAATATAACATCATAGAGCAGAGCATTCCACAAGCTGCTGTTCTGGTAAACTGCCAGATGATTTTAGACTGACAAGAAATTTTTGAGTTGAAGTCTGAAAATTAAAGGACAGTGCTTCGCACACCTGTCCTGGAGAAGCCCCTGCCCAGCATATTTTGTATGTCTCCCTCATCTAACACACTAATTCCACTCATCAGCTCATTAGTAGAAACTGCAAGAACTCAATTGGGTGGACATACCAAATGTGCAGGGCAGGGGGTCCTCCAGGACACGTTTGGGAAGCACCATGATAGAATGTTTTCAAAGCACAATGACCTCTTATATATCGAAAACTGGAAATGGAAATATTGGTTTCTCAGTTCATAAATAATGGATATATAACAAATATGCTTCACCGCTAAATTCCCAGAGGCCCTAACTCAAGTGGCCTCTGGGGGCAGTCGTGGCGTAATGGATAGGGAGTTGGGCTTGTAACCCAAAGATCGCAGGTTCGAGGCCCAGGTCCGGCAGGGATTATAGGTGGGGTTAGTGAATAACCAGCGCTCTCTCCACCCTCGAT
>JAUCMU010000080.1:190435-205435 GCA_032275025.1 Enteromius treurensis
TTGTTGTTTAATTCCAATTCCATTTCCTTCTTTGAATTGGAATTGTTGAGTTCATTCCTGAATTGACCCCAACCCTGATGTCAACTAATTTGCAGCTGCATGTCTATTAACTGTGTTAGGGGTAGGGTTAGGGTAAGTAGAATAAGTTGACCTACTTGTAACGTTTCTGATGTTGTGGAGCCTTTAAAATAAAGCAGACCGTCTACTCTAATGACATGTGATTACCAAAGTTACTTACTGTTTGTAGAATGTCAAAAGTGGATAAAGGGTTACCAAAGATGTATTTAAATGGTTTGTAAACTGGCTTTTTGTTGTACTGGACTCTAAGGTCCACTTATGATGTTACCAAAATTTGTACATCAATCAAACATCAAAATTTACAAGTATTAAGCTATTTTCTGTCCTGTTTTTAACCCGCCTCATCAGAACGCTCTGTTTGAAGATTGTAGACTCTGTGATTGTGTATGGTCCTCACAGATGAACACTGCTATGATTTAGGTCAAAAACACATAAATACTCATTACACATCACATAATGACCACAGTTACGGACACTTGTGTTGCCACATATTCATGTCCGATCCAATATAATGAGCAAAGTATCGTCTTTTAGTTAGATAGAAAATCCTGCCGCATTGTGCCTTGTGCGTAAATGAATAAGCCAATAAAGGGCAATTTTACTACCTTGCTCAATAGAAACCATCACAGAAATTCCAATTGTTTCCATTATGAATCATAAGCTTCTTTCAGTAAAACCATTGTGAAATTACTTTTACCAGTGTGTTTTGGCCATTTCTGCAATAAGATTTAACATCCCACCAACAGAATCCATCACATTCCAGTAGACACCATTACAGTTTCCATTAAAACCAATACAACTCCCATGATATTCATTAAGTCCATAAAATCGTGTTTTGTGCATGCTATATTGTTTTTTATTTGTTTTCAACTTCATTTAAGAGACAAAAAGCAAAAGCAATCGGCAAGAAAACGCATAACGGTATATTAGATCCGGGCAGCTCTTAAAGTGACAGCAGTCTTACTTTTTATTATTTAGGCTGATATTAGGTTTTTGTGATTTTAATACTGGGGAGAATTATGAAATTTCTATGGGATCGAAATGTTTTATGTCATTTAAAGAGCTTAAAGCAAAAACAACTATAATGTGATATATATCGTTATACTGAAATAAACGTACTCTTATCATGATATTAGAGTTTGGTCATATCACCACCACCAAGTATGTTTTTTTTCAGGTTATATATAATGAATGTTTTAATATATTTGAGTTTTGAGACTAGTATATGTCAAAGCGAGAAGGTGTGTGAAGATCAAAGTTTGAGGAGGCTCTTGAAGACGTTTATGAGTTTACAGTGCAGCTGATCTCAGGCAGCAGCTGTGGGCTGAATGTCATTTAAAACACAGCTAACATGTGGCACATGTGCCTCGGGCTTTACAGATACCCCGCTCTATTAGCACTGAGGAGGAAGTGGATGATAAATGAACGTTTCTATAACGTAATTATTGTCTTTTAACACAATTGGTCTCATGGACTGTGCTCAGTGGCTTTAGGCTCCTCCATTATCTAACAAAAAGACACATTATTGTTCAGAAGTTGCTCACGAGACATAACTGAGCTCTCGTTTATCATTTAACTTCATCTCAGATGTCTCTCCTGGTAGTCTTTAGGCTCTTTGCCACAAATGAGAGGATTAGTGCTGATAAAAAATTTAAAAACTGGCAGGAACAAATCATATATCGCTTTGAAATCTCAATACCAGAAATTAAAAAAATCACATTTTACACAAATTAAATCAGGCCAATCGTTAAGACCGTGAATTGTTTTTTAGCATTTAATTCAGCTGAAGATGTCACTGCCGTTATGCAAATTATATAACTTTAAAAAATAGCTTTTTGTACAAACATACTATAAAACAATTTGTTATTTCATATTAAACGTTTCTAAAATAATAATAACAATTAAATAAAAACATATCAGTTTAAAATGGCCATTTTAAGGACCATTAGCACTATTTTAAGTATTATTATTATTGTTACAATTTCGTGTCAATTAAGCATGTTTTCTTCAAAAATAAATAATAAATTAAATAATAGCAGCACAGATAATTTGATGAATATTGAGAAAATCTTTCTTACTATCAATGTGATATGATATTTCTCAGGCCATTTTGCTGAGGAGAAACATCTCTTACTCTGAGAGGGGTCTAGGAGAAACATTTCAGATGGGTTCAGGTGTTTTCCGGAAGATTCTCAGGTTCTGTGACCCCTGGATAAAACAGAAACCCTCTGTGGAGGTTGTGAGAGAGAGGGAAGCACTGAAGGAGAACCTGCTTAACGCAGCACAGCTTCTTCTGGAGCTTCACCACTTCTGTAGAGCACAGAATCCCTCTGGGCCACACACACACCGACCTCCTCCTCACTGTCTGACAGCGCTCCATCAAACCCAGGCCGGCCTCTTACTCTTTGTTTCCATAGAAACGGCAGTCTGTGGAAAAGTACAAGGAAAAAGATGGAGTGAAAAAGAAGAGCAAAGACAAACAGGAAACAATAGTTGATGCACTGTGGTATCAGAGGGAAGAAAGACACGCCGACTGGAAACATGACGCTTTCTGATTCATCTGAAACACAGCAGGACAGCTGGGGCCTGAACCCAAGTGCAGACTCACTTCTAAAATAAAATACTGAGTGTCGGGATACGATATTAAAACTCAGCAAACCTATCTGGTTATGGAGGAAAAGATACACCAAAACTAATGCGTCTTAAAACATCCAAACGGGCAAACAAACTTCTGAATTAAACATCCATAAAAATGGTAACTAAAAATCTTGCATATTACTTTGAAAAGTTTGCATACTGCATAATAATTCATACATTATTTGTATGAGCTATAAATGGGCTTTTCAGGTCAATTAAATCATATAATCCTATTTCCCTAAAGTGGTGACAATAACATTTTGAACTTTTTCCAGATTTAAGGTCATTTAGGTTGCATAGTACTTTTTCTTTTTGCATACTTGTACGTCTTTGCATACTGCATACCGTTTCATATATTTACACCTTATTTGGATCTCATTTACATCTAAATGCATCTATTTCATTATCACTTGTACAAAAAACTTTACCTTGCTTAACTATGATAATTTATCTCATCTGTAAATTTCACGACTATTTATATAAGCAAGCCAGATAGATGACCCTTGCTGAATTAAACACATACTACAGTTTTTTAAATGTTTGTTATGGTATAATGCCTACCATCTCATATACTTTATTTTTTAAATAAAGTATTATTCCATTACAAATGCACACTCAGAAAACCTCATCACATATCATTAAAAACACAGGAGAAGATTAGTTTTTAACAGACACTTAAACTGAGCTGTCACTGGGGCAGAACCGTTTCAAAACAACACCTTTGTGCCTTATTTTCCTCTACTGCTACATTAGCACCTAAAGTGGACATACTGTAATAGTACCTAAATACTTGCAACTTCAAAGGTACAGCTGCTGTGGCATCTTTTGTACCTTTTACCATGTTAAAAATGCACTTGCACACATGTTTGTGTATCTGCATACAGCATGTGTCCGGCCCCACAATATTTCGTTTCTCTGTAGTGAGGTGGAGCAGCAGAAGTGAGTTGATGGCCGGAGCTGATGGGGCGTCTCGCCTGAGCTTGTGCTGAAAAGAGCCACAAATCTCCTCTGAGCTCAGCGTGTCTGACAGCAGGCGATAAAAGAGTGTCTGCGAGTCAACTTCACTGCCAATTCCTCACACACACACTCCCAGGACGCTGTGATATTGACACACACACATGTATTGTCTTCCCACTTTGGCTCAAGCGGTGAGTATGAACGATCTAATTGTCGTTATAGGAGCACAAGACAACACAGTTTGTGTGTGTTTGCAGCTGGACGTGTTGATGTATTTTAAGGGCTCTTGGCTGAGGCACATCACACCCTCTAATCTCCCAGCATGCACCCCTCTAATCCACTTCCTGTGCTTTGATCCCTGATTGGCAGCGTGTGCTGCTGCGTCTGAGAGTTTATTTTCTAGTTTACTGTGTTTCACAGTGAGAGTGTTTCTGATGGGGAAGTAAACAGAACTGTCTTGTGTCTGCTGCCTACAAAGGGAGCTAATATGCCCTCTTGGTGTTTTTTATGAATCTTTAACCCATGAAAGTGTAATTTACTTGAGGAGGGGAAGCACAGTTTAGACCTTAAACTAATCTACTAGTCTACACAGAACCCAAAGTCTAGGCTATAAACCACTTCGGTATAGTTTACTTCATATATGTGTTTAAATATCAAAATATTATATTATGGTACTATGGAATTAAATATGAATTATTTACATAATATATAAAATTAATTAATATATTAAATAATATTAGTTATATTATTATTAATTATATATTTATATTTACAGACCATAGACCATAAAAAAAAAGTGAAAAATGCTCTCTTAGGGAAAGGGATTCTGTCTACTCAGGCCAGTCACTGAGGATTGGAACATTCCGTTGGAGTCACTTCCTCACAGTCAGACGCTCACACCTTCAAAACAAACACGCTTCATCTGCAGCTTTATGACCAAAACCACTGTCAACGGACAACAGAGCAGCGTTATCCTGAGATGATCTGATCCTCAACCAAACGCACATGACTCCTCCACTTAAGAGCAGACTGAATAAGGACATTACACATATTTTCCAAGTACAAATAGATACAAATCCATTTTCTGCATTGTAAAGGATGATGTTGATCATTGTGTACACAGAAGGATATACAGTATCTGTCCTCTAAGGGCTAAAGGGTACAAAGCCGGTGTTTTTGATCAGTGGTTATGAGTGGGAGACGATCACAGAGGAAAGGGTGGGAGAAAACAGACTCCTGTATAAACAACCACTCTTCTCCCAACCAGTGACTTCCACACTTCTACAGTCATCGCAGGATGAACTTAGTCATTTCTAGAAATGTAGCATTGTATTACTTGCTCTGCAGTGAATGGGTGCTGTCAGAATGAGAGTCCAAACAATTGGTAAAAACATCACAGTAATCCACACCTGTCCATACATTAACATAAAGCTGTGTGTTTGTAAGAAACAGAACCAGAATCAAGGGATTACGTCTATAATCTATAATAATGCTTCCTCCATTGAAAAAGTCCATCTACTGCTGTCTCTCACATCAAAATCCAGTTTTGGGTTGTGCATATTACTCTCCTCATTCAGACTTTGCCACTGGAGAAAGGAATATTACTGATAGAAGACTCTTCAGGCAAAGACTAGTGGAAAGAAAACATCTAAAAGACACAGTTAAGTGTTTTCTTATGGAAGCCCATTTCCATCACTCAATAAAAAAACTGAATGGTACTGTGACTTTTAACCTCAAATTCGGACTATTCTTCTTTGAATTGTGAGATATAAACTTGCATCTGTGAGGTGTAAAGTCAGAACTGCATGATATAAACACAATTGTGAGTTATAAAGTCCATGTTTTCAGAATTGCTACTGTACATCTTACAATTCAGACTTTATATCTAGCAATTGTTAGTTTATGTCTTACAATTCTGACTTCAGAGAAATGTAGTTAATTTTTTATTGCAGTGGTGAAAACAGGTTTCCATAGTTTCTTTCACTTTAATTATTTCTGTCAACAGATTTCAATTACATATTACATATAGGTCATGAGTTTTTTCTCCCACACTGAGCCATAAATCTCACTTCAGTAGCATTTCCACACACCCAACTTTACATTTTTATTCCTGCCTTTATTTGTTCAAACATACATTTCTTGATTATATACAACATTTTATTCTGCAAACAATCGTGAATAAATTGTGTCTGTTCCACGCTTTTCTGAACGACGGACTGAAATTAGACATCCAAAACTCCCTCTGTAAAATCTTTTGACTCTAATATATATTAAAATTTTTAAAAAAAAAGTAAATAAACAAGTATTTCGAAACCGACATCAGCCAGTGTTTAGATTTTTGTACTAGATATTTATGCACACATATTGCACATTTGACTCATTTGCATATTGGAACGTTAAAACCACGTTTAAACTAACGTTTAAAAAACAAGACTGCAATTACCAGTATAATCAATAAGCTGGATAAGTAAGGCAATAACTACGGTTAAGTTTTTTTAGCCCTATTCCCCTACAGTATTTAGCCTTTATTTATTAATCATCATTATTTGTCGCCATTAAAAGCAGCTTTTCAAGCAACAGATTTTACTACATTAAAATGACATTCACTATGAGCGTGGGAACCCTGCTGTACATGCAAAATTTCCTTCTGGATATTGATATTCCTCTGTAACACAAACTAACGTACAGACACTCGCCCGGCAGGTTTCTTTGGTCTGTTATTCAAATCATCTGGGCAGTTCTGGAGGAAAACCGCCACTGATTTAAATGTCAAAAGATCATTTGAATGGGTCTGTTTGGGCATTGTTTAATTACCCAGAACCGTTATAGGCAGAGTAAAGCTGTAATATTCTGAAATGTCAAGCACTTTCGCCTCATTTCAGAGCTGAAGCTCTCACCCATCCTTCCAACAATGTGCTTAGTTGGTAATTTAAGTCAAAATAATGGAAGGATTAGAAAAATCATTCTTGTTTCATTTTGGAAAAGACAGTTGATTTTCTTCGGCTACAAAGAGTTTCTCTCAAGCGCCGTCTTATCAGTGACCTTGAGCGTTTTTGCTGTGAAATACGACTCGTGAAGTAAGCAACACCTGGGCTGTGTGAAAACACTGATATTCAACACACACACGGAAGCACGTCAACTCACTTCTGTTGACAAAACAAACACCTGAGAGTTTCATAAGTCAAGCACTTTGTCTACACAATCTACACGCTGCAAAAAATGGTTTAACTTCTCAGTCTTGTCAACATTCTTAAATCAAGCTATATTCATTGGGCATACAAAACAGCATAAGATATTAAGTGCGAAAAGCATCCAAATTAAGTGAGTTTATGCATAAAAAACGACTGTTTTGTTGTTATTATTATTTATTATCTCACTGTAAAATGTTTGTTCTTGTTTTAAGCATATACTTAAATTTATACATTTATATGCATTTCTCAGAAAACTACATCTCAAGATATTAATATAAAAGTGTTTAAATTATATTCTTGTTTTAAGCATTTAGGGAGGAAAGAACACTTGTAGCTTTTATATATATATAATGCATTATAAAAGTAAATAAATGCATTGTAAGTCACATTATAATGCAATATTTGAACTCATTAATAAATTATAATTTTTTTATTTATCTGTTCACTGTTTTAATAGACTTTAATGAGTCATTTCTGAAAATATATGCTATTTTTAATGAATTACACAAAGTTCTCAAACAACAAATAACCCATAACCAATATTTCTAATAGAGGTATAGCTATATGGAAAGAGCATATATACTCTTATGCTAAATTTACACTGTGAAGGTGTCACAGAAGCACTTGTTAATTAGCAGTTATGAGACTTAAGGCTGCACAGAGATAACATAGATGCATTTACACAGCAGTTACAGCTGTATGCTTTGACGCTAACGGCTGGGTCTGAGCAGACATCATTTCGTGTGGCTTTTATGCAGCATTGAATTTCGACACTGGATTTTGAGTTGTGCAAACACCTCTAGATAAGATGGCAGTTTCTGCAGTGTTTACTCACTGACTGATGTGAATCGGCAGCGGCGTCATGTGTCTTATTCTGGTCTGCAGCACTTGATATGGGCAAGGTGACATTCTGTATCTAATCGGACTTCCTGACTCGAGGGCTGAGGGACGGCGGCAGCTGCGCTAATGAAGACTGTGTGACTGGCTGCAGGGTGAGCGGGAACAGGTGCAGGCTGGAGGAAAGAAAGAGAGAAAGGGCCCTCTGTTTGAGAAATCACTCACCCATAATAACAGACACAAGAGCAGGACCCCTGGCAAAGTCAAGTGTTAGAACGGGATATTTAAGGTTTGCCGTTTTATTTAGTCATTCACCCTGAATACTTGATATTGGCCCGGTTTCACAGACAGGGCTTAGACTGAACCACGATTAGGCTACAGGTCTAAAGACATCTCAGGATTTTGTATGAACACACTTTACCGGTGTACATCTTGAGACAAATCACAGGCACTGACATGTTAAGATTCGCCAGCGCAAGTTTCTTTTAGATGAAACTTGCATTTTAGACTAGGATTACTGGAACACGCCACTATATTTTTTGAAAACAGGCTCATTTTCCAACTCCCATAGAGTTAAACAGTTGAGTTTTGATGTTTTTGAATCCATTCAGCCGATCTGCGGGTCTGGTGGTGGAGCACTTTTAGCTGTAGCTTAGCATAGATCATTGAATCTGATTAGACCGTTAGCATCTAGTTTAAAAATGGCTGAAGAGGGCAGATATTTGTCCTATTTAAAACTTGACTCTTCTGTAGTTGAAAATTGAGATATTCCAGGCTGATATAGCTAGGAACTATATTCTCATTCCAGCGTAATAATCAAGGAACTTTGCACAAAATTATTTTCAGTCACTGCATAATATCATTTCCGTCAGTATGTATAGTGTATAGAATAGACAAGTTTAAAATAGAAAAAAAAAGATCTAAACTCTTTGGTCATTTTTAAGCGTGATGCTAACGGTCTAATCAGATTCAAAGATCTATGCTAAGCTAAAGCTAAAAGTGCAACCGCCAGACCCGGAGATCGGCTGAACGGATTCAAAAACGGTAAAATTACATCTTGAAGAGTTAGTTCACTTAAAAATGACATTTCTGTTATTAATTTCTTTTGATTTGGCTTTATGAATCCCAAAAGGACATTCACATGTAACAGCGGACCTCACCATACCATAAATAAACAAATAAATACGATAAAAATAAAAATACTGCATTTCATACAGCAACCCTTTTGTTTCAAGCATCAAAGTACGCACTCCTTCATGTTTATACACTATACAAACTATCAAATTCTACATCAATCATCTATTATGACGTTGATTATAGAATCTAACAACTGTTAGTGCTGTCAAACAATGAACCGTGATTAATCGCATCCAAAAAAAAAGTTGTTGCTCACATAATGTAATTGTGTGTACCTTATATGGGGCCTATGTATTACATATAAAGGCACACATACAACAACATATGAGCCTATTTTGAAAATATTTACATAAATTATATCATATATATAATATATAAACAACATATTTTTCTTAAATATCTACATGCATTTGTTTGTATTTATATACACATGAAACATACACAGTGAACACACACATATATTATGTAAACAAAAATGTTTATTTTGGATGTGGTTAATTGCAATTAATTGTTTGACAGCACTACATTCTGAATGAAATGCCCGATTGTTTAATCTTGTCATTTGATACTCTTCAGTGCTTTGACGAGATCTGTATTATTAAAAGCACTACCTAAATTAAGGTGACTACTTTCTATATTGTTCCTTGTAACAACACGGCCTTAAGCTAAAAGAACTCCCACAGGTGAGAACTTTTTCATGAAGCAGATGGCTGTAAGTGAACAGTTTGTATAGCTTTTATGGTAACACTTTACACTAAGGTTACCTGGTTAACATGCATTATTAATCACAAGTTGTGTTGGTTAACATTAGTTGATACACTGTGAACTAACATGCATAAACATTGAACAACTGCATTTTCATTAACTAACATTAACAAAGATTAATAAATAGCGTAATAAATGCGCTGTTCTTGTTTGTTCATTAACTAATGTTAACAAGTGACACCTTTTTGTAAAGTGTTACGGCTTTTATTACCACTAGGTTGTGAATAATATAATAGTATCACGGAGAAAAGAGTTATTTTATCATTAAACGTACATCTATTAATGTAACATCTAAAAAAAAAAAAAAGCACCAGATTAATTTCATAGGCTTAATTTTCTAAACCATTATAATATCCAATATTCAACATTTTATTCTATTACAGCTCAATTCTTTTGAAGAAATAGCCTATTAATTTAATATTAACATTATTGTTATTCATATGAAATATTTCACTATATTGACTCGAATGTTAGCAGTATTTGGGTGTTTAACTTTCACACAGTTTATTTTTCAGGACTCATAAGCGCATTTTTTTTTATGCTTTTGTGAGTAACGACAGTTTGAGATCCCGCCTCCGTCGTCCTCAGGAACTTCCGTTTTGTTTTTATTTTATTTTGAACAAAGAAAATTAAAAACAAGGCACAAGGCAAACATATGGTAATGTTGACTGATTTTTCTTTTTGTTTAGACATGGTGACGTCACTAATGTAATTACTAGTTTATCATTTATGACCCAGTGTCTCCTCAAACGCCACCAAATGTATATTATTGAGGTTATCAGAGATGATTCTCGGTTCTTTTGGCAAACAGACACTATTAATTATTATTAACTTTGTTCTTCATCTGACTGGCAGGTGACTTCTTACAAGAACAGGAAGAAAACATACCTGATGTGTCTTTGTCAGCTTTTTCGTCAGCCACGAAGTTAATAACAAGCAAATTCTCACAGCAAATATCTAACCAGTGACCCAGCAGGGAATTTCGGCTGGTTAATAGGACAATCATTGTCATCAGCTGACATTCACAAGGATTTGTGACAGTTTGGACCAAGAATAGAGACTGAAGCCAAGTTATAGTTGTTCCAGTTATTTTCTGATACTGTGTTTTGCTTTGCTTGAATAGTATTAATAAAAACAGTTCAGTCCCAATTAAATAGGCATATGCACTGTACATACACTAACATTTGTGTGGCCAAACATTCGGTTTCAGTTTGTATGCTGGCTTAAATAAACAGCTTTAGTAAAAATCTTTCATATGTATAAACAATATGCATTAAACACTCTCAGAAATAAAGGTACAAAAGCTCTCACTGGGGTGGTACCTTTTTAAAAGTACACTTTAAGTACTAGTATGTACCTTCAAGGTACCAAAATGAATCCTTTAGACACAAACATGTCCCTTTTGAAAATGTACCGCCCCGGTGACAGCTTTTGTACCTTTATTTCTGAGAGAACAGCAGGAATATGCATGTACTGTAAAACAGGTTCTCTGTCCCTCTGGCTCTATCATTGGCTTGTATTCAGCTTGTCTCTCGGTCCTACCGCTCGGATAATTAGATCTGCTTTAATTCCACACAACTGCTGGAAGGAGTAAATGATTAGACAGATTAACCAGCAATTAGAAAATCACAATGCTTTTGTAGCAGAAACACTGCTGAATCTCCCGCCAAACCTACACCCCACAGTAATGAGCCTGGGATTTCTGCTATCGAACATTTCATATTGTAGTCACTGATTATGATATGCATAAAAATTAGTGCTGTCAATTGATTAATCACATCCAAAATAAATCTTTTTGTTTGTTCATATTGTAAATAAATACATTTAATATATAAACAACTTAGGCCACCAGTATTTTCAGCATTATTTATATATTATTATATATCATCATATATTTATACATTATTTTTGTCATTAATTGTAATAATGCAGTGTCTGACGACAGCCAGTGCTCCACACAGGGATGTAATGCAATTAATCGCTTGACAACATACTCAAGAAAAATCGAATGAATTAATTTTGTTTATAGTATACTTCATAATCATTTCCAAACTATAGCTTTCATTATGACTTTGATATGTTTAATATATTTTTTATAGTATGCAATTTTATAGTTTTGTGTGCATGTGTGTGTATTTTATTTCAGTGCAAAAGTCCCAGAAGTTAATTCATAAGTACTAGCCATTTTTCTTCAGGTTAACTAAACGTCAAAAATGTTGTTTAACCATGGAAATAATACAAATATTTTCTTACTTTTTTATTTATTAAAATAAAATACTTATTCATTTTTATATATATATATATATATATATATTATTTAGTTTTACGTTTATTTGAGGTAATATTTTTAATTACAAAGTCAACTATGTGGCCTGAAATCCAGTTAAAATCATATTTTTTTGTAATGTGTTTGAAATGCCTGCGGTATAATGGGCAGAACAGATGTGGTTAGTAAACACATGAGATCAGGGCTATAAGAGTGAGCATCCTGGCACACAACTCAGATTACAGAGGTGTACAAGCGTAAAAATAGAGGATCAGGGTGTGTACGCACTGGACAGAGAGTGAGTCAGTTTGCCGTTTTTACACACTCACTCCCGTAATGCCTCGCTGCAAGGCCTTTTAAAAAATCTCAGCCATGCGAAGAGAAGCAGTCGCGTGTAGTCTGCAGAAACACGCGCGTGCATCTGTCAGCATGACTGCATATGCATCTGCTGATCACGTCCCAAATCGACACAGGAACTATTACATGACACTAAAGTACAGCGTGATGTAATGAACCAGTGAACCGTCCTCGTCTATAAAGGTCATGAGGATCCAATAACACGCGCGCGCGCATCCTTCACGGTGGCCCTCGCTCTGATTTAGCATCCGGGTTTTAATTAAGTTAGCGTCGGAGCCGGAGATGCGCGCTCGATGCTTCGTCTTACTGACAGCTCTGACAGTGAAATATTATTCTAGGAAACGGCTTCCACTTATAGTTCAGGAAGACGGGTGAGTGCTCAGAGGAGACCCGAGTGACTGAAAAAACGCTGCGCAACGCAATGCAAATGTGAATAGTTCACCCTGAGATGAACATTTGCTTAATGTTTACTCACCCTCGGGCCATCCGAGATGTAGATGAATTTGTTTCTTCATCAAATTTGGAGAAATGCAGCATTGCATCACTGTCTCAGCAATGGATGCACTGCAGTGAATGAGAGCCGATAAAAACATCCCAATAATCCACACCACTCCAGTCCAGCAATGAATGACTCAAGAAGACAAAAGCTGCATTTTTGTAAGAAAATGATTTATCATTTAGATGTTTTTAACATCAAAATGGCAAAAATATGAGGCCTCTATTCAATAATAGCACTTCCTCCAGTGAAGTCTTGTCTGGAGCAGAAGAAATCTGCACAGCACCGTTTACACACAAAAAAACAGTCCTGATTATTCCTTAATAAATATGTGGGTGGAAACAACATGAGATAGACTTTTTCACCAGAGGAAGCATTATTAGACTCCATGGATTTGCTTCTAACATGCAACATTTCTCAAGATGTTAACTGATGGACTGGATTGGTGTGGATTACTTGCACATCCTCATATTTTATCAGCTGCTAAGAGTCTCATTTTGACAGCATCCATTCACTGTAGAGAAAAAGTGATGGAATGCTATATTTCTCCAAATCTGAAGAAACAAACTCATCTAGATCTTAGGGTGAGCATCCGAAAATGTTCATTTTTGGGTGAACTACTCCTTTAAAATAACCACAAATCACTAAAACACACCACACTAAGTAAAGACAAAGATGCAATGTTCATTTAAATGGAATGTATATTTCAAAAGGTATGAAAGAGGCCTTCGCATCAGCTCAAGGAACGACGGCATCCCATCAACAAAACACCATTTTCACACAAGCAAACTTCAGCTCGAATATTGATCAGATCGACATGCTCAGTCAGGATAGAGGCCACGATTCTTCCCATTCACGTCTTGTTTTCATTGCATCACATATGGCGTCTACGCTGACTGAGGCCAACGACTGCAATGATTGAACCGCAACAGAACACAAGATACATCATGTCAACATGAAGTAGATGCAAATGTCTTGACATTCTTTGGTTTGAATAACAACAAAAAGCAGTTGGTCAAATGTAAATAGTCCTTGTTACACAAACAAAAAAATGAAAATCAAAAGCTTATTCTGAGATTCTGAAAAGCGTCAAGTGTGCTTTAAAAAACATAACCCAAACATTTAGTTATGCAAATGACCTGTTACAAAAAAATATGTACAAATAAATACATAATGGAATGCAGATTTCGTGGCCACGTTCAGCACTGTGCATCTCCAGCGAGAGAGTATTTGTCAGGATTACAGGCTTTCAGGAGAGTCTGCAGTTTTTCGGTCTCTTTATAATCCCTGCAAACATGCAGGCTGCGATCTGGACTGGAACAGATTGGCCTTTCAGGTCTCCTGGAAGATATCGATTGCGTGTCTGGAGCCGCACAAAATTGACAAATGCAGCTGCCCTGAAATGGAAAGTGATGGTGGCATTTCTGTCCGAGCCAGACGAGCGATTTCACATTTACAACCCATGAACATGTGAGGGAGGCCGGGGCTAGTTGTCACACCTTGTACTCCAGTATTTTTTCAGTCAGTCAATGATAACAGACTTTAAAGTCATTGCTACAAAAATCATGAACATGTACGCCATTCGTGTTTAGAAAATACAGTTCGTTGAATGTATAAACTGGGGCATGTTGTCACAATGGGATTTTTTTTTTTTTTACACTGATCTGGGAGTAATGAAAAATACTTTAAGTAAAAAAAAAAATTCCCCCCAAAACATGTAATTATATAAAACAATTCAAGCAAAAGTTAAAAAACAAGCAAATGTGACAACTTGCCCCAACTGAACATTTCCGAATAATTATCTTGCCCTGAAGACTGTTTCAGATCTACTTTTATTAGAAGTTCATTTAAAATAATTGGGGCATTTTTTCCTCAGTCATCTCAATGGGAAAAGTGCCCCAATTTACCTAATCAACCCTATATTGGACGTTTACCTTATACATAAATGTGACCCTGCTCCACAAAACCAGTCATTAAGTGTCATTTTTTGACCATCTGAGAGCTGCACAAATAAGCGTCCCGTTGGTTGATTAGAATAGGATAACACTTGGCTGAGATGCAATTATTTGAAAGTCTTGAATATGATAAATCAAAACATAAAAGCAATACATATGCTAATCAAAAAATAAGTTATTTCTAAAATATCTTAATGGAACATGATCTTTACGAAATATCCAAACGATTTCTAAAAGAAAAACGGACCAGTTCCCCCCATACAGTGTAGCTATTGCTACAAATGTACCCGTGTAACTCATGCCTGGTGATGTGCATGCTCCGGG
>JAUCMU010000080.1:207155-224281 GCA_032275025.1 Enteromius treurensis
TTCAAACATAATTTACTGTGGTTTTACTTATGCATATATCATTTTATTATACAAAATTACATTATTTTAGCTGTTTGGTTAACTCTTTATGTGGCTTTTTAATTTTTTTAAGTTCACTTTTATACATAAATAATCCCCTGATTTGTGGTTTTATATAGTTATCCGCAAAACATCAAATTAAAGAAGTGTTTAGTTTTTATCCGATTAATCGGAAAAATAATCGCCCAACTAATCAATTATCAAAATAATCGTTAGTTGCAGCCCTAATATATATATATAATGTAAATTGTAATTTATTTCTGTGATCAAGGCTAAATTTTCAGCATCAATACTCCCGTCCTCAGAAATAATTCTAGCTGATTTGTAGTTCATTAAACATTTGTATTATTTTTTTTTATCAATAGCTAAATAATTTTTTTCAGGATTCTTTGATCAATAGAAAGATCCAAAAGTCCACATTTATCTGATATAAATAGCTTAAAATTTAAAGAAATAATACTTATTTAGCAAGGATGCTTAAAATTGATCAAAAGTGATGAAAAAGACATTTATAATGTTACAAAAGATTTCCATTTCAGATAAATGCTGTTCTTTGAAATCTCAGGAAAATATTACAATAATTAAATGCTTCTTGAGCACAAATGTAACATATTAGAATGATTTCTGAAGGATCACGTGACACTGATTAATGAATGCTAAAAATGTCCACATTTTAACATTCTAAAATACATAGAGCAATATTACTGTTTTACTGTATATTTGAGCAAATAAATGAAAGACCTCACAAAAAAAAAAAAAAAAAAAAGTACCAACCCTAGAAAAAGCAGGTTTGCCTCAATAATGTCCGTATTTTTACCTGCATGCAGTTGGTGAACATAACACAGACAGACATGAGCTTGGAGAAGATCCGGAGCAGCTCAGGGTTGGTGAGCATACAGTCCTTCAGACAGTTGTCCAGGAAGCTGGTGTGATGACACAGCACATCATCAATGTTGGAGGCCTAAAAAAAAATGATCAGCCGGACCATCACGACTATTACATAACAGCCTGATTGTCATTATTTGAGAGAACCATGATCACTGTGCTCTTTAATTCCAAACTAATAATGGATACTGGCATACAAATAAGGAACTTTAATGGAATTATATAAGCACTTCAGAAATGATACATATACACTACTGTCAAAAGTTTTAGAACAGTAAGATTTCTAATGGTTTTTAAAGATGTTTCTTCTGCTCATCAAGGCTGCATTTATTAGATTAAAAATCCAGAAAAAACTTTAACAATTTAAAATAACTGTTTTCTGTGTGAATATATTTTAAAATGTAATTAATTCCTGTGATACAAAGCATCATTACTCCAGTCTTCAGTGTCACATGATCCTTTCAGAAATCATTCTAATATGTTGATGTTTTATTATCAGTGTTGGAAACAGTTGAGCTGCTTAAATTTTTTTTTAGGATTCTTCGATAATTAAAATATTTAAAAGAGAAGCATTTATTTAAAATGGATCATGTTCAGCACTACTGTTACAGTAGTTTACCGTTACTCTACGGTTCAAACGTTTGGGATCAGTACATTTTTATTACAAAACAGTTATTCTAAATTGAAATAATATTTCACAATTGGGATTTTTAATCTAACAAATGCAGCCTTGATGAACAGAATAAACATTTAAAAACCATTAAATATCTTAATGACTCCAAATTCTTTGAACAGTAGTGTGTATATACGATATAAACGGGTTACTTATTTAACTCCTATTGAACTCCTTTTTTCCTGAAATAAAACCAATGGCATCTTAATGATAAAGAGAGGTCTAATTCATTAGGAGTGGCTGAGCTGCAACTGAAACTCAAGGTTGCCACCTAGTGGAGCCACTGAATGATCACAAATACTCGCCAACTGTAACAAACCATCTAATACTAATAACATGAACAGAAGGAGACAGACTAAGGCTTGCACGTTTTACCAATTTATTTTTCATGAATATACATCCACGTACAGTTATTGAGTACATTAGTATTTCGTAGCATGGCATTTTGCTTTGACAACAGCTGCTAAGGGGAACCAGAAAGACCCCTGCTGCTTCAACCGCTCACCAGACACAACTAACTAACCAGTGACCCGGACGGAGCCGGGCCACGAGACATGGGATACTGCGGCGGTGGGGCTTTCCGGGTGAAAATATTGCTTCAGACCTGCTGGGCTGCGCTACGTGAGAGGAGACAAAGACGACCTTCCTCTGAACACACACACATACACACCCCTTCACAGTGATAGGCCTGCCAAACAGAGGTGGCGTTTTACCACAATCATCACTCAGGGCCAAGCTCAGAGAGCAGCCAATCAGAGACTAGCTAAACTGACTCCTCCAATCAGGCGCTCTCGTTCGAAATCTAATCCGCCAATGAGGGCGCTTGCATCATTGTAAGTGCAATCGGCAGAGAACCCACCTGAAGAACGGCAAGCCAGTCGAAAGTTGAGCGTTGGTCGAATTGACGGGGGAAAAATTAAAATAAAACGCTACGGATACATGACGAAAATACAAAGTGCTCATAGAAAAGTAAGGAGTCATGCAGCAGAGCGCCGACTGAACGGATGTGGAATGTGCATCAGTCTCAACCGAGCCTCCAGACCCAAAACAGCCAACGATTTGGTGGAATGTTAACCGTAAACCGACCGTCTTTCCACAGCTGTTGTCTAAGAGCAATACAAAAGACTTCACGAGAACCCAACTAGTTTAGCGGTGAAGAAACGAGTGTCATGCTTCGAGGGATTTTCTGCATTCTAATCATTTACACAGAGGAAAAGGAAAACGAAAGAAACTGATCCTAGTAAAATACTATGCGTCATGAGCTGCGGCTTTCCATAGAGGAGTTGTGTGTGTGGTGGCTTGTTTTTTTTATATAGTCTTTTTTTTCCGTAACAAAAATCTCGAAACCCTTTTATTTAATTTTTCAATTATTTCTACCAAGAAAAATACAAAACATTGTAAGGCGGTAAGTAACTATGTTTGTTTGAAGCCGTTACAGTGTAGGGGATCCTGAAGGAGATCATCATCACTGCTGCTTGCACTCCTCTGGAGGGTTGGCGTCCTTCTGTCAAACAAAACGAAGTGAGGAAGAGTGAGGCGTTTTGTGCACTATACACATTTGCATTGTGAAAACAGGTCAGGCTTTGGGTCCACTAAGCGTTTCAGTCAAACAAATCACACGGCAACAGATTAAGGGTTCGTAGTGCCATAGCATTTTACCCTTTTGTTTGATAATCATTACACACACAAAAAGGTCTACACAACCTTTGACCAGGACGTTTCAATATTAAAAGGAATAATCAGTCCCAGCACAAAACTAGATCTCTAAATAACTTCTAAAGGAGATTAAACATTTATTAAATTAAATGTCAAAAAATAAATAAATAAATAAATAAATAAATAAATGTAGAAAAAGTTATATCAAAAAAAATTTTGAAGTCAAATAAAAATGGATTTCATAAGGCCCTACATTTTAATTTGTTGAACTAACAGCTGTTAAATCATATCAATTTCATGATTAGACTTTAATTACTACAAGAAAAGTAATTACAAATTGGTTTAATCATTACAACAGAACCCCTAAAAGAGATTTAAAATCGGAAAATCATCAAAAAAAAAAAAAAAAAAAAAAAAAAAAAAAAAAAAAAGTATTTAACTGAAAGGTCTATATAATAATAATTTGTATAATATAATTTGTTTAACAAATACTTGTTAAATTGTATTACACTTAAGTACTTGATACTAATCGATAAAACATAATAAAATAAAATTGAAAAATGAAATAATACAAAAAAGAAATAAAGAGAAACAATGAGATATTCTTATAAAATTACTGAATATTTTCAACAATCTGAGAAACAAATGGATTTCAAAAGGCCTTGATTAAAGGCCTTCTTGATCAATCCCAT
Organism: Enteromius treurensis; assembly: GCA_032275025.1. Classification (NCBI taxonomy): domain Eukaryota; kingdom Metazoa; phylum Chordata; class Actinopteri; order Cypriniformes; family Cyprinidae; genus Enteromius; species Enteromius treurensis. The sequence continues at coordinate 211,101 of JAUCMU010000080.1, forward strand.
TATTTTTTTATTGCTAAAATCAAATTTCTCTATTATAAAAAAAACAAATAAATAAAGTAATATGCTTGCGTTGTTTAAGTTTTATAGTAACTAATAGCACATGATAAAAAAAATTTGACCGCTGAAAAGTAATCCAGAAAAATGAATTTATAGATGAATTTGGGGGGAAACAAACAAAAAAATGAAATGAAACCGATTCATTAGGCCCTAGGGATGGCACAGCAATGACTGACACTGGTTTCCACCAATGACATGACAGAACGAGCGTAGCGGGTCTTTTCCACCTTCAGTGTGAAAAGACTCCAGCGGGGAACAAGTCAAACCGGGGTTTCATTCTGAGAGCAAACCAGATGCTTCAACATACAGAAACAATACAGATGCTAATGGCAACTCACGATGGTTAAAGAGAGGAAACAAGCACTAGTGTTAGTGGTCAGTGAGGGGAGGAATGATGGGAAGGGATTCAAACGCAACAGGAGGGTCACATTAATTCATGAGCGTTACCTACCAGGGCAGGGTTACTACAGACATCACTTATACCTAGTGAGGAGAAATTTAGAGAGGAACTCAAATTCAGAGAGGTGCCAAAGTGCTTGAAATGTTAACATGTTAATCATGTCTTCGCTTACAGAAGTCAATATTTTCCTACTCTAATTCTGTTTGATTAGTTGAGTGCATGCTTTCCAGTAAAGATGAGACTGGCATGAAGACGGATGACCGAGAACAACGCCAAGAAGATAAACCTGCAGTGATGCTCCAATCTCATCCAGAACAGAGAACTATTGTGTGTAATATTCTCAAAACAGGAAGGTAAAGCTGCTCAAACTGAAATAAAACTGAAACCACAATGTGTGAAGAAATTAAAAAAGGTACTTTTTTCAGAGTGAAGGGTTCGAAAAAGAAATTAAGACATAAATATTAGCATTATTCTTTCTTTAATATTACATTTACAGTAATACTGTGTTCACTACATCTTTATATACGTGTTATTGAATAATAAAGTTTTCCTATTGTAATTTAACTGTAAGATTAAAATGTATATATGTTAATACAAACACTAAATATTAAATGCTTAAATTTTAAAGAAATTATATTTGTTTTAGAATTGCTTTTATAAGTCATAAAAATTATGAAAATAAAATTTCCCATTTTAGTTTTACAGTGAAAAACTACAACAGCAATACATTTTATTTATTCATATTTGTTCGTTTACTATTGTAATCTCCCTGTAAAATTCAGCAAATTGAGCTTTTAAGAAATATTTCAAGGTTAACTGTGAAATATTTCCAGTAATATTTTGTTTACTCATTTCATATTACTAATCAGTCATATTTCAGTTTGATTTGCGTCCCTAGACATAAACGAGGTCAGTAATAATGGAAAAAAATGATCCAATAACATTCCCACCCTGAACTTTGACCCCCTGGAGAAAGCACTCAATTATGCTCCGATTCAGAGAAAAATGGCCTAATGAGGGTGAAAACTGACCATTAAATTGACCTCTGTAGTTCATTGTATATTCAATGCTGTTGCTTTAGATGTGCTACTAAGAATTTCAGAGCAGAGAAACCAAAACACACACAGAACTGCAGTGTGGGACTTATAAATCGGGTTAAATGTCAGACGTTTATAGAGATGCTGCAAACACTGCAGACGTTTATCTACTCGGCAAAAAACATCTGTTCAGATTTCTCTCGAATGGACCAAAGATGACAGTAAATAAAGCAGAAATTAATAAATCGTGAACTTTTTTTTTTTGGCAGGAGAGTCAGCGTTTGAGAGCGGGAGAGGCAGAGATGCATGAGTGGAGGTGACAGTATGTGTTCTGTATGTTGAGATCTCAGTATCAGTCTGCCTTGAGGGTCATCGATGGGCGTCTGGACTCTTACCTTGGGCTCGTAGTCTGGATCGTTCTCCTCGTCAGCCTCCTCTTCCCCCTCCTGCAAAGTTACAAACAGATCAAGTTCAGTAACATCTAGAGGAATAACGCTGATTAAAGCAGACAAACAGAAGGCAGCTAACCTCGTCGTCGGCTTCCTCTCCCTCCTCGTCATACTAAACAAGCACAACAAACACAGCGGTCAGACGTTTGGAAATAAAGCATCGTTTGACTTCATGACAGAGGATGGCTGGGATTCACTCACGTCATCGTCATCATCTTCGATGGCCTCGCCGGTGAAGTATAGCACTGCCCTGGGCACGATCCGCTCGCGGATGAAGTGACCGATCTCAAAGTCTGCAGCTAACACGGCCTCCGAGTCCTCGTCCTGAACACAAACCATCAATCACACATCCTCTTATAACACTATCAGATTGGTGAATGTTATTTTGGCTGGTCAAACCAGTCACACTTAAACGCAGTCATCTTTTGATCATTTTAGTAATGCCTGCGAATGCATTATAGTTTAGCGTGATTATCACATCACAAAGACTTGAGTCGCAATCCACGCGATTATAACATGGATATAATAAATGCAACATGAGCCAAACTTCTTGGCAATCTTGGAATGAGAAGCATTCATAAATGTCGTCAACAAAAGGAAAGCAGTTCAAAAGTTGCCTTGCGATTCAGAGCCAAAATAAGAGCTCTATGGTCTAATGTTTTGAAACACAACTTGTATGGTTATATAAAAATACAAATAATAAAATAGCTGTATCACATGAATTAAAATGAATCAGAAACACTTCAGTTCAACAGTTCTAGTACTATGTGTTTGATAAATTTATGTGATAAATAAAACCGAAATTCAGACCATTGACTATTTTTTTCTGCCCTTCCCCCCCCTCTTCCTTTTAATTAATTAATATTAGCATGGCCAGTAAATTCTCTGAAGCAAATTGCCTTTTGAACATGTGGCAAAATGTTTTTGGCCCTGGTCACACATACCAAAATGTAAAAATGTATTATGTCAGCAGCACAGCTATCTTCATGGAGAAAACAGAGCAACCAAAATCAAACAATTACCAAGAAGCTTTTAAGGGCAAGATCTAAAAAGGGGATACTTTAAAGTACATGAGCTAAACATCTAAACAAAATTGTCCGTTTACATCAAAAAGAGTGCAGTCACCAACATTTAGAAAACGTGCCAAAATGTGCATGGCTAGTAATAAAAGCAGTTACTCACCAGTTCACCGCTTTCTGGAACTGTAAAGAAAAGAGAGCTGATTATAAACCAGTCAACAAACTGACAAGGATGACCAGCGATGAGTTAGTTTGTACCTTCAGGTGGAGAGAAGAAATTGAAGAAGGAATCATTGGGGACCGTCTTGGTGACCGTCCTCACTGTGCCACGTCCCTTATGTTTCTGTTTCTTCTTAATGGTTTTCAATGTGACGTTCTTGCCCTTAACCCAGTCGATCGTGCACCTGAAGACAGAGCCAGTCTCTAATGTAACGAATGTCGTCAAAGCTAACAGAGAAAGTCAGGTCGAGCCTTACCCTGTGCAGCCCATGATCTCTGGCCCATCGAAAGAGAAGGGATCTGACTCGTCCGGCTCGGACCGCATTTTGTAGGTCTTTGTCAGGACTGTGTTTGTGAAGAAATCGTTGGTTTCAAAGTGGAACTCTAAAGTAAAACTCTGAAAAGAGACCAAAGTGAGTAAACTGTGAGATTAAGCCATCAGACAGGAGACGGAGAGACTGTCACACTCACCATTGGCTGGCCTGCATCGGAGAATTTTACTTTAATGTCTTGTAAGTGCTTAAGGATTGGTTCATCATGTTCCTGGACAGGAAAAACAAAAGAAAACACTTCTAAACACTCAAAATTAATTTCACAAATTAAAGCACATGTCTAATAAAATAAAAGCCACCTAAATCCTATTTTTGCTTTTTAAATATAAAAGCTTCTTTTTTAAATATTATAAACCTAATATATAAATTATATTTATTAAGATTATGTTATAATTAAGTTAAACCATTTGAGATATTTGACCATTTGTATTAAAGTTCAGACAACTGCTCTACAGGAAATAGTATTTAACAAAAATGTAAGTGACATTAACCAGCCCATGCACTATATCCTGAGTGAAACCGAAACGATTGCGTCATTAAAGATGCATATAGCCCCACTATTCCTTTATCTTTAGATAAAAACAACAAAAGGTGCACTTTTGTGCCACAAGATGGCAGCAAGGACCGTTTTCCAAGGAGAAATCTTCCACTGTAAATGCCCATGATGCATGACCTGCTTTTAAACACTACTACACTCACGATGTGCCCATTTTCTCCCTACCTGCAACATTTCGCTGAGAAGGTCAACATTCTTAAAAACTGTGAGCCAGAATTCTGGGATTCCCTTAGGGTCTTCCTTCTCTTCGTCTTTCTTCTCTTCCTCCACTTTGGCCTTTTCCTTCATTTCCTCCTGATGAAGACAAACACCCATATATAGAGTCAAGCTATGACTGAACACAGCAGTACATCACGCAGCATTGGTATTTGAAGAGCATGCAGGTATGGATCACCTGTACCTGCTTACTTACTGTCAGCTCTTCCTCTTCATCTTGTTTCCACTCACACTCCTCATCTGTGGGTTCGTATGCTGCTCTCACAATATCACTCCGCTAAAGAAATTTTTTTTTAAACATTAATTAGAGGCATTTCCAGAAGTTAAAACTATATAATGACTTAAAAATATAAAATTACATGGTGTACACTATATTTATCATATACACATGATAAATGTATTTAAGAAAAAGTTAATTTACTAAATAAACATTATATAAATGATATGAATTTATACATGTAAATATTTTCAAAATATACTATGTGTATCTATACATACACAAATGTAAAATAGTAAAAAAACAAAAAAAAACACAACTACTATAACAGTGCCTCAATTATATCAAAATAATTAAAACAACACTCTAGTATCTTTTCTTGGCTAGAATAAATTACCACATGAACTAGACTTTATGCTGACACAAAAAACACTTGCACTGTAACGCTTAGTCAGTAAACTTGTCTTAAAACTTGTTTTATTCTGAAGGAGCCCAACTTTTAATTGAGCCTCTCAGACATCACTATTCCACTGGGAGAGCAAGCGAGAGCTACAAGAGAAGATAAACAGCTACTGCTCAGGTTTTATTTTCTGTAAGACATCTCTCTGGCTGCTGTTTGTCTCTTCTGTCCTTGTGACCACTTGGTGTTTGCTGCAGTTGGAAATGCTGAAGCAGCAGGTCAATATAACTGCTTTAACGTACTGTAACATCTTCAACCACACCTCTCTCCCAAGAACAAAGCCACAGTTTTTCATTTTTGCGGAAAGACGGGGCAGCAAAAATGCATCGTCTGCTAAATCTTACCTTGTCGAAGAGAGGCTGATACAAAGCGGCGTATTTTCGCTCCAGCTCATGCACTTCTTCGTAGAACTTTGCTTCGATGTGAGCGCACTTCACCTGGAGGTTCTTAAGGGCATTAACGCGTCTCTTCACCACCTTCGGTAAGCTGCGCAGAAAAAACAACAACAACGTCACACGGTGTAAATGACACACCACTGATGATTCATGAATGACTCAGGATCATCGTTTTGTATGGAGCGAGTAAAAAGAGATGCTTGACATTCGGTTGGCAGAAAGGAAACGGGGAACAGGATTGGGCCAAAATTAGAAACATTTAATTCAGACTGTGTTGGCAAATTAGACGCAGCCAATGGGAAACAAGGGAGCTATTTGAAGTTGTGCTCTGCGTGGGCACGTACCTCTCCATGTAGCCTGAGGGAGATCCCACGAGCCCATCCAACCTCTCCTGCAGCGCTGCAAGAATCTGAGGGTTCTGCATCATCTGCATCGTCAGCTGCCGTGCTAAAATCAGAGCGAACACAATCATCGACTGACGCTCACAGCAGGAAAACATTACACAGCACACAGAAGAACCAAAGACTCATGAAGGGCGGAGACTGATATTTATATTATCCAATCAATAACGTAACCATGTCAGTAAAGCACTTTAAGTCGAAATTTAATCATGTTTACATATTGCTGACAATTTGTTAGAACTGGGTGGTATATTGAGCTTGTGTAATATATATATATATATATATATATATATATATATATATATGTACACATACACGTGTAATTTTTTTTTAGTGATATGGTATGATATTGATACGGAGTTTGATAAGAGCAATAAAAAATATTTAGGGAGGACACAGACTGAACTGCTGCAGAGAAAGTACCAAATTTTTTCCCCAAACGTGATAAGCTTTATATGAAAGGCTTTAAAAACTCGTAGGATACAGTAGCTTATGGTTTACCTTATACTGCAAAAAAATAAATAAATAAAGAGCATCACCTAGCCCTACAACCCAAAATTAAAAGAAAGAGTGACACTTTAAAGTGCCATTGTTACACACGTTACATGTACTATTATAATAATAAATTATGCATGATTACATGCAGGTAACCCTAAGATACACCTTAACCATAGAGTAATTACAAGTAGTTAATTATTATTACTAATAAATAAATACACCTTAAGTGTATTCGAAAAATATATATCCAATGTAACAAAATAAAACTAATTTTTTATTAAATATTAAATGCAAAAAAAAAAAAAAAAAAAACATTCCACAACTCTGATAAATCTCTACAATCTAGGGCACCTTCTTCACCAAGGGTCACAAAAAAAAAAAATGCTCTTTTCATCCCAAAAATAAACTGTACCAAACAGAAGCCAGGTCAGCAGGACTGAAGTTCTCTTTTAAAAGAGCGAGCACGCATTTAAGGCCTGTATTATTTATTATGAAGTCCTCTAACACTCATGGTTCTGCCCAACATTTCAGTCCAATTTCTAAACACCGCTAAAATCACTGAGGTTACCGACTGATATCCGGTTACCCAACACGAAAACTGCCAGCTCAAACATGTGCGTGGCCTTTTCCTAATGACTCTCAGCAATAAAAATCCATGACAGACGGCATTTACTTTTCCTCTATAGCAGATTAGCAAAGAAAGCAGAGCAAAGAGACTCTATACCAGGAGTGCCCAACCCTGCTCCTGGAGATCGACTGTCCTGCAAAGTTTAGTTCCAACTCTAATCAAACACACCTGCCTTTAATTTGAAAGCAATCCTAAAAAAAAAACTTATTAAGTTGCTTCAGGTGTGTTTGATTAGAGTTGGAGCTAAACTTTGCAGGACAGTCGATCTCCAGGAGCAGGGTTGGGCTCCCCTGCTCTATACGTTTATATATATAAAAAAAATAAATAAATAAATAGTCCTATTAAATCTGATTCATATTAGCAAATCGATTTTCTACAGAAACTTCCTGAAAGACATGTGTATTCGAGATGTACTAAGCATTTGACGAATTAGGTGGTCAAATGCTGCAATTTTGTCATCGTTTTCAATTATGCTGTATAGTTTCAAGTATCAGGAGTCACTGCAACTAATGACACAAACCTGGCCCCTGTTCCATAAAACAAGTTTACAAAATAAGCCAGGCTTATTTCAGTTAGTCTGACTTATTTTCTATCAAATCTACTGACAATAAGCCTGACTAACCAAAATAAGCCTGGCTTGTACTCTAATCTTGTTTTATGGAACAGCCCCCTGGTCTGTTGTGATGATTTGCAATGCAAATAGCAAAAGCTGACTGATCCTCGTCCAATAATCGGTAGTTTACACATGAGGTCATTGTTAACAATTATTCAGAACAAACAGCTGCTTTGCTGAACTATCCCATATCACAATAATCAACAGCATAGTTTTAATTTACTCCATGATATGCAACACACCACCAATAAAGGGTACTTTGTTTAATAGTTTTCCAAATGTTTCCATTTTCTCATATTACGGTTGAGTCATTACTGTCAATTTTGTAATAAAAGTTCAGCCCTATTTTACATGAAGTGGAAGGATTTTATTCATGTTAGGTCAAACTGCTTGTTATCAGCAGATTTAATTTTCCGATTTTAGTATCAGCAAAACCAACAACTGGTCAACTTCTTGCTCACACAGGAATTAAGAAAAAAATGTAAACAGTCCAAAGGTCATACCTTTGCTGTTGTCCTCCCCAGTTTCCTCTTCCTCTACCTCTTCAACATCCTCCATATCTGCCGGGTCCAATTCAGTCTGGTCTTTACTGTGGAAACACACACAATCAGAGATTAAACATTTACCCAACTAGCTTTGCAGTCTTGCATTTCAGTTCTATCAATGTTAATGTGACTAAGGGAAGTCATATCATGAGCAATCAGCATTTCCTACTTGAAGATAAGAGCAACATTTTCTCTTACAGTGTGCTCATCATCATGCATTTAAACTTATATTCAGCATTAAGAAGTTAAGCAGGTCTGAAGCACTGAGAACATCCAATTGTTATATCTTGGCTGAAATAAAAACGCAGGTGCGTGTGAAATAGCAGCACATCTACAGCACACAGGAAGTTCCTGCGGTGAGCAACAGGTGTATTGTTCGTGTCACAGAAGTGACGAGCGAGTGAACCCCTGCTTGTAGAGTTGCAAACATGTGTTTGGCATAGCATAAATGCTTATAGAGCCCTAGGATTATAATGTGGAAAGCGCATAATCAAGAACAAAAATAAAACAGAATTTATAGTTTAATGCAGAATGTCACAGAATTTGTTTTCAAGTAGTTGACTACACTTTCACTAAATCGCCATAAGGACTTGGGATCCTGGAGATTTATACATGATCTGAAAGCTGAATAAATTAGCTTTATGTTGATGTATGATTTGTTAGGATAGGACAAATATTTTGGACTATTGCCAAGTCACTGGGCTGAATCAAGACGGGTCTTGCGGTTCAGGGTCACATATAAATAAGCATTATAAATCTAGAATTAGCTTTAAAAGTAATACAAATAAAAGTTTGGTTTAACTGAAGACACTTCAGCAGAAATACATTATTACAACCATATTTAAGGAATTATTAAGGAGTATATCTTCCATTTTTTAAATGATAAAAATCACCTTCAAAGTGCTTAATTGTCATGAACTAAAAAAAGAAAATATAAAAGAATATTTCATGCTTTCATTTTTATGAACCAGAAAAATGTAAATACACACACAAAAAATATGGCTATTGTTAGAATAAATTAAACCGGTTTTTATGCTACCAAAGAATTATACATGATAAAACACAGAATTTGGTAACAATAAAACATAAGGTGGAGGGGGGAAAAAACATTTCATAGAGCCCTAAGCTTGGGAGTTTACAGCTTGAAAGCATGCAGATGAAGTGATGCTGGCCTTAAACAGTTTCTAACAGGGAGGAAAAAGGTTAGGATTGGATGAGGTGTTAAGAGGAGTTCCCTGGTCATATGAGGGCTAATCAATGCCTCATTTCCCGCACAAACAACAGGCATAAAGGGATTTAAGCTGGGAATGTGAAGGGCCGCCAATACAATAAGCTGTCAAAATGGGAAATGAGATGACAGAGTGAGAAATTAAAGCTCTTTAATAGGCAAACAAGCACTTACTTGTCAAGATCTGCCATGTTGTTTCACTGTTTTGTTTCCTAGAGGGGAAAAAACAGAAAGGAAAATGTTAATGCGTGTCCATTATGTTCAACAGCCACGAGCTAAATTCGGTCGCTGATGGCCTTGTGGGTCAGGTGACTGTTTTAGGATGACTCAGGCAGCCAATATGTACAAGTTTAACTATTTAGATGCATGACAGAAGCATCCAGATGTGTCAAAATGTCCAGTGGTGGTGCAAATGTATTGAAACGCAAGCACGCTGCCATCCTCGTGATAGAAAACTTTAGTGGTAGAGATTCAACCCCTGGGGGTTTATGGGATAGATTAGCTCTAAACATCAAAAGGTGTGAACTATCTTCAGCTCTGAATCTGACTGGATCCATTTGTCAGGGCCCGACCTGCATACGAGCCAACTCCAACGCACATTCAGATCAAACACGGGCTCAGACGCCCACATTCAGACATCCAGCGGCAAGAGCGAGCAACTTCATTCAATCGCAAGCTGATTTCTACAGACAGAATGTTCTCAGCCCACTCTCCTCTTCGCTTGTAGAAGATCAATAACATGAAGACCTGACACCGCCCTGGCAGCATCCATTCTTGACAGATTTGAAGGTTAATCTCTTGCTCTTTCTGTCTGCGTCAAGATCAGACCGCTGAAACCTGTCAATACAGACACACGTTTCTCAAACCATAGCAGCAACAGATCTCCTTTTTCACAAACAAGACGTCACGATAGCGGGACAAAGTTCCTGGCACATTTCCTCCAGACTCTGATAACCATTCTTCTGCACTGAAAGCTCAAGGCAAGCCTTTAAACCTTAGAGCCGATCCGGGAGCAAAGGTTCACGGCAATTGTTAAAAATCTCTTTAGGCTTCACCAAACCTTATGACCAACACATTTCCAAAACTTGACCATGATTCACTCCAGTCAGTCGTGACTTTATTTGTGCACGACTAAAAATTAATAAAATATAAATAAATATGTGTATATGCGTGTCACAAACTTAAAAGCAAGGCAAATAAAATGCATTCAACCAAACAAAAGGGCAACACAAAATTATAAAATGACCGTTTCAGATATTTTTCAATCTCAATTTCAGCTCCAAGGAAAATAACGCAATATCTTTGATAAAACAAGCTTCAGGATTTTGTCACATACATAGGAGATACATAAACAGCAGTAACATTAGGTCCGCTCCGTGGATCGTAAATGTAGAGTCCACAAAACACATTTACTAAACGATTGTAAAATTGAGAAAAATCATCAGCAACAAAACAATATCTTTCCAACACAAATGACTAGAAAGAACCCCCAATTAATTGTAAATATATTTACAATTAAGAGTCAAAGACTTTATTATTATGGTTTAAATATATTTTAAATTCGTTTACACATTTAATTTTATATACATATTGTTTATTACGTTGTAAATATTTTATACATAAACATACACACAAACATTGATCACCCCACCTTAAAAATAAAATAGGCCACTCAGAAATAAATATGGTAATACTGACTGACTTCAATTACACAGCATTATTTTATTCATAAGCGCCTCTGGGAACCCACCAACCACATTTCACACAGATGTGACGAATTAAACATCAAACTAACCAACTCTGTCCAGGCATTCCTGAAACTACTACCGAAAACAGCTGTTTAACTCTTAAACTGGGTTAATGATCTTGGATTGGTTCCATGGGTCAGTGCAGTGGTCAATTCCCACCAGGCCACATCACCACGTGTTTCCTCCACAGATTCACCGGCTAAAGCTGCTAGCAGCACAGCATCCTTATAACAAACCCACCTCAACTAGAGAAGATTGATTACATTAACGTACCAAAGCGCTTAGTTAGCCCGAACTTACGTTAACGTACTAGAAAAACGTCAGAATTTAAACTAGCATGTGTAACGTCACAGCAATAATTCTAATCACGCTCGAACATGTGCTATATTCACATCTCCAGATCAAATTCTCACTGAAAATAGATTAATTAGTTAAATAACCGGATATTTCCATTTTTCCGACAACGTGATCAGACATTCCCCTCCCAAAAAAAAAAAACGAAAAAAAAAAAAACTTACCCGCCAGATCAGACCAACTAACGTTAACGTTATAAACCTCATCCTCCCAATGTCAGAAAATACGCTCACGACAATATGTACAACTGTAGAAGCCAATCAAACAAAGCTTAAAACAGTAAAACCCCCGTTTGGTTTGTCAGTTTAACGGCTAAAGCTGTATTTATTCGATATTTAAAAGACGAACAGCCATTTTCATCTCCATCATGGAGGAGTCTGTCTCAATGGCTGCTGACTGACGGACTGAGCGCTTAGCGCGCGAGCTAGCGTAAACATCTCGATTCGCGTTAAATTTCGACTCAAGTACTGATTTACCTTCTATAATGATCAAAAAGAGGCTTCTAAACAGTCCTTGTGCGGTATGTGTTCTTACCGAGATCCCGATGTGCAGAGGTCTGTCTGAGGCGGTGCTGCTGCGCAGTGAACAGCGCGAGACTCCCGCTCTGATGGCGCTAAAAGGGAAAAGGATCCCGCCGCGTGCGCTCATATACATCTGGCGTCACCACGTAACACAAGTCGCCGCGCTTTTACTAATCCTACTACGGCGAACGCGGGGTTCATGAATATTAATGACGTACCGCGACGTTCGACCTGTAGCCCTGTTCTCATTGGACGTTGGAGCGCAAGTATCTTGCACGTTATCTAATTAATATTTATGAGCGGAGCCTTGGTCATAGTAGGATTTGGAAATATGCCACTAGGATAACAGCGCGCGCAAAGGGAGGGGCTGCCGGAAATAGTTTAGGGGGGAATGCCATTGTTCCAGGGCGGGCTGGGGTGGAGGTTCCCGCCAAAGCGTTTGACACGAAATATTTTTAAACTAAAATATCTATCTATCTATCTTTCTATCTATCTATCTATCTATCTATCTATCTATCTATCTATCACTGACAAAATAAACTTGGAAATATTTTGTTAAAAGCAATTCTGTTCAATCCAGAAACCTGGAGCAAAAACTACTCCGCTGAGAAATTAAAGTTGTTTTGCACTAAATGGCACTGATATCACTCAGAAAAACTACAAATACATAAATAGCAGAACGTGCAGTATTAAACTGAATATGAGTAAGCCTTGCTCTTTTGAAATAACAGTTTATTAGAAGGTTTCGGTAAAGTTTCTATAAAACCTGAAGACCTCAGCCTTGACCTCGTTGAGCAGCAATAGATTTCTGACACTCGTCTATTGTTGCTCTCTTAAGAGTTAAGATGTTACATTTAAGAAGTCTCACACCAAACACACTGCAAAAAAACACCATGCAGTAGAAGAAAGTGATATTAAAGATAAGGAGAGATAATGTCAGTACACACCTATTTATTTATTGACTTATAATAAAGTTTTATTTATGTAAGGTTTGGGAAAATGAGCTAAAAGAATTTTAATTCAATTTAATTCTTTTTGCTTGTAATCCTATTGGAAAAACTAGCAGCCTCTCCCGAGAAGCCAATACTGACCAGACTCTCGGAGCCCAAGAACAGAAACATCAAAGACAAGCTGAGCTCTAAAGACAATAGCTGTCACCCACTTTTATGACTACCCCCTCCTCTCTGCTTTTACAGCCCAACAGGTCTCAAGCAGCTGCCTGCCTTGACCTGCCCACAGCTTTCAACCCATGGAGAAATATACAAAATGTTATGTTATTCTGTGAAGA
>JAUCMU010000080.1:224381-237529 GCA_032275025.1 Enteromius treurensis
GATAAATAACTTAAAAAATGGAGTCAGATTAAAACGAGGTATAACCTAAAATAAAATTAGAACTAAAAGTCTAAAAACCCAAAACAGAAATTACAAGCTTTTTCCCCAGCGTGCTAGAAGCTAAACACACAACATCCGCTACGCAAAGTATCGGACCTTACATTTATTTAGCACATTCTCGTTAGCCTTTTAATCAGCTTATGATATGCAAATGAGACTAGAATCTTAGATCAGAGACAAAAATGGTTGCCTGAATATTGTGGCTTAAAAAAATGATTATTTACGCCTGAAGAGACATGCATGAAATCCTTTATTTATTAAACATATAATTGTATAACTAAGTATTCCTAATATACACAAATGCAGAGATATCAATGTTCAAAAATAATGCTAACCTGAATGTTACCTAAATGTTCTTATGATCACATCATCTGGGGAAAAACAGGCTGTTTCATTACTTCAGGGGAGGACATTCATGGTGAGACAGCTGATATTTAATAACCTACACATGACCTTTTAATCAGCATTCACAGTTTACATGGCACAGGTAGAGACTGACTCCCAGCCAACAAAAATATGCTCTAAGAACACTAACATTCTCAGTGAGTTATGAAAACATTTTTGAATGTTCTTAATGTCCAGTTTTTTGAATGTTTGAAAAATATTTTTCTTTTAAGAACATTCCATCTGATCATCTTGCACATATTATTAAATGTTCCCTGAACATTCTAAAACAAGTGGTTAAAATAAAAATAAAAATACAACTGAAAAAAGTCTCATGACATGAAAAGTCAAATGATTAATTGCATCAACAATAATGTATACTATAAATAAATATATTTAATATGTTATACTAACAGGTTTTTCTGAAATATACATGCATGTGTATTTATATATATAGCTACCGTCCACCATATTGTTCCTCTGTAACTATCATCTAGCGCTGAGACTTCAGCCCTGCCCGCTCGATGTCCTGCTGACAGTAAGAGGAGCTGACATATAGATGCCCACAGTTTTTAAAAATTAATGCAGTGACAGAGACACAGTTAACCCATCAGTGGCTGCACACACACACACACACACACTCTGTAACTTAGTGACAGGGTTACATAAGAGATGAGGGCAGGTGTTCATCCAAACACACACTTCATAGACATACAGAAATAGATAATAGAAATAGACACCTGATCAGTGTTGGCAAAACAGGCCTTCATGATTTAGATTTAATTACTGAAGCTCATGATTCAGCTTACTTAAAAATGCTGTTACTTGAAGATTAACTGAGACAATTAAATATTCATGAAAAGTTATAAAATATTAATGTAAATATTAATCAAGTAAAATAATAAAATATAGTTTTTGGCAATTTTAGAAATTCTTGTTTCATTTTATAGCTGCCAGAAGAAAAATAAAGATTTTCATACATTTATGTAGTAAAATAAAGAAAAACTGTATAGACATGTAAAAAATTAAAAAAAAACAAAACAACAAAAACAACAAAAACAAACCAAAATAGGAAAAAAAAAAATAAAACACTCATATTTTGTTGTTGTTTTTGACAAAATGTAAAAATATTGTTAGCATGATATGTGCTGTAAAATCACGGTTTATCACATCCAAATTAAAAGTTTTTGTTTGCTTAATATGCGTGTGTTTTGTGTATATGTATTATATATATCTATAAACACACACATATACAGTATATATATTGAAAATAAATACATTCTTTATATTATAAATAAATATAATTGATAAAATATATATTTTCTAAAAATGTTGAAGCATTTTTTTTTGTTTTAAATAAACTGAACGCAGGCATGATATATTATACAAACAACCTTATGAAATAAAATTAAACAACACCAAATATAATATAAAATATAATAATAAGCACTCTTAAGTAACTGAGAATAAAAATAATACAAAACAATAAATAGTATCAAATGTAACAAAAATGTATAAATTAAATTGAAATGAAAGGAATGCATGCTTAATATTTTGTTCAGACAAGAAATATTATGCCTTACACAAACAATTAGCTATTCTCTTGACACCACTGATGCCTGTGTGAGTATCTATGACCCAACACGACCTCTACACGTTCTTCACTGGATATGATGATGCATATGCACATGATCTGTTTGTGGCTCAACGATTTGACCACAAGGTGTTTGTCGGGATGGACCAGATGAGGTCTAATAATAACAGACTCAGCAGAAGCTTGTGTTTGATTTGTCAATGTTACATGGGCCTCTGTGCAACATAATCCAGCGGCACAGGACATTCACAGATGCCCGCGGCACAAACACAGCACCCTTCTAAAGCACTTGCAGGGGATTTTAATGTTCCGCAGGTGGGAGGCGTGGAAACATCGCACCTTTGTGCATCTGCACGTCTGCAAAGAAGCAGAATGAGCAAGATGGCATGCGTTCAAATATCGAGCTGGAGCGTAAACAGGATTCCCTCGCCAGACGGGATGATGGGATAATCTTAGAGCATTTGGAGGACTGTCGGAGTGGTACTGCACCGTCTCCATGGCAACACGCCCCGGCCGAAATGAGGAAATATGACATCACTGTTCAGCAGCTTATGAGAGCCAATCAGTGAGGCTGAAATATTGTTATTCTGAGAACCTTTCTTTCCATTGCTATGCCGGTTTCTTTATTTATTGTGGGTTTTTTTTGCATGTAATTGTGTCATGTTTAGATTAGTGTGAGTATAGCAGCAGCTCCACCTCACTTCTATCTCGAGAGGAGGAGATGGCAGTTCTGTTGAAGTATTTCTGTACACAACCAACCAAAATACAACTTGCACAGAGCAGCAAATATGAAGAGTGCCATTGTCTTTATGACAGGAGCATGCAGACATGGGCATCATTATAAATTGAATTAAAATAAGGTAAAATAAAATAAAAAATGCGTAGTGAGCTTTTAAGTGCTAAATTAAAACAATTTGTGGGCGTAAGTTACCCCATATATATATATATGTTCAATTGCTTTACAAAATAAAATAAAATAAAATAAAATAAAATAAAATAAAATAAAATAAAATAAAATATGTAGCGAGCTTTCAAGTGCTATAACATTAATTAAAAAAACGTTTTAATTTAATTTGTGGGCAAGCATAAGTTACCCCAGAAAATGGGAATTAGCAAAGCAAAGCAAAATGAAACAAAACACAGGTGGTGTGCATGCAGGGATGTATTGGCTCTAGCCAAACTTTCACTCCTCAGCCTTTTCAAGCGGATAACTGATAACTGTTTGGAGTTCAGAAGTGTGTTAGTGTGGGTGAGCAGGGTGGGTGTTGTTGTTTCGGGTGGTATTTCGGCTGTATCAGAAGGGATTTCCCCTGTAGATGCCTTGAGATATCACCAGCCAGTATCACGACTTATTCATGCAGATTTGTTTTTTGCTCTCTCACACACTTCTCTTTACGGCTGCAGGTAGGAGTCGCGTCTAGAAGCTGACCTCCTTCCTTCCTCTATAGGGCTAAATAGGCTTGACAAACACAGATCTGTGATGAAACGGCTCGGCAGCGTTCGCTCATGAGCCCAGGACTTAAAAAAGCTGTCAGCATCAGCATTCAAAGAGTCCTTCACACCGGAGCATTTTCTGTTTGCCGTGAATAATTCATTTAACTCAGAGTCTGCAAAGTGAAGTCCATATGCCACATGAATCAACACATTTCTCTGGTGTTAATTATGGAATAATTAATGGACAAATAGTAGTTTTCTGCACAGCATGTTAATGTCACATGGTACTCGGATGGCTGGTGAAGACCAGATATTATATGATTCAATGAATCTCAGCTGGTTTTGTCTTAGAAGCAGTTTTTAGGTTAGAGCATCAAACGGCTAAACAAACATCCCAGATTCTGTTTAAACCATCAAGCAAAGATTAACTTCAAAATAAGCAATTTATTAATAGCCTGAGTCTTTTATTGCTTTGGTTTTGAAGATGATGTGATATTTTCAGTAGGCCTGTACTCTTCATTATGTGATGCTTTCACTCTTTCCTATATTGTAAAGCATAGATTGACTCATCTAATCATTTTTTAATCTGTATCGTCACACGAAATACCAATAAAAAACTGAAGTAAAGTATTACGATTTACTTTTCACATTTTTAGAAATCATTTTTTGTTATTTTCAACTAGAGAAATCGCGACTTGCTCGTGAAAGAATCATTCGAATCTGTTGAATCGATTCACTCATCACACTGAGCGATTCTTTTGGGAATTGCACAGATCTGAAACACAACGCATTTCATTTAGAATGAAAATCCGGTTAATGTTAACCCACATTCTTTATGAACTAAATCGGAGGTATTATTGTGTAAGCTATTTTGAGCAGAAGGTTAGACGGCAGGATGTAAAATTGCAAGAAAATAAGCCGAATTAACTTGAATATTTTTCTTTCTAATTTAAAATCGATAATAATGCGATTTCCGATTCTAGAAGTTTCTCAGTTCTCAGTTGATTCTTTTTCATGAACCTGCTGGAAGATTCATTTGCGAGTTGGACTGATCCGATTACAGATGTTCTAGAGTCAATTCACTAATGATTCATTCAAAGCGAGTCACTGAACTGATTGCAAACTCACCAAGATGGACATTTTGACAAATGCAAAGTGCCAATATTTGCCCATGTTTCATGCATTTTAAGGATGGAACATATGAAATTGCTATTAAAAAAAAGCAAAGTAAACCTATGGATCATTTCATCATTACTTTGAACTGAAGAAATTGAGATTCCATTCTATAATCAATACCGATGCACAATCGTATGATTCATATGAGCCGATTCTTTTCAAAGCACCTGTTGGATCGGTTCACACAACGGTTCATTTACAAGCTGGACCGATCCAATAGCAGATAATATCAAATCAACAGCTTACTGAATCAGTGATTCATTCGGAGTGATTGCATTGGTTTGACTCAAGCCAAAAAAACGGAATTGCTATTTGATTTAATGAAGGTATGAAAATCAAATTGTTGTAGGCCAATTGTAAGTGGTTTGTGACTTAAATCTGAAGTATTAATGGGCATTTTGAGTAAAAGAATGCAGGATATGTAAAAATTGCAAAATACAAATGGCTTATTAGCTAAACATAACCTTAGTTAAAAGTCTAAACATAGGCCTATATTAAAATGTTTACGCTGCGAGCTCAAATATAGCCTATTAAATGCCACAATAGTCCATTTTGATATCATGAGGTCTTCCAGAGATCTGCTCTAGATATAATCAAGGTCATACGAGCTATAGCTGAACAAGCTGAAGAATAAATGTATTCGCATGCAGAGTTTCTTTAGTGTTTTAGGTGGGCCGAATGTGCGTTTCATCCGAGTTGCCCGTGGAGATTCGCTCTCTCTCTCTCACCGCCTTGTCTGTGCCAGCCAGAATATGGCTCTTCTCTTTATTTCTTTAAGTCTCTCTGGCTCACCCACTCTCTCTCTATTCCTAAGCAGAAGGCGGGGGAGAGCGCAGAAGAACGCTTCGCTCTCCGTCGCCTGCCTCTGTGTCAACTGAAGAGCTGAAGGTACAGAGAGTCACTGTCCTGCAGAGAAAGGAACAAACCTGGTTGTTCGGTCACACTAATTCACTCACTATCAAGCCCAGCATGCACCTTGAAGACAGAGAGATTAGCAGTGTGACTGATTCACAAGACCAGGAAAGCAGAATCAATAGTCTTTTTCTGGATCCAAAAGATGACTCGAGTAATTTTTTGTCACGTTGAAATATAAATGTGAACACAAGTGATGCTCGTCCGTGTGAAAGTTGCCTTCATGAAGCAAATGAGTTTTTTAGAGCAGTTCTTGTGTGGTTTACATGATGTTTGGAGCTCTGGATATCACTCAGATCTCCTTAAAAAAAAAAAGGGGTTTCTTTTTAGGAGGTTTAATACTTGCCAATATGGAAGATTTTGCCTACATTCCCATTAACTTATTTCAGAAACATTGTTTTTGAATGTTGTCTGAATTTTCAAAACTTTTAAGGGTGTAAACGTTTCATTACTTAATGTGAAGAACACAACATTTTGAGAACTTTGAACTAATTTAATATTAATATTATATAAACCCTGTTAGTTGAGCTTTTGGCTAACACTCCCAGTTTAAAAAAAAAGTTTTTTTCTCTACATATGTTATGGGAATAATGTTACTTTTGAATGCTTTCAGAATGATCTCCGTTAACTGAGGTGTTTGAATCACTCACGACAGTAGTGATGCTAGAGAACATGAATCAGGATGATCGAATCCAAACGCTTCAGTCACCTACACATACTATTAAATGGAGCAAATGGACAACCGAAGCACATCCTGCTCGTTTCAACTTGGGCCAGAGAGAGAGTAGGAAAGCAGCTAATAATGACCTCATTTAGCAACTCATCCGCTATTTATAACCACCACAAGAGCCGTGCGCCGTGAAAGCAAACAGTCTGAATATATGTTTGATAATCAGAGGCGTCTGTGCACACACTGCGCGGAGCTCAAACGTGTGCTATTGTGACAGACGTCTGTGCTAATGCTGTGTAAATCCCTGAGCTGAAAGAGAGCTCGGCCACAGCACTTCTTTTATCTGCTGCGATTCCAGCCAGGATAAAGCCTCTGCTGAGGCAGCGCTATCATCACGGCCCGGGCCATTCCTGCTTTTTAAAGAGACTGTGTGTGTGTTTGTTCAGGGAGGGGAGAATCAGAGGTCAAACCCGATGACCTGGTGCAGACTGTAAGAGAAATGTTAGCAGGTCTGATCTAAACACAGACAGCTAGGGGGAAAAAATAGTGGAATATTAACCCAGTAAAGGCTGACAATTAAATTACAGATTACATACATCGGATGACCTTTCGGACAAATGACAACTTTTTAATATTTTCTCAAAACCTTCTTGGACATAAAGACAAGCACCTGCAATTCCGACCCAATGAAAGATCTGTTGTGTTTGTGAATTTGCACATCATAATGTAAGCAGCATCTGATTCATGACAGAAATTAACCTTCCCATTGATATTTGTGCATTTGTTTGATTGTATTTACAGAATATAACTGAACCCGCCAGTGAGTCACTGTCTTTGTCACTGAAACTGAAACGATTCAGTTCGGTTGATTCGTTTAGTAATGAAGCAGTAAACTCTTGCTGGGTCCGAAATCACTTACTTCCAGCATGCAAGGCGAAATTCAGTAGGCGAGAAGTACCCGGATGACCTACTGCTTCCGCCCGAATTCTGAAGTAGGCACACCATGGACACTTTCCTATCCCATGAGCCTCAGAGAGAGGAGTCGTCATATTAGAAAAATGGCGGAAAGTTGAGACGCGGCTCATTTCAAGTGTACATAAACTTTGTTCATTGTGATTAAATTACACTTGTTTAACACAAACAAAATAAATGGATGGCTTACTGAAGGTTTACATTTTCGTGCTGTTGAGATGACGCGTGACACATGACAATATCAATAAGGCGGATGTAGTACGTCTGAATTCCATTCATACTATATAGAACGTACCTTTTAAAGGTTGGGTAGTAAGTTCAGTTTTAAATGTAGTACCTATTTTAGCAGTATGCAATTTCGCATACTCTCTGTGAATGGATCATTGAGTCATCGACTCACAAGATTTGTTCAAAAGCAAAGATTAATTCGTAAACGAAGGCTAGATATGCAGCGGCTCAACTCTGGTTTGTTTAGTTGATGGAACAGAGCAAACAACAACAGTGTTTCTAAAATGTAAGCCCCTTAAAAAAAAAAGAAGTTAAGTTTCACATTTGTAAACTTGCTCTCCTCCATAGCTTCACAGCTGAATTTAGAAAATATTCTAAAGTAGACTTTACAGGGTTAATAACATGCAGCATGCATCACAAGGAGAGGAAATACTTTAATAACGCTGAACTAGTAACCAAAGTGCGTTTTGTGCTGGGGAGAGCATATTTGCCCGTTCTTGAGAGGATGTAGTGTGTGTGGTTATGGTTAGTGATTACATAACTTTAAAAGGTGTTGGAGAATCCCTCCCTATCCTGTGCATGTGATAAGAGACCATTAAGATGTCTTTATACGCTCCGTTATGTAAAACACAGGACGGGAGCTGAGCCTGTAATGATGTGATTACATAACAACGCAGCTGTTTCTCCTCTATTTTGTTTGGATTCCGTCTGTTTCGTGTCTCCGTATGTCCTGCAGGATCAGACAAAAGCCCCAACGTCTTGAGATGCTGGCGGAGACGGTTTCTTAGCAACACTGAGACGAGTCGCACGCTCCAAGCACCGGACCTGAAGGAAACCCACTCGATCAACATCTCTCGCCTAGCTATTAATAATTAAGTGCAGATTAACTTTCAGCTCTGAGAAATCCACATCTAGTTCTCTTATTTCACATTTCTGTCAGCCTGAGAAGAAAAACACACTGACAAACACTGCACTGCATCAGTGAACTAGACCCAGAGCTGGGATTGTTATGTTGGAATTAATCCGTTACATTACACATTTTAGCGTTTATCACATTGATTTAAATTTGGATAATTTTGTACCATATTGATATAAAAATACTAGTGCTAGGCAACGATTAATCGCATCCAAAATAAAGGTTTTTGTGAACATAATATATGTGTGTGAATATTTATATTAGAATATTATTCTATGAATAAATTAAAATAAGAGTGCGATATTTCCGGTTTATTGGCCCCTATAGGGAATAACGAAAAGAACAATTAATTAAGATAATACATTAAAATTATAAATGGAAATACAGGTCAGTTTGCAATATCAAGCAAAAAAAAAAAAAGCCAGAACTAAAAAAAGCTAGGCGGATGGAGGCCGGAAGCCAGACCCATAAAATGTACGAACGGCGCGCCGGCTTTTACGGTAGAAATAGGGTGGATATATTTCAAAATAAAAGTTACTTGAAATGTACGAAAAAAAAAGATAACTTCATTTTAATTATTAATTAATAAATCATGTCTTTTTATTGTGTTATGTCGTTATTGTTTTTGCTGTAATTTATTTATTTATTTTTAAATGATTTTTAATTTTTTTATAATGATTATTTTGCATATATTTGTAATATTTTTTATTCCGCGGCAGAAATAAGCAATTAAGGGCTAAAACTAATCAACAAAAAGTTAGTAAAAAAAAAAAACTAAATACGTATTTTTTAAATGATAAACACAACACAGTTAGTAAATTAAATTGAAAAATAGAAATACAAACCACAACAGCGTTCTGTGATTGTTTAGCACGTGGTCATTTTTGTGGCTTAAGATTTAAAAATATCGATTTACACAATTCTACGGGCCTAATACAAAAAGGGTCGTCTTGCTCTGACTGATGTCTGGACGCTCTGCAGATGCTGAGCACGAGCGCGCACATGTGAACTCACCGGGGCTGTGACGTCACCCGACAACGGGTGCGAATAAAACCAGACTAGTGCTGTGCAACTAAAGACAACTACATCTGACGTCATCAAAAACCATTAGGCCAACTTAATATGTAGGCTACTCCAGTGTTGTTGTTTGACGTTTAAATGTTATTTAAATGTTTTCGTAATGACAGGAACTCAACTGAAGTGAAGTCTATGAGCGCCCTCTGCTGGTCATTAGAGTAAATGCATATACTATAACATTTTCTAGCACATTCCTGAAATCCTCACACATAACACATCTGTCAATATCATTTACATAAAAAGGTATCATTAATGAAAGCCTTTAGTTAAATTAAACATTTTTTTTTTAATAATGAACATAAAAAATATTTTCATGTCTCTCACAATAACTTTGATAACATGGTCTATTATAATATTACACACACACACACACATTATATATATATATATATACCTAAAAAAATTAAAATATAAATATAAAAATAAAAAAATATATAAAATGTATGACTCCAATTTAAAAGTGTCAAAAGTAAATTTTTCAATAGTCTTTTATAGTAGATTTTTAAAAATATTTTTATGGCTCTATAAAATAAATGGCCTATTATAATAGAAAATATTTTTATACATTATTAAAGTATTTAATGTCTCCATCATTTAAAAGAAACACAGTTAATTTAGGTTTTCAACAGATTGTTATAAAAGTCCAAACTTTACAGCTGAATGCATTCATTAGAATGTGCTAAGATATTTAACATAATTATAATACTTTTAAATTATACTAATAAGCACATTAACTATGAAATATATGTTTGAAATATTATTTATAACAATTAAAGTAAAATAAAAACAAACTAAACAAAACAATACTCTGAAGAATAAACTAGTGACATTGTAAAAATTAAAAGAAATCAAATTTAAATTCATAAGCCTTAAAGTAAACAAAATAAACAGTGAAACACTGAAACTTAAACAAAAATAGTGTCACATTAAAAAAAATTAAATAAAAAAAGAATCACCGTGACACAATAACATAAATCAATACTGACACATAAAAAGAAAGAAGTAAGAGTTATGTCTTTTTCATTTATTTGGTGATATGTCACAGGTGACAATAATCTTACAGGACGTTATTTCTGTATTACAAATAAAGCATCATCTGTACATAGAGACAGCTGCAGGAAATAATCCAGAACAAAACCAAAACCATCAAAGATCAACAGGAGTAAAAACGCTTTAAAAAGAGCCTGGGCCAAAAAAAGTAAGCAAACGATCTAGAAGCACGAAGACGAACACTGAACGCATGTGGAGATTGATCCCTGCTTCGGAGGCAGACGCATGGCTAAAGACACACAGATCTATGGCAGCGTCGTGCTCCGGGACCAAATTTAAAACGTCTGGGTATGGCACATTCACTCGAAGTGAGAAAGAAAGACAAACCGTGGTAGGAATTCAACAGTCGGGCTCAAAATCCCTCAGACTCCGGCTGCAAGACCTGCTTGGAAAGGCACGTGTTTTTTTTTTTAAAATAGTTATTGTTGACGTGAGCACATTCAAACATCTGATTGGACGCTGTGCGAGCGAAAACACGCCCACAGAACAAAGACACGTGGGTTATGGGTGACGGCGTTTCTCTAGAAGTACAAAAGGAAATTGGTTCTATATACAGAAGTGACGTTTACACAGTAATCTACTCTCAGACTATTTGGCTTGTTAGTCGTACATCTAGTCTGATGTAACAGTGGCAGACGAGAGTCAAGCAAACTACAAAAGTACGCAACAGTATTTCCTGCTACAGGTTCACTACGCCTAGATCTACACTTTCCTCCGAGTAATATTACATGTGACGCTCGCTATACTGTACACGCTTCACTATCGCTCCAATAAATTAAACATTATTACCTTCAAACACATTTTAGGAACGTATGAAATGCAGGATCCACGCACACAGTGCCGTTCAAAATAAGATTTACAGTGAAATTGTTCCCGGTTTGAAATAATACAAAATTTGACCTCAACTCGCAACATCCTTCATTCGTTTAATAAAATGGTCATAAAATACAAGTAACGTCCGAAGCACTGAACCCTTTTATGCTTTATATGTGAATGAAAAATCCAGGTTGTGTTTCGGTCCCTGTCTATTTGACATATTTCCATATTTTCATTGCTATAACGCGTTGATAAAATCGTATTTAAATCAGGCAGTGCAATGAATACTATTACATACAAATACAATTTTTTTTGGATAACTTTTTTTTTTTTTTTTTGCACTTTAGTGATAAGAACATGTTGTGAAATGTGCTTATTTGTCATGGAAATTAATAATAGCACAATGCAAAATAAGTAGAAAACAATATTACATATTTTCCCTAATTTTAGGGGACAAAATTACCTAGATTTTATATTTAATTTGTATATAAACTGACATCCTCCGCCACAGCAGGGGGCGCAATAAAATAAATAAAGAGTGGTCTAAATCATTAAGAAGCTGATGAGATTTCCTCGTTTTTGAAGAATAAAAGTAAACAGTCATTTCTAAAACATCCCACAATGCACTTCAGTCCAATATTAGTCCAGAAATGACTTAGATTTTATAAAATTTAGATTGTAACCAAAAGTAGTGTCCTCCACTACAGCAGGGGGCGCTGATGAACGGTAAATATATTATTAAACTCAATTAAAACAATGTTCTAAATGGTTAAGAGGCTGATGAGATTTTTTCTTTGGGAAGAAGAAAAGTAAACAGTCCCATAATGCACTTCAGTCCGAAATTGGTCGTCCTTTCGCAACAAAATTCATTAAAAATTAAACAAATAAAAAACCTGAAAGTGTATACTAGGTGTTTTGTTAAGCACATTTTAGGGGAGAGAATGACCTAGTTTTTATAATATTTGACTGACGTCCTCCACTACAGCAGGGGGCGCTGATGAAGGGTACAAATAATATTAAAATCAATTAAAACGATGGCCTAAATGGTTATGAGGCTGATTTCCCCATTTTGAATGACAGAATTAAACAGTCATTTCTGAAACATCCCACAATGCACTTCAGTCTGATATTGGCCGTCCTTTTGCAGCGATCGCAACACAAATCCATAAAAAATAAAACTGTCCATGTCGTGAAGCGATCCTGACTGAAGGATGGAGCGCTGAAGGGATGGAGTGAGGTTTCTGGGTCGTTTTTGACCGTTACTTAAAGATGAAGTTGAGAAGGACCTGGAGGAAGATGAGGAAGAGGATGATGGCCACGTCTCTCTGCGTCAGGAACGAACTTTCCGTCGACGACTGACTCGCCACTCGACTCCTCAAAGCGTTGACGCTCCTGGACAAACCAAGGTTAATATTGACATTTTTCAAGTGTTTATTAATAATAGTTTAATATAATAATTAGGGATACAACGATTACAAAATCTCATGATGCAATAATACTGCGATATAAGTCCATGATACGATATCTATTGTGATATATAAAAAAAAAGACAAATGTACATTGTACATATTAAAGTTGAATTATTCTATCTAATGCGAGAGTTCAAAATTAAAGTCATTAATTACTAGTTATTAGTGCTGTCAAACGATTAATTGCAATAAATAAAAATAAATAAAAGTTTTTGTTTACATTATATATAAATATATAAATACACACACATACAGTATATATTTTGAAAATATTTACATTTATATATTCATATTATTATATTTTATAATTTATATACATATATTTAATATATAAACAACATATTTTTTCTAAAATATATTCATGCATGTGTTTGTATTATTATTAAAATT